>JACRUU010000018.1:14022964-14065464 GCA_030449085.1 Kryptopterus vitreolus
ATCCTCCTACTAATGCATGCAGAAGAGGTTTGAACTACTCAGTATATTACCGTATGTAACCTATATAACCTCAGTTTATACGGAAAAGCAACCGGAACAGGATTCTTAAAGGAGCCACGTCCCATATATTTTACAATAAAAACAACCACTAAAATGTAACATTGAAATGAATAATAAAAGAGTAAAATAAGATGTTAAATAATCAATCATTTTATTAAACGGATAGCTGTTGAGTGATATTTATAATAATATAACATCTGTTACAGTTGGAGGATTAGAAACATGCAAAGTATTACTTTATGGTACAATGAAAATGTGCGATAAATCATGGCAATCATCGCAATTAAATATTTTAATCTACTGACAGCCCCAATATATATATATATATATATATATATATATATATATATATATATATATATATATATATATATATATATATATATATATATATATATATACACATATATACAAACAGACATATAATTTTTATTTGTTTATTTATTATTACATTTTTATTTTTCAAAATCCCTGTATTACATCATAGACACAGGGTGTGGAGGGGTTAATTCAGGTATGTGATACATTGAATGACAGATTCAAGAGTCTTTAACTACTGTTTACCTCAGAGAATGCAAAAGAGAAAAAAAAAGGGAAAAAAAAAAGAAAAAAAAAAAACAAACATGCCTTGTCTTAATTCTTTAGTAAGGGAACACTACATTGTGCCACCGTTTTGTTTTATTATTGCTGGCGCAGAGTAGTGATTTTATTTTGGACTTCTGTCTGTGTGCATTGATCATATCAAAGAAAGCTTATTTATTCTGTAACGAGTAGTGCATCGGATTTATTTCAAGACACGTATGCAAAAGGGCTTGCAGAGGCTATGCTGTATTCTATTTTTGTTTTTTTTTAAATTACCGCTTCGCCGAAAATCCACTACGTAACCAACGTTTAGGCCGATGTTTGAATAGGGCGGTCTCTACAAGTACTACAGTCCAAACAAATATGCTGTTGAGACTGGAAGGTCGATTTTTTTGTTTGTTTGTTTGTTTTCTAGCTTTATTGAGCATCATCATCTTCTAGCATGCTGTGTATGCAACATTTGTTTACTCGCTCGCTGGCTTTTCGGTTTAGGCATAAATGCAACGCAGGGATATCGAATAGAACTGTGCCTATTGAATGTAATGACGTACCACTGATGATCAGGAGAAACCTTCAATATATATATGTTGCTCCAGAGCTCGTAGGGCAGTCCAGCAGAAATATATAGATAATAATGAAATAAACGTGTATAATATAAATTCTATAGGTTTACGAGAGAAATATCAAAAGGACAAGTATGCTACGTTCTTTTTATTTTGTTTTCTCGAATCACATATGTACAGAAACAGCTATTTTTATGATGTTTGAAATCATTCATTATTAAGCATTACATGGTACCTGTTTTGCCATTTTCCTTTTTATTTTATTGTTTTGTTTTTTTTTTTTTATTGCAATTTTTGTGAATATGTGTTGTGCAGGAAACCTTTTGCATTGTAAATTGCCCGTGTTCATGTTTTTTTCCCAGTCGAATTTCTTATTTTACAAACTAATCAAAGGGCAGAATTATTTTTCTAAAAATGAACAGCTATTGCACAAAGAAAACATTTCTAAACAGCCGCAGGACTCTGTTTTTTTTTTTTTTTTTGTTTTTTTGTTTTTTTTTTTTACACAAAGCTTTGTCCGGTACTCACGTTGGTATTTTTCTAACATTTTGCACATTTGTTGAATGACGTAATAATAATAATAATAATAATAATAATCAATTGTGTCACATTTTTGACAACAACAACAATTTGGTTCAGCTGACTTTATTGTAGATATGTTCTACCACTGGAAGAGACGAATGGCACGACTTTTGTCATTTGAAGCGCATTAAGCCCCAGTGACATTTGTACTCTGGAGATTGTAATAAAAAACGGTCTGTGTATAACAATTAAAGAAATGTTATGCATCACAAATTATACGGGGGAAAAAATTGTCCAGTTTTTGCTTGTCTCTAAATCTCATCTAGAATAAAATCCCACAAATCATAGCTCGGGACAAAATACTATCGGAATTGCAATGCTACCACCTCCATGTTTCAACTTTACATTAATAACATTAATAAGGAACCTTCTTTCTGCCCTGCGTCTCGTCGTGTAAAGGTGCATTTCAGCACCGTAAGCAGTGCGATAAATAACCGGGGCCGAGCTCGAATCCTGTCAGCGATTTCCTTTTTCCATGCCTAAACGTGGACATGGGGCGTATATAGAGTTGTGATTTAACAGATTTGCTTTCGCGCGTGTAATCGTACACTTGTTCCCGAGGCCACGGCGAGCCTGTAGCGCGCTGCTAAATTTAGATTGTGGCTCGTAAGCAGTGAACAGATCCCCCCCCCACTGACGGTTTATTGAAAAAAGCATTGCCAAGACATCAATAGCATGCAGGTCATCTTTCCATACTTGTCATAACTCCCGGCCGGCAGACATCACCACCGAGACGTTTAATTGGTTTATAATGATGATTGTCAGTCAACTTTATTACAGTTATGTGAACAAAGTTCAGGACCAAATACATGGACGTGATGTCATCAAGGGTTGGACGAGATTATTTATTATAATCAGTGTTATTACTGCTAGTGTCATAGAGGTCGAAAGTATATATTCACGTCAGAATGGAAACGTCACATGATCACTGTGACAGATAGGGTGGTTTTCGTGGTTCAGAAACCACTCTAAAGTTCACATCGGCCATTTAATGAAGCCCTTCATTACTTTTTGTGTCTTTTCCAAGATCCGCCTTATTTTTTCTGCTGCAATGTAAATGGCCGGTTTGACAGCCGCATGAATTGATTGGTTCAAACAATAATGAGCTGTTCGATCCCAATAGAAAAGATACACCACAAGGAAAGCATTAACATAAACATATTGACTTAATGTAGCTTTAATCAGCTAACCAATTAAATTAGAGAATTCAACAGCGCTATTGAATAAAAAATAGGGCTCTTAATTGAAACAAATAAAATATTCGAGAATGATTAAACATCACTGTCCCGTGATTAATTGCATCTTTATCAGTTATAAATGTACCTTAAATGTACCTTAATACTTCTAATTGACTTACAAATATGGATGCAAGGCATGTATGTTTATTATTAGTGAAACCAAAGTCAGCATTGACAGAACACTCTTGTAAATGAAAGGAATGATGGTGTTTTAAATGGCACAAATGATCTTCCCTCGGGCTGTGAGGAATCTGGCGTTTTCGGGCATCAAGGCAGCATACACATTGGATGGAATACCAACCAATTGGAGGGCACACACACACACACACTCATACACTAGGGACCATTTTTCCAAGGTGCCAATCAACCTACTTTGCATGTTTTGTTTTTTTTTGACCAGAAGAAACCGGAGAACCCGGAGAAAAACCCCCTGAGGCACCCTGGAGGTGTGAGGCGAACGTGCTAACCACTAAGCCAAAGGTATATTTATTTATTGCCTAGAATTGTATTAATTGTATGTTTTATTTTATTGTTCCGTTAAAATAAATTTGCATCATTAACTCATTCGATTTGACAACCCTAAAAATAAAAAACGTGTTGCTGGATGTTTTCCAAATTAACTGAGTTATGATATAATGCAAAACAAAACCACAGAGAAACAATACAATACTCACAATTACATACAGTATAGGGCCAAAAAAAAGGATTCGGACACGTGAACATGACATCCATATGGTCGTTCCTGAAATATTTACGTTCAAAAATGGCTCTAGAATAATAGAATAATAATGCAATAAGAACTAAAAGGCAAAAAAAAAAACATTCCAGCATGACAATGCTGCAGTGCACAAAGCAAGCACCATGACGATGATGGTGTGGCAAGTGAAAGAACACGTGTGAGTCCTGACCTCAGGCCCATTAAACACCTTCGGGATAAATGGAAATACCAACAGCATACCAATTAGACTAAATAGGAGTAATATATGTACTATAACAATGTGGCAAGAAGTGTTACGGTGACATTCTCTTCATTCGTTATCTAATCCGACTTGGTGTTCACATCTCTTTGCGTCCACTGTGTATGAGATAAAAAAAAAGTCTATGTATATAGTCTGAGTGCCGATATCAGAATCTGATACGGATACCAGGTGATGAGGAGAGCGCCTCGTCGCAAGGGGATTTTGAGAGAGAGCGCGTCTTGTCATGACGTAACGCGATGACGTAATTCAAAGCAATCGGTTTTACCGTTTACACGGCAGATTACTATTTGTTCGGGTTTAGCGCGTCTTGTCATGAAAGTCGTTTATCCCACGCCTCCTTAAACCATTTGACGTAATTTTCAAAGCAATTCGCGGTTTTTTTTTTGGCGTTTACACGGCAGATTAGGGGTTTTCGCATTTGATTTCATTCGATTACGATTATTTGTTCGGGTTTATAGAAAGGTTTATCCCACTCCTCCTTAAACATATTGTGCATTTGCTATTTTATTCGCGGTCGGTTTTTTTTTTTGGGGGGGGGGGATTTTTATTCCGATTCAGGGTTTTACACTGCGCATTTTCATTCGGATTGGAACCGATTACAATGCTCCGTGTAAACGCACTGATTGTCTGTGAAGTAGCTCGGTCAGGACTATTCAGTTCGCGAGGTTATTTATTCCGACCCTCGAAAAAGCCTAGTGTTGTAATGTAGCTTCAAATATGAACTCGTTTGATTGTAGAACAGCCTCCTTGAGAAATGCACTGATTTTGTTACGCTTATTAAAAAACATTTGGATATGTATATCTTTTTTTTAAAAGCCCATTGTACAACACACTGATGCGATGTAGTTTCAAAATACAACATATAAACATGTAATGTAGAAAAAGCCTACTTGGATATCTTAAGGTGCGAAAACACAACATGTGGGCTCAATTGCCGTCATGTGCACTCATATTGGCTCTAATAGGTGCCCTTTGCCAAGTGAGCAATTGAGGGTTAAGGGCCTTTCTCAAGGGCCCCACTATGGCCGCTTGCACTCATATTGAAAGCCCATATTTGCAGCATCTTCTAGTGGCAGGTGCAGAGCCTTTCCAGACTCCAACACCTTAATCCAGAGCGTCTTCCACCTCCTCTATAATTTAACTATATTTGAGGCATTTATGGAATTTAGCAGACATTAGGGCTCCAGAGCGACTTACAATGCCACTAGTCACTAGTGGCAGCTTGGCGGTGGTAGTGCCTTTCAAGGCCCGTTTCAACCCTATGATCTTCCAGTGGTCCAGACTCCAACACCTTAACCTTGGTTGGTGGTGGTGGGATTTGACCACTGGTCTTCCACCTCCTCTATAATTTAACTATATTTCCAGAGGACATTTATGGAATTTAGCAGACATTAACCCTTATCCAGAGCGCTACCACTTATCTCTCAACTGAGCCCCTCAATTGAGGGTTAAGGGCCTTTCTCAAGGGCCCCACCTAGTGGCATAAGCTTGGTGGTGGTGGGATTGGTGGAACTCTTTGAGATCTAACCCGTGAATCTTCCAGAGTCCAGAGGACTGGATTCTCCTTAACCACTGGGCTACCACCGTGTGATATCTTATATTTTTGTAATGTTATCCCATATCTCTCTCTCCGGGCCCCTCATTTGTTATGCTTTTCATGAACTGGCCCCCCCATGAATAACCCTGAGCCCGGTGTATCTGAACTCTTTAGATCTAATGGAAGGTCTGCTCTGCTATTGTCTCGACATTCTGATTTAGTCAGTGAAACGTGTGTATATGTGTATATTTTTTGTGTTATAATACCAATCCAGCATTATTCATATAATGCTGTATATTTTTTGTAAGTCAGGGATACCTTTTTGTAATGAGACCAATCGAGTCATATAAAGCTACCAGTTTGAAATACTCCTCTGAAATAACAAATTCATATAATGTAAATTACTAAATGACAGTGACTATCAACAACAAAGAATGTAAATACACTAACTACATTTATAGAATTAAAAACAATATCACTGATGAGTTGTGCACTTTTTATAGCAAGCCTGAGAGCTACTCATGTGCTCCTTGGGGGAAGTCCGTGGGGGCTACCTGGTGCCCACGGGCACCACGTTGGTGACCCCTGGTCTAGATAGACATACCAGGTCGCTACAAATCTCTTTTTTTGTCATTTGATCAACATTTTTCTGTAAACACTCAGGTTCACATGGAAAAGAGTTAATATAGAACCCTTTTCAATAAATTATGACAGTTCTATAGTTCACAATGTGCGTTCCAGGTAAACCCAGGGACATCTTGAAACCGAGGGTGTCGATGATTTTCTATTTTGGTAACAGTGGAAATTACACCCTGCTGCTATCAAAGATATTACGCCTATAAAAATGTCCACTTCAATCCAGAGTTTGGGTTTCTGTCCGTTTGTAGTGTCGCATGTTCCCCTCATGTCCATTGGTTTTCTCATACCTCCTCTGCTATATAGATTTGGCCCTAGGACAGAATGAATGTGTGTGTGTGTGTGTGTGTGTGTGTGTGTGTGTGTGTGTGTGTGTGTGTCCGTGCACGCGTTGTGCCTTACAATGGAATGACGTCACATTCAGGGTGTATTCTTGCCTTGTGCTTAGTGTGACTCTGGGTCAACTGTGAATCTAAGTAGGATAAAGTGGAGATGATAAATACGAGTAAAAATCAACTGGAATGTATGGCAAATGGAATTAAATAAACATTTTATCCATGTCACACACACACAATATAAGTCAATACAGTTTGCATAGATAAATAATAAATAAACACTATATATATATATATATAACCTATAAATAATACATATTTATATAGTATAAATAATGTTCTTTCTGTCTTGTATTCACTTATTTATTCAAAAGAGTCCTTGTCTGCAATTTTTCCCTGCAACAGCTAAATGTCTTTCCTATAGAGTATCATGCAAAGGGAAGCGCTGAGCGATGGAGAGATATCAGTTCTAGAGCTGATCTCTTTTAATGACCAAGATTCTCAACACTCATCCTCTACTGTCCATCTAACATAGTGCATTTGTGTGTGTGTGTGTGTGTGTGTGTGTGTGTGTGTGTGTGTGTGTGTGTGTGTGTGTGTGTGTGTGTGTGTGTAAAGGGAATCCGAACCCAAAATAGTGTAAAGCAGCTGTCCAAAGTCAAACCAGAGAAACTTCAAAGCAGCGACAGGAACGCAGGAGCTGAGTACGGAAAGGTCACTGAGTGTTCAGGGAGAGAGAGAGAGAGAGAGAGAGAGAGAGAGAGAGAGAGAGAGAGAGAGAGAGAGAGAGAGAGAGAGAGAGAGAGAGAGAGAGAGAGAGAGAGAGAGAGAGAGAGAACGTAGCGAACGTAGAGAAGTTGACATTGAGTGAGACATAACGATACATGAAGAATCAGACAGACAGATATTTGTAAAGATAGCAACAGACACATACATAAAGAGGAAGACAGACAGACAGAAAGAGAGATACATGGAGTAAGAGAGAGAGAGAAATGTGTGAAACCATAGAAATAGAAAGATAAAGACAGTCTTCTTAAGAACACATGCCTCATTCATTTTTATGATTAAAATCTCAGACCTTAAAGTGTTAAGATATTTACTTCAGTATAGTTTACAGTTTTCAAGTATTAAATAAGATGTTTATATTGCTATGTTTGTGTGAGTGTGTGTGTGTGTGTGTGTGTGTGTGTGTTGTGTGTGTGTGTGTGTGTGTGTGTGTGTGTGTGTGTGTGTGTGTGTGTGTGTGTGTGTGTAGCATAGCATTTTCCTGCAATGGTGTTCACTAGACTCTGATGTTGCTGTTTGCTTCCCTTTTAGTTCCATTAGTCTAATTTATTTCAGTCTGCTTTTGTACGGATTGTGTTGAAAAAAAGTCAAACATTCTTTAATAAATAATTAAATAAACAAACAAACAAACAAATAAATAGTAAGCGTGAACACTTTACACACTGTCATCGCCACCTCCTGGCGAAGAAGTGAAACGACGATAGTGTTTTCCAGCACTGCCTCTTTCTTCTCACTGACAAAAAGCAAAATACATGTAAACACGAGTTGCTTTGCCATAACAAATACTTTTAATATTTTTTTTAAATCTTTGACAAACTCGTTGAATGAAGGTACAAGTAAATTAAGGAATCCATTAAGCAAACAGGCAAAAAAACATTAATGACAATGGATTGAAAACCTGAAAATCTGAGGACATGTTCCATCCGTATGAACGAAGGTGTTGACGCATGAGATTTCACACTGTTGTCTAATGTGTCTTATGTGTCTTATGTCTAATCCTCACTTAATTAGTACACGTTACCTAGCTATATCAGGTTCCTCTGGGGCTGCACCAAATATTGTTATGACAGGCTTATTGGCTAAAAAAACTCATTTGCATTATTACATTTACAAAGCTAGATAGGAAATAAGTAAGGTAACAGTTACTAATTTGGATTTTTATTGGATTTAATTCACCTGTTTAGTTAATTAATTAAGACTTGTTTCATAGCTGCTTTAATAAAAGTGACTGTACAGTATTACCAAGAGTAGACACCTGACCACTAATCAAGCATAAACTCCACCCATGTATTAATGAGCCTTGGTCGCCACATGACGCCGTCACCGGTTCACCTTCCTAAGACCACTTATGATATAGATACTGACCACTGCAGACTTCTATGCAGTTTTGGAAATGTCATGATGTGACATTGACAGTACCATGATGAAAAGATAATCAGTGTCATGAATGTCCGGTGTATATTTGAATGCTGCATAATAAGCCTGTAATTAGTAAATCAACCAAATGATTAATTACAAGCCTTTTAAAATATAATCCTTGTAGTTTTAATGATGAAGCATCGAAAAATCGGGCAAAATTGACAGGACATTTCACATTTACAGCATTTGGCAGACGCCCTTATCCAGAGCGAATTACAACTCAGCAGTTGAGGGTTAAGGGCCTTGCTCAAGGACCCACTAGTGGCAGCTTGATGGTGGTGGTGGTGGTGGTGGTGGTGATTTGAACCTGTGACCTTAAATGAGTGTTAACAAGTCATGAACACCATTCAGGTGTCTATAAATGTTTGGCATTTTATAGCAAGTGATCAAGATTTTAATCCTATTAACCATCTATCCCTGTATCCCATGTTAAACATGATCCCTGTAGTTTAATGATCAAAAACAAAAGTAGACAAAACATCAATTTTTTAATTGTTTGTTTATTCTAATAAGGAACGGTACAATGAATATATATTTATTTATTTATTTAACTATATAATATACATATATATATATTAACTAATAATATATATATATATATATATATATATATATATATATATATATATATATATATATATATATATATATATATATATAGAGAGATAGAGAGAGAGAGAGAGAGAGAGGAGAGGAGAGATCGGGAGGGAGAGGAGAGAGAGAGGGAGCGAGAGAGAGAGAGAGAGAGAGAGAGAGAGAGAGAGAGAGAGAGAGATCTTAACGACATAAACACAGAACCCGAAAGCCACATAAATATATCGCCGCCTAACGCTTGAGAGCGCGTTACAAACAGCTCCGTCGTCCCTACAGTAGTGTCCTAAATAGTGTGCGGAATAGGAAGATTGAGCGTCCTACATAGTTGACGTTAGATCTTATCGGTTATTACCGGTTTGTCGGGAGCTATCGTTTACGCGTAATCACGGAAGTGTTGCTTCACATCGCTTACACACCTACACCTGATAATAAAAGGAGGCATTTACAAATGACACGTTATAAAAACGTACACCATTACATTTTACAAATGTTAATAAACAATATAGCGAATTGTTAAAGCAGGAATTTTATGTAACCTGGTTGCTAAGCAGCTCACTAAGGGGGGGGGGGGTTGGTGTTGTTGCGTTAGAAAAAAACACGTGACAGGAAAGCGTTATTGCGTCAAAAGAACATAAGAGCCAATCAGGTTGCGATATGCAAATACAAGCCATTCCAGGGGAGTATAGAGAAGAAGAAAAAAAAAGACCTGTTCTCGGTAACATTATAGAAAGCTGAAGTGCACAAAATGACCGACTGCATGTGCCGGGGCTGTTATGCGGGTTCCGGGGCCTCGCTCCATTACATCCCGAAGGATCCGGAAACGCGGCAGAAGTGGATCGATTTCATTTACAGAAGCCGCACGGCACCGACACTGAAAAACCTGGATCGGATCAGGATCTGCAGCGCGCATTTCACCGAGGAATGCTTCACGAATTACCGGCAGAAAATGATGGGCTTCGGGAAGAGGCTCATCCTGAAGCCGAACGCCGTCCCGACTATAGCCGCGCAGGTGGAACTCACGGCACCGAGCAGGACTCGACAGGTACACGCGCTTCTCATTCACCGGTATCCAAACACACCTGCCTCCTGATGCGCTCTGATGTTTACACTGATCTCTGATGCTCTTCTGGTGCGCTCCTGGATCGCTTCCTATCCCGTTGATGCTCTATTAGATCTATGATGCTCTCTTAATGCTCTGATGCTCTCCTAGATCTCCGTTGTAGATGTATAGGATGCTTTCCTAACCCTTTGCCTGCGCTTCCATTCATCTAACGCATTGCTCCCAGTTTATCCTCTCGGCCCAGGTGATTTCTTTCCAAGCGCATCAGTGCGCTATGATCGCCATGTACTGAGACCTTCTGCCTTCTCCAACCTCCATCTCCGAGGATCTGCGACCTTAATCCCGAAGGGCGGCTTTTAATATTGATAAACGCCGCTCTGCTAACGGAGCCTCGGCATGTAAAGCCACTTCCTGACCGCCGCGACGTGTCAAAGTAAAAGCCGAGCGCGCGTATCTCTCTCTCTCTCTCTCTCTCTCTCTCTCTCTCTCTCTCTCTCTCTCTCTCTCTCTCTGTCAAGCTAAAATCCTTTAAATCATTTAAATCGATATCAAGCAAAATATATTTATATTATATTAATATATAAAGTGCAAACATTTCATACAGGTTGAGGATGATGATGGCTTATAGGGGGGGGGGGCAATTTCAACCTAATGGACAAGTTTAATAAAAGATCTGTGTAGATTTATCCTGGGAAATATCCTGATAAAGAAAGTATTAAAATAAAATGAAAAAAAGTAGGCAAACAATTGTTTGTTATTTGTTTATTAATATTCAAATTTTTATCAAAACAAAGTAATTAAATTACTAATACTATGAACGTAACATTCAAGCTTTTACAGTCTATAAATAAAAATAAAAAATGTTTACAAAGCATTCACGCATGTGAGGCACTGAAGGACATAAGGACAAGGAGTTTTTGGACTTGAAAAATTTGTGACGTCACAGTGCATCATTAAGGCTGTATGGATATCCCTCCTCCGTGTGTATTGTGAGGTGGCGCTATACAAAGAGAAATGTAAAGTTTTTTCTTCGTTTAGAGACGTTAATTGGCGAAACTACACATTTTTTTGGATTGGATCAAGGATTCAGGACATGCAGAGGTGTGAAAAAGTTTAATGAAGACATCAAATATCAAAAAGCAATCTATACTGAACATTTGTACACTGGTTTCATGCTGATGCCACAAAAAGCACATGACCAGTGCGCACAAGTAGGTTTTTAACATAACTAATTTTACAGAAGAGCAAACTTTTCAGCCTAAAACTGTCAATGAGGAATGTCTTCGATTTCACCCAACAATTCCTAAAATATATGAGTTGTAAGTGTACGATACATTTTCGCCGAGCTATGACCAAAAATGTGCAAAATAGATTTTTGGGGGGGTTATAATTAATATAATATAATAATGCAGTTAGTATGGTTTTATTCAACTACAACCTGTTTTAAAGCCCCAAATCATATGTTTAATACATCTAATTTTGTTAAACACTTTTATACAAGCATATAATTCAGAGGCTCTCATAGCTATACTCTTACGACACAGTTGTTTTCCCCCTTCTGAAGCCATTTCACGCCTAATAAGTGAGCCCGTTACAAATACCTCCATCTTCCCTACAGAAGTATCCTAACTAGTGTACGAAACGGGCAGAATTGAGACTCCTCTGTAGTTTACTTTATATCCATTTGGATTGTGTCCACGTGTTGTCTAGGTCCTGTCGTGTACGCGTCATGCATGATCACTTTCTGTCGTTAGCACTTAAAAAGTAGGGAATATGTTACAAAGTGGAAACTGGTCATTTTTGCACGCCTTATTGGGACCATTAAAAAGTCCGAGGCATGTGACGTAGACACCATTTATTTGCGTGCTCATTGGCTGCACATTACTCATATACGTCTTTGGGTTGTGCCTGCATTATTCATGAGCAATGTTACATTATACATGACCAAGATCTCATCTAATCCAATAACTGCGCCATGATTTGCATGCGCTATCCCGTTATTTATGTATGGGGAAAGTAGCACTCGTCGTTGTTGTTGTTTACAGTCATGCCTCGTATTTGTGCATTTGTTCAATGCAACAACACCAAAGTGTTGTTTTCCGTTTCCCCGCGACGCGATAAGAGCAGAAGTTTGGCTGCTGGTTTGCGGTGTTCTACAAAAACGCACGGAAAATATCTTTGCAATGACCATTTTTTACCGGACAGTTGTGGACTGGTGCAAACCGGTTTCGCGTCTTTCTTTTGAAGAAAGACGCCCCGCCGGTTCCTGTAGTCGCTACCGTTTGCATAAATGAGGTACGTGTTTGCCTTAATAGTCATGTTATATGATCGTAAACAACTTTTCAATGCCGAATACACTCTTCAAGGGTCCGTAAAACTTTCGGAAAATATGGCTCCTTAATGACGTCACGAAGGGCGGAATTCCTTGTACGGGCACTTCCACCGGAAGAGCGCGAGAGTACCGCGGTTCGATTAGGGAACGCGTGTGTAGCGCTGCAACGGACTTCTTCCAAGAAGAATGTCTCCTAAAAAGTGTGTTTATGGATGTGAGGGAAAGACAACTCTGTTCAGCTTCCCGAAAAAGCCAGAGTTACGCGAACACTGGGTGCGCTTTGTGTTTCGGGGGAAGCGTGTTCGTTTGTTCCCAGCATTTCAGCAACGAATCTTTTCAAAACAAGGCCCAGTTCGACGCCGGATTTGCGCAGCGCATGGTGCTAAAAGACGGCGCAGTTCCGTCCATAAAAAGACCCAGACGTGAGAAACCACCGGCGGTACGTCGAAATTACCGGGAACATGTAAACAAATTGCCATTCAGACAGGCCTTGCTGTAGTCGTCATCGTTGCTGTTGTTGATGTTCAGTTTCATATCGTGTATCCAAAAACGCTTGGCCGGATCTCATGGACACAAAAAAAAAACCTACCCGTGTCCAAAAATGTCCCTGTGTCACTTCCCCCTGCTATTTATTTACTTTCCGTATCTGTGAAATATCGCACGTTTTCAGAACGACCCTTTTTAAAATATGAAGGATGAGGTTTTCTGAGTCGTGTAAAGGTTTGCCGGTCGACCGTAGTCTGTATGGGTTCGTTGAGGATATTAAATTTTATTTGTAGAGTGCTTTTTACAATGGTCATTGTTACAAAGCAGCTTTACACAATATAGTTCATTACGGCAGGTGGGAATGGGGGAGATATATATCTATATCCATTCAGTCCATACAGTCATCTCACTAATATGGCTCAAACATTTTGATGACATCATTCTGCACTTGAGTTTTTCCATTAGGCTTTCTGTCCAATCGAATGTTCACAGAAGTGTCCTTTCGTGAGCTGGTTGAGGAGGAAATGGCTTGAATTTGTATTACCTCAGGGCTTTTTGACCGTCCTCAGTTATTTTATATATATTTCTTCACAAACTTTGGCACCACTGATTTTGCAAGCTACTTTTAAGTGACCGAGTCTGCTGTTCCTACTCTTTTACACTGTAGGAACATCAGCTCTGGCATGATTAAGTGACAATTATTATTAATAAATGAAATTACATACAGTTTCTAAAACGATGTTACTTAAACTTGGTACTACCTGTCAACAGGTTGTGATCTAATGCTTTAAAAAGGACGTAAAACGGGTTTGCGTCAACACATCTAATACACGTGGAATGTTTTGGAGCTTTTAATGGAGGCTTGATGATTGATATTGGATATGTATCTGTACTGTCGGGGTTTTTCCTTTTCATCCTACTGCATAAACAAACATCAGCGCACGGGCGTCCCACAAAGTCCGGTTCATACTGTGCCAACTAAGGGCTGTTACCAGTTCGAATTCCCAGTCCAGTGTCAAGCTCCATACATCCTACGCTGATAGTTGGCAAAGGGTATTTCAGGTGGCGAGTTTGTGCCACCAACTTGATCGAGATTTGCTGATCCGGCTTCCACGGAGAAAACTTCAGCGTCCAAGGTGTAACATCCCACAGTGTATTGCGGGTTGTTTTTGTCACGTCACATGGTGCTTGGAATGTTCTAAAGCATTTTCTATAATTATACTTCCTAAAGCTACGTTCATGTACACAGCAACTTTACAGTAGGCGATTAAAGACCTTTATTTTCAACAAGACCTAAGGCTTCTGTTGACATAATTGGTAGTACAAGACTAGATGTGGGTGTGTCCAGCAATGGTTAGTGAATGTGTGCAAGGTAGAAAATGTATGCAAATAAGGAACCAACGTCAGTGTAGATTGTACTTGATTTGTCTCCTGATTATATGTAAAGTGTTGTAGCATTAAAAAAAAAAGTGCTATATGGTATAACTTCCAATTACAGCTTAGGCTATAAAGTACGCCAAACACTATTGGTAATTTAGAAAATTAAGGAAATAAGTCCGTTCTTTGATGTTTGCTTCCTACATACGTCCACATAGACCTCAAATCTGGTTTCTTTCTAACAAAAAGTAAATTTTGATTACATTTTTTAAATTGCATAACATGACATTTACTGACTATTTGATCTGTGGCTTTTTACGGCTGCATAATTCCCAGAGTTTTCAAAATGAGAAACTTTTCATGGGAATTAACAGGGATTACATGGTAAATAAATAATAAATGAATGCGAATAAATGTCATGAGAGGCGGAGTTGAAAGGATCCAGGGCAGAGGAGAAGGACCGTACTTGAGATAGGAGCCAGAAGGCAGCTAAGTAAATTAAGTGGCAGTGGCGAAATCAGGCAGGCGAAGGTCATAAACATGGATAAGGCTAGGCTAAAGCTAAGGCTGGAATGTCTAGTAGAGGTCTTTTTCACCCCTATTAGCTTTGTAAGAGATTTGGGAGTTCAGGACCCAAAGAACATGTTTCATATACATTCAATAAATATAATAAGTAATGATTTGACCTTTGTTTGTTTGTCTCTTGGACATTAGGAGAAAGTGGAAGAAACGACAACAGAAACGCGCCTGTGCCCATTGTGTCAAAGAAGCCTAAAGGACTGTGAGGCTCTTTCTGTCCACCTGACAAAAAAACACAGCGTGCATCCGGCTTGCCTTGAAAACCTTCTCATCTCTGTGAGTATTTTACTAATACTAGTGATTCCAACTTGTCAACTCATTTAAATTGAACATTGCATTGCATATATATATATATATATATATATATATATATATATATATATATATATATATATATATATATATATATATATATAGATATATATATATATATATATATATATATAGGGGGGGGGCACGGTGGCTTAGTGGTTAGCATATTCGTCACCTCACACCGCCAGGGTTCCCGGGTTCGATTCCCGTCTCGGCCTATGTGTGTGTGGAGTTTGCATGTTCTCCCCGTGCCTCAGGGGGTTTTTTCTCCGGGTTCTCCGGTTTCCTCCCCTGGTCCAAAAACATGCACGGTAGGTTGATTGGCACCTTGGAAAATTGTCCCTAGTGTATGAATGTGTGTGTGTGTGAATGTGAGTGTGTGTCCTGTGATGGGTTGGCATTCCATCCAGGGTGTATCCTGCCTTAATGCCCATAGATGCCTGAGATAGGCACAGACTCCCCGTCACCCGAGGGAAGATCGGATAGAGCGGTAGAAGATGAATGAATGAATATATATATATATATATATATATATATATATATATATATATATATATATATATATATATATATATGACACGCACACAGACTGTAGGTTTGCATTACAGTTAATCCACATTTTATATTACTGCTTTTGTCTAATAAAAAAATAAATAGAACTAATTATAATTATAATTACAAGCATTTGTAGGTTAAAATAAAAGAAACATATTTGATTGATCAGTTCCTTTTGTGTAACGTGGAGACTATTAATGTCAGACTATTAATTATGTTCCTTATTTTCTCTTTCTCTCCTCCTCCTCTTTAAGGCACCTTATGCGATCCGCTCTCGTGAAGGAGTCACAGAATCCGGTCTTGAAAACATCAGCAAGTTTATTCATAGTCCAAACATACACCGATCAGGCATAACATTATGACCACATTGCCTAATATTGTTCTGGTCCCCCTTTTGCTGGCAAAACAGTCCGGACCCGTGAAACATTAACAGCATTCACTTCTTCACCAATTCTTTCCAGCCTTCGCTGCCCACATGCATCAGTGAGCCTTGGCCGCCCATGACCCTGTCGCTGGTTCACCACTGTTCCTTCCTTGGACCAATTTTGGTAGATAATGATGCAAGGGCTGCAGTTTTGGAGATTCCCAGTCGTCTAGCCATTACAATTTGGTCCTTGTAAGGAAAAAAAAACTTTTGCACCCACTAACAGGTGCCATGATGAAGAGATTATATAGTTTATTCACTTCACCACTCATAATTTATGCATGGTTGGTGTAAATATCAATACTATTAATATTTAGTATTGCGCATTATCAGGTTTGATCATTTTGCATTTCCTTTCTTTAACAGACGGCTTGTCGCAGCAGAAGCCCTCCACCAAATCCCATTTAACGCCAGTTCAGCAAGATGTGTCGCCCCTCGAACGCAATACACGTGATAAATCAGGACTGTTGAACAAAGGATGTGGCGACGGTGACACGGGAACCGATCAAAGCGGTGGTGCTGCCAACGGTAGCGCGAGACACCCGTGCCCGGAATTCTTTACTCATAGATCAGCATTGAGCGTACACTATAATATCCAAAATACGAGAACTGAAGTGAGGAATGAAGGCGATTCCGCATCCCACATTCTCGCTTATCCGTATGCCCCTACCAAGCCGTACCAGTGTGACCTGTGCCACGTCTCTTACTTTTACCCCTTTGGCCTGGAGAACCATCTAAAGTCCGTGTTGCACCAGAGTCGTACCAGGAAGGCTGGGATCACTGGAGCACTGGAGTTATCTAGCGCCAAGCCTCGGAACTGTGCGCCACAAGTAGAGAAGGTTCGGATTCAACCTGCTTCCTCTGGCGCCGCGTTGCTTCCCAATCCGGCGGCCTCGGCTCACGCGGTGCCTACCGTTCTCCCATTCCTAACGTTGGCTCCGAACTCCATTCAACACGCCCATGTCTCCTCTGTCTATCCTGCACCAGGGACTCCAACAACTCACCTAATAACCCAACCTCAAATGCTAATGCCTCTTATTGTGAACGGGCTCCGAACTCACGCCCCGACCCCGCACGGCCCTCAGCAACTTGTGCAGCAAGCTGTCAACGTCCCAAGTCACTTGGCAACCACTGTAGTCTCCAGCGCGTCTCAGACACCTTCGGAGACGGGCCAATTTGCCGAAGCAGCGGGAGTGAAAGTGAAAATTGAAATCAAGGAGGAGCCCTGTGACCGCGAGGTATCGCAGACGGACCCCTGTACAGTGGACGCTATCAGTCACGGTTTCAAACAAGAGAATAAAAGTAGGTGCGATGGAATTGAGAACAGCAGAACTTCTAACGCTACTATGTGCAGGGTAGAGGGCGGTGACGAGCACCAAAGCAAAGGCAAAGGGGTTAGAATGGGGGACATTTTTAAAAGATACCCTCCTGATGCAAATAGAGTCTCAAAAACAGAAGACCCTTCCAATGCTAATCTTATCTTAACGCCTTCAAGCAACGAGACTTGTTCAGATTCTGGTTTGGGGTTACGGTCGCCTCCGGTATTGACCGAGTTTCAGTCGCAGGTCCTGTGGGCCTTTCTCGAGTCGCGAAAAGGGGCCGAGTCGGTCATCCCACCGAAAGAAGATTGCGAAGCCCTCGGCAGGGTGGTAGGACTGACCGAGGACGAGGTACGAAAATGGCTAGCGAACACCCATCTTACCAAAGAAAGGCATTGCGCAGAGGCATCCTGCGAGAGACAAGAAAGCGCCGAGGACGACGACAACACTCTGATGATCGATGAAAGCAGCGGTCTAATTCTCCGCTCGACTACCGATTTCCTTTCCGACGAAGAGGACGGAGATAAATGGACAAACGTGAGCAAGAAGAGAAAAAGGACCACGGACAAGGAGGACACCGGCGAGGACTCGTGAGAGGAAGTGTGCCGATAATCCATTTTGACCCTCAACCCCTCCGATATCTTTTAGAGGCAGTCATTTTGTCAGAGACGGAGCCAAAATAGCTGCCTATAGATCCACCAATTAATAAGTCTCAGGTTCAAAAGACTTAATATTGAATGTTACATTTAGTTCATAACACATTTGGTCACTTTTCTCATCCTACCAACTTTCACCTGTAACTCGTCTTTCTTTCGGATTCATATGTACAGTGTATATATACTCAGCTATGTATACATAAGTCTATTATTTAAACAATGGTGTAAATATTAAACTTATTTCTATTTGTGCTACACATGCTTGGATCTTGCTTGGTCTTTAGCCGTTCGAGTTTGACTGCATTATTAGTTACAGGTATGAACAAATCCTACTGGTTCAGTTGGGAATGCAGTTCACTGAAACTTTGTGTACAATTTTCACCGCATTCTTAGTACAACTACACTGAGACGTTTCCTTTGTCATCTATATTCCACCTCTAGCACTGGACCTGAAAAAGGAACAAAGAACACCAGTTTAATTCTCACAAGTACCTGTAATGGAAATGTACAAATAACTATGAGCTAGCTGACACGCTATATAGTGGGCGTGGCCTCTTTGGGATTTATTTTATTACGTGGAGAACAACCCTCGCCTATACCGTGACCAGAATGTCACTTAGTCGATGTGTTTATGTTCTTAGAATTGTTATAAAAGTGTCATTTATTTTTGCCATAGCATTGTGACCACCTCCCTAATATTGTGTCGGTCCACTTTTTACTGCCCAAACAGTCCGGACCCATCAATCGTTAACAGCATTTACTTCTTACATTAGCGCAATTTGGCCAACACCCTTACCTAAAGCGACTTACGACTGAGGAATCGAGGACCTTGTTCAAGAGCCCATTAGTGGTAGCTTGGTGGTGGTGGTATTTGAACCTCTGACCTTCCGGTCCAGAACCCAATACCTTAACCACTGAGGTACCATCTCTCTTCTTCAGCAATTTGTGCTACAGTAGCTCGTCTGTTGGATCGGACAGCCTGGTTTACCACTGTTCCTTCCTTGGACCCTTTTTGACAGATACTGACCACCTCAGACCAGGAACACCCCAGACGTCTAGTCATCACAATTTGTCAAACTAGCTCAAATCCTTATACTTGCCCATTTTTCCTCCTTCTAACACATCAACTTTGAGAGTAAAACGTTTGCTGCCGAATATATCCCACCTACTAACAGGTGCTTATCTGGGTGTAGGAATTAAAGAGGCGCACCAGAAAACTTGTTTCTTTACTGACTACAAATAATAAAATCCTCCCCGAGTTTTCATAGTTTTAACAGGTCTCGTTCATCCGCTACATATTCATGTTGACCCAAGTGACCCAGAGCTCCATAAATATTCAACATTAAAACTAACATCAGATAGGATAAATCAAACAATTGTGGGTGGGGTCATCATGGGTAAGACCCCACCCATTCATGACAGTACTGTTTTATCACAGGAATCAATTTCATTTCACATTTAAGCTTTACTTCTGTAGCACTTTTAACAAATGACCATTGTCCCAAAATCAGCTTTACAGAAACATTACAAATATACATTTTAGCATCCTATAATTTATGTTCTACACGAATACTGCAAAAAAAACATTCCCTCTCTAACTCCTTCAGCTATACAGTCTCGCTACAGATATCAATTTATGGAACAATATTCATGCATAAAATGCATGTTTATTACAGTCGTTTCACAGTACATGAGCTTTAAGAAGTTCTGTGTAGTGATCTGGGCGGAATCTCTGAAGATAGACCTCCATTTTCCCCTGAGTCTTCTGCTCACCGCTGAGCCCTTAAGGGACAAAAAGAGAAAGATGCAGAAATTGGTATAATTGGTCATGACTACATGTTAATACAGATATAAAAGAGCAAATTTCTCATCTTCCTAAATATCGTTCTTAATTTTAATGAACACACTCTGGCTAGCGTAATCTTATACACACACACACACACACACACACACACACGATAAATGGTAATGGATGGGGGATGAGATGGTGGTCAAGAACAATAGAAAAATCTTATATATATATATATATACATACATACACATGAAGAGTATAAGGGACACGGTGTCTTACTGGTTAATACATTTGCCTCACACCGCTAGGGTCCAGGTTCTATTCCCGTCTCGGCCATATGTGTGTGTCGAGTTTGCATGTTATCCCCGTGCCTCAGGGGGTTTTTCTCTGGGTTCTCCGGTTTCCCCCCGGTCCAAAAACATGCACAGTAGGTTGATTGGCACCTTGGAAAATTGTCCCTAGTGAGTGTGTGTGCACTGCGATGTTTTGGCATTCCATCCAGGGTGTATCCTGCCTTAATGTCCATAGACGACTGAGATAGGCACAGACTCCCCATGACCCGAGGGAAGATCGGATATAGCGGTAGAAGATGAATGAATGAATGAAGAGTATAAAGAGTGTATTTTTAATGCGTTATTATTATAAGAATAAATTAGCTTTATTTTAATTTTATATAATTTTATATTCAATACATCTATGACACAATACTCTCTAAAATTGTCTAGCACCAAAGTTATTCAATTTAAAATCGTGATATTGGGTAATCATAATGTTCGCTCCAAAATATTGTTACTAAAAGCCTTTTTTTGGCCTTGATTTGGATAATATTCTTGTATTAATAGTAAAGGTTTATATAATAATAATAAAATGGCACATACCCTCTTTTGACCATCATGTGTCACGTATGACATTCCCTTATCTGGAGAAACTTAGTTATATCAGCTGATCAGTTGAGGCTTAAGAGCCTTGCTCAAGTCACCCAGCAGTGGTATCTTGGTGGTGCTGGGATTCGAACCTGTGACCTTTCCGATCGAGAGTCTAACATCGTATCCACTGAGCTACCACTACCCGATCGCATCCCACAAGTCTTCATAAACTTGTTCCGATGTGGTGAATTTGCCTTTACAAATGGGGTATGGGGAGGGGGGGTTAGAAGACAGCTGCTTATCTAAGGATGTAATATAGTAGGCGTGGCCATTATTCATTCATTCATTCATCTTCTACGACTTTATCCGATCTTCCCTCGGGTCACGGGGAGCCTGTGCCCATCTCAGGCGTCTATGGACATTAAGGCAGGATACAACTTGGATGGAATGCCAACCCATCACAGGACACACACACCCACATTCACACACTAGGGAACCCGGAGAAAAACCCCTTGAGGCATGGGGAGAACATGCAAACTACACATACATGGCCGAGACGGGAATCGAACCTGGACCCTGGCGGTGTGAGGCGACCGTGCTAACCACTAAGCCACCGTGCCCCCTGGCCATTATTCAAATGTGATTTTTAAAAGCAGTGTCTATTACTTGATCATCATCAACACAGGCTTAAATCCTCTCTAATCACCTAATAACTCTGCAGTCTTCTCAATACTCTGCATTGCAGAAGTCGTCTCGTCCCCTTCTGCGACAAGAACTTCGATCTCTCCCACGCAGTAGCCGAAATCGGCCCGATCCAGATCGACCCGGATCTTTTTGTCTCCCTGGTCGTCCTCCAGCGCATAAGAACAACGCAGCGTGGTGAACTCTGCAAAACACTCCAGCTTCAAATCGTGCAGCCATTTTCCAAACTCGTGAAGGTCTTTATCCGCCTGCAAGGAGTCTGACGTGGGGTCCTCGCAAACCTCCATGACGGCCAGAAGTTCGGCTCGGATCTGAAGCACATCTGTAATCTCTCTGTATTTAGTGCACGCGCCCTGCGCTCTTTTCTCCGCATTCAAATGTGTTGACGTGGGCCGTTTTAGCTCCCAGGATCCTTCTCGGTTTCTCAGCCAGAAATCCTTTAAAGTTAAAGCGAAGTCTGGAGAATCGAAGTACCGATCTTTAAACTCATACTGACCCAAACGTACAGCTAGGAAGAGAAGAAACAGGGGGAAATGTCAGCCCGTCTTCTTACACACTGATCAGGTGATTGCTGAAAGGGTCTCAGCATTTAATGGGAAAAAAAAATGCTGATCACGATTGTTCCCAAAAATCCAGTCACCTGCTCTGACTGTTCCCAATCACTAATCACCGACTATCTTTGTTCCAAACATACACTGATTGTAATTGATGTGAAAGACCAATCACTGATAACCACTGTTCTTAAAAACCACTGTTCACCCATGCTCCTAAAAACCAATCACTTGCTACTATTTTTCCTAATGACCCGTCACTGTTCCAACCAATCACTGTCCATCATCGTACTCGAAAACCAATCACTAATCCCTACAGATCCTAACAGTCCCTGACCACCACTGTTCTCAACAGCCAATCCACTGATTGAGATTGATCTTAAAGCCCAATCACTGAACACCGCTGTTCCCGACAACCAATCACTAATCGATGTTGACTTAATCTTCATAGTTAAATAAATATTCAAATAAATTTCCTTCCTGTTTAGACTGAATGTTTGTTCTTTATATAAAAAAATACAAAAAATAGTATTACAACATACTTTTACAGAAATGTACTATTTTGCATTTCGATTGTTTTTGTATTCTGTAAAAAAAAATGTTCACCTCTTCATAAAATTTTAATTAACGTGACGGTTTATGCAAATGAGGCATTTGTGACATTTTCCCCTTTTACACAGAACAATCAGAAATGGTATATCGAGATACACGAATATCGCACACGCTTAAGTATTTGATTATATTCGGTCACACACACACACACACACACACACACACACACACACACACACACACACACACACACACACACACACACACACACACACACACACACACACAGCATTCCATCAAATATCTAGGAAACACACCTCCAATATCGTTCAGTTTCTCCAGGATGTTTGCGTCACACACAAACTTACGCTCCACCTCCACGGGCATTACGCTTCAATAAATCACACCAAAAAAGAAAGATAGAAAAAAGAAAGCAAGAAAGAAAGAGGGAGAGGAAGAAAGCGAGAGAGAGAGAGAGAGAGAGAAAGCGTCAAAGTAAGTGTGTACTCATTGCGGTCCGCAATTCCCTTCACTTCCGGGTTCTCCATCCATAATTTCAATATAAAGGTTCAGCACTTTGTCATTCAACGCGGTGTACTCGCTCCAAAGGCCAAAAGAAGATAGATAGATAGATAGATAGATAGATAGATGATAGATAGGAGATAGATAGATAGATCGATAGATGATAGATAGATAGATAGATAGATAGATAGATAGATAGATAGATAGATAGATAGATAGATAGATAGATAGATAGATAGATAGATAGATAGATAGATAGATGGATGGATGGATGGATGGATGGATGGACATACATACATACATACATATGTATATGTGTGTATAACACATGACATCTCTCTTTGCATATGTATTTTCCTAGGAATTTCCCTTTCCCTTATTTCCCTATATATACAGACGTGGACAAAATTGTTGGTACCCTTTGGTCAATGAAAGAAAAAGTCACAATGGTCACAGAAATAACTTTAATCTGACAAAAGTAATAATAAATAAAAATTCTATAAATGTTAACCAATGAAAGTCAGACATTGTTTTTCAACCATGCTTCAACAGAATTATGTAAAAAAATAAACTCATGAAACAGGCATGGACAAAAATGATGGTACCCCTAACTTAATATTTTGTTGCGCAACCTTTTGAGGCAATCACTGCAATCAAACGCTTCCTGTAACTGTCAATGAGACATCTGCACCTCTCAGCAGGTATTTTGGCCCACTCCTCATGAGCAAACTGCTCCAGTTGTGTCCGGTTTGAAGGGTGCCTTTTCCAGACTGCATGTTTCAGCTCCTTCCAAAGATGCTCAATAGGATTGAGGTCAGGGCTCATAGACGGCCACTTTAGAATAGTCCAATTTTTTCCTCTTAGCCATTCTTGGGTGTTTTTAGCTGTGTGTTTTGGGTCATTGTCCTGTTGCAAGACCCATGACCTGCGACTGAGACCAAGCTTTCTGACACTGGCTAGTACATTTCTCTCTAGAATTCCTTGATAGTCTTGAGATTTCATTGTACCCTGCACAGATTCAAGACACCCTGTGCCAGACGCAGCAAAGCAGCCCCAGAACATAACAGAGCCTCCTCCATGTTTCACAGTAGGGACAGTGTTCTTTTCTTGATATGCTTCATTTTTTCGTCTGTGAACATACAGCTGATGTGCCTTGGCAAAAACTTCGATTTTTGTCTCATCTGTCCACAGGACATTCTCCCAGAAGCTTTGTGGCTTGTCAACATGTAGTTTGGCATATTCCAGTCTTGCTTTTTTATGATTCGTTTTCAACAATGGTGTCCTCCTTGGTCGTCTCCCATGTAGTCCACTTTGGCTCAAACAACGACGGATGGTGCGATCTGACACTGATGTTCCTTGAGCATGAAGTTCACCTTGAATCTCTTTAGAAGTCTTTCTAGGCTCTTTTGTTACCATTCGGATTATCCGTCTCTTAGATTTGTCATCAATTTTCCTCCTGCGGCCACGTCCAGGGAGGTTGGCTACAGTCCCATGGATCTTAAACTTCTGAATAATATGTGCAACTGTACTCACAGGAACATCTAGTTGCTTGGAGATGGTCTTATAGCCTTTACCTTTAACATGCTTGTCTATAATTTTCTTTCTGATCTCTTGAGACAGCTCTTTCCTTTGCTTCCTCTGGTCCATGTCGAGTGTGGTACACACCATATCACCAAACAACACAGTGATTACCTGGAGCCATATATATAGGCCCAATGGCTGATTACAAGGTTGTAGACACCTGTGATGCTAATTAGTGGACACACCTTCAATTAACATGTCCCTTTGGTCACATTATTTTCTGTGTTTTCTAGGGGTACCATCATTTTTGTCCATGCCTGTTTCATGAGTTTATTTTTTTACATAATTCTGTTGAAGCATGGTTGAAAAACAATGTCTGACTTTCATTGGTTAACATTTATAGAATTTTTATTTATTATTACTTTTGTCAGATTAAAGTTATTTCTGTGACCATTGTGACTTTTTCTTTCATTGACCAAAGGGTACCAACAATTTTGTCCACGTCTGTATATATATATATATATATATATATATACACACACACACACACACACACACACACACACACACACCTATATATATATATATATATATTTTAGTTGGTTAGTTTGTAAATATTTAATTCATTTGTCATGCTCGGACGGTCGTTTTTCTCCTGCATTTGCATACTCCCTGCTTCTATTCTCGTTTTTATTCTACATGGATTATATGTTTATATAGGTCTAACTACTGTTCTACTTATTAATATTAGTATTTATGTTACATCTGTCTTAGAGCAGACATATTTGGCCAACGAGAAAACATTCACAGGACTGCTACGTTTTTGCCAGTTGCACACAATAGTCCTATGTCTTGTTATTGCGCTGTTGACCTTCACTGCCTTCTCTTTATCTGCTTTTCATTTAGCCTCTCCTCGCAGGCATTCCGGACAAGCTCCTCGTAGGCAGTATTGTCACTTTCAACTCTCTAGCAACTTAGTTTGTGCGATTCACCCAGCATGTACACTCTCAGAAAGAAAGGCACAGCACTGTGCATTTTAAGGTACAAGGGGTCGCCGCTGGGGTGCTACCCTGAAGGGTATAATTTTGTACCTCTCCACCTTACATGTCTTCTGTCTATCCTTCCTACTAGTCTCCTACCAACTATTCTCCAATTTCCACCAGTCTGTCTTCCACTGCAGATTATTCTTCCCCTCGATTACTCTCTCTCATGCCTTGTCCAGTCCCATTGTCATTGACTGACTCTTTATTTTACTGAATCTTTCCTTACATCTCCCTCATACATGCTTTCATCGGCACGTTCACGCCTATTCTACTTTATGTTAGCATGAATGTTTTAACTAGACTAAATACAGGCTAGCTAAGTCAGATCATTCTATTTACATTCAAATCGTGACATCTAATAAGATTTATTCTAGTTATATTGTGGTGGGTGGTGGCTTAGTGGTAAGGTGTTGGCCTCTGGATTAGAAGATCGCAGGTTCAAACCCCACAACCATCAAGCTGCCACTAGTGGGCCCTTGAGCAAGGCCCTTAACCCTCAGTTGTAAGTCGCTCTGGATCAGAGCGTCTGCCAAATGATGTAAATGTATATTAAATACAAGTGTACATACTAAAGTGTAAGTATTTGCTATAATTTGTTATTTTTTTTGTCACATGAACATTAGAAAACAGTGAAATCCTACCTTTGCACATCCTAGCTTGTTAAGAAGCTGAGGGACAGCATCCCAACAGTGAACAGAGTTAAGGGCCTTTCTCAAGGGCCCAACCCTGGTCATAGGGCTTGAATTCCCACTCGAATGCTAACCCAGAGCATTACTTAACCTTTAATCTACCACTTCCTTTTATTGCCTCCTCACTCGTTAAATATTCAGGCAAAATGCTATTTTTTAAATGAGATGTACATGTGATGTAATAAAAATCAAATATGGAATATTGGATATATATCTTTTTTATGGTGAATGACATTTCATACCCAATTAAGAAGCACTCAGTAACTTATTCGGCATCATATCACTATGAATCTGAAAGTGGTTGAGCTTGAGTGCTTGGTGCATCCAAGTCATGTTTTCTTATTGTTTGTTTCTAAATATTATGAAATCTTATGACAACATAATACAGTTTGGTATAATGCAGCGTTTGGATTTGGCCCACGGAGAAAGTTGGGCCCGATCTGCTCAAGACATTCTCCAGCAATGACAATCTCAATTTAATTTCATGACTTTGTTGTCATGTTTATCCATTTCGAGTTACGTTTCAGTATCAGCACGACAGATACATGCATGTCTGCAGCCAAAACCTTTCTTGGTTCCTTTTAATTTTGTTTCTACTTATGATGATTTTTATGTTATGTAAATAGAAACGTATTTGTTGTTTGTTACACATGTTTGTATTATCAGCGTGTAATGTACCATAAATATTGTTGTGTAACCTGGTAAAATGGAAACATTAATGTCTTAGGAGTGACTGAATTGGATTGTAGATTGGGAGACAGGAAAAGTTAAAAATAATTATAAAGAAAGGGAAATAAATAATTAAATACATTTGGACAGACAGATAGATAGTTCGATAGATAGATAGATAGATAGAACACTACTTTATACACATGAGCAGGAAGATATAATAATAATAATAATAATAATAATAATAATAATAATAATAATAATTCATAATTAAAATAATTCTAAAAATAAAATGGGACATAATAAACAAACAAATGAACAAATCAAATTATTACAGATAGATAGATAGATAGATAGATAGATAGATAGATAGATAGATAGATAGATAGATAGATAGATAGATAGATAGATAGATAGATAGATAGATAGACGTGTGTGGAGTATAATGGGTCTGTCAGTGGCAGTGGTTGAAATGCGTCTTGGTTAACGTGTGGGCTTTGGGGGGAGCTGTTGTGTGTTTACTACATGGAGGAAGAGAGGGAGGGGGAGAGAGAGATAGAGCGAGCGAGCAAGCGAGAAAGAGAGAGAGAGAGAGAGAGAGAGAGAGAGAGAGAGAGAGAGAGAGAGAGAGAGAGGGGGAAGAAAAACTTTTCAGTGTTGTAGAGCGACAGGAAGCGCTGCAGTGAGTCGTCAGCATGCAGGTAAACGCTTTCGCTAATTGCTTTCGTGTTAATTAATCCACATTATGACCGAATTAAGCGCGGATCCGCCGTCCTGTCGCCTCGGTTTGCTAAGAAGGAGGAGAAAAAGAAGCGGAGGAGAAAAAAAATCACCAGATCGCCCACTATTATTGCTGTAACGTGCTTGAATTCTTCCAGTGCATATCTGTAGTTGGATTACGGCCATCTTCTGAATTGCAAACTTTTTTTTTCCTCCTGCCTTTTTTTCCGGCAGCGCTGCGTTTATTATTGAATGTTTGCAATTAATACTAGTTCAGTTTGTGACTGATTGTCCTGGATGAAGTTGGGTATCGAAGGGATTTGTTAAGCAGTGATGGTGTAGGTAGTGTTTTTTTTTTTTTAGTAAAAATACACAGTACACACATCTGTTCGGAAGCTAAAGGTATTAATTAACCAGATTTGCTCGGTGTAGGCCTCGGGTTCCGGCGGGCAGTTGTTCGCTGCGTCCCCCGTCAGCAGGCTGCAATCTGCGGATAAGGACACTAATCAAGGCCGGGGCTTTAAATGAATACGGGAGGTGGAAAAAAAAGCCTATGTAGGAAAACTCAATTAGTGATTTTATGGGCTTTGCGCCTGCTTTGTCGGTGAAATTACGATGTATATACGTGTTTGCTGTCCAATTTGTCCAAGTTCTGGATTTATTGTGAAGTTAAACGGCTTCCAGCTTGATAACCGATGCATAATTAGTTAGCTAGCCAATTTTGTTTGAGTTTCCCCCGACACGGCTAGGCTGAAGTGGCAAACGGGGTGTTTTTTGTTCGCTTTAATGCCCCGCTCTTGGTCTCGGTCAAAGTTAGGATGGAGTAGGTTGGAAAACCGAGTGGAATAAGTGATCTTTACACGGTAGGTTTCGTGATAATCGGGCTAATTGGAGTCGGGGCTAGTCAGCTTTGCTAACCCTGCCAATTGGTTCTTGCTAATGAGGCTGTGGCTTAATTAACAAAAAATGCCCTCGAGTTCACGGAGGACTTCGTGGATTGTCAAAGAAAACCCGGACGGCACGACTTGTTTCGTTGGCACCGTTTTCGGAGGCTTTTGCTGGGCTTTCGGTGAGTTGGGAGCACTTTTATTTTAGGCGTGCAGGACAAACTGTGTAGCACGAAGGCTAATTGGCGTAGCGCTGAGCCCAGTGCAAATGGACACTGTTGGCATTTCCTTCCCACTTGCATCATGATTCAACGAAATTTCTCAATCATGTGGCATGAAAACGAAGCCCCCCCTAAACAAAACAACAACTACTAATAGTAATTAACATCTGGAGCAGCCTTTTGTGGGCTGGCTGGGTTATTTAAATCATGTTTGGAGGGTGAGTGTGTTTGTTTTAGTTTTATTTATTTATTTTAAAGCGACATTACACTGCAGCAAAAATCATCACGATGAGCGTTTCTGATCTGATTTGCAACCTGATAACAATGGGGGGGGGGTGTGCTTTTATATAATCCTCCCTGAATATTCCCTGACACTTTCAAGTCCTTCCTGAGGAATGTCTGTAACCCTGTTATTAAAGCCATCAGGATAGATTAGATCTTATTGACAAGTTCTGTTCACTGCGTTGTCTTTTTGAGCACTTGAAATACACCAGTTATTTATTTATTTATTTATATAGGCGTTTAGTTTCTCCTGCAGTCATGGAGTTGGATTTATGCCTTATCTTGACTGCTTTCCTTTGCAGGAAGAAGTTTTATTTTTGTAATTGTCTTTCTTTATTTATAGGTCGTTAATTGAACGCTTTTGCCATAATATTCATGGAGAGAATCACTGATATGTAGTAGTAGTAATAACCTTGGCGTGTGATTTAGAAACTAGTGTGTTGCAGAATTCACCACAGGAGCCATGGCCATTCAGTACCCACGTAACAATTACACAAATGTGTCTAAATTCTAAACGTATAAAGCGTTCCGATGCTGGTAACATATATTTGACACTTATGTTGTTGCTGTTTAGACCACATTGCTTAGTGAGTTTTGGCCAAAAGACGTTCCTTGAAAACAACAATAATTCAGATTTCTGGTGGACACATGAAAAGTAAACATCATAGTAAACAAATTTGGGAGGGAGCCCTGTCCTGTTATTAATAATGAATAATGTGTATTAGATGTTTAGGATGTATGAAGGGAGTCTCTACTTTTATGGCTTTGAAACAGGGTTTGTCTCCTTTTTTTTTTTTTTATGTGAGTGACCGGATTTTGATCATTTTTGTTTTCAAGCGAGAAGAAAAGACCCAACGAGGCGGTTGCACGTAGTTGTAATGGCAGGAAATAATGTCTTATGGATGTCCCATAAATTAAAACGTAACTAACCTTAAATAATTAACTGATAATTATTTTGTGTAAGGTCATTGATTTTTTTTTTGCACATATATGATTATTTTTGTTATTATTTGTTAGCTGAATCGGTTGACTTGAATTCCTGACATAAACGGGCTGAAATTTAAATTGAGGCTTAAAACAGGATGGTGACTTGATGACTCAGGATATTTTAAAATATGTTTATGGTGTGTGTGTGTGTGTGTGTGTGTGTGTGTGTGTGTGTGTGTGTGATTTGTGTTTTTATATATAAAATGTTGCGGACTGCTTGTTGTCATTTCAACCTAGTTACCTACATAATACCTAATAATATCTAACATAAGAATAAATATAAATAGATATATATAACATATAATAATCAAGATAACTAAATATAATATGCGAGGATATATATATATATATATATATCTATATATATATATATATATATTATATATATATATATATATATATATATATATATATATATATATATATATATCTATGGATAAATATGATGGTCCAGGCAGTTTTTTTTTTTGCCGCCACAACCAGCGCAATGAGACCAAGTGCATATTGTAACGTGTATCTAAATACTTTAGAGCATCATGTAGTGTTTCATGTAAAATTTTTGTGGTATGAGAGAAATCCAATCCTTCAGGACATGCTATTAGGGGAAACTTGGTGTGGAAACAGTAGTGCATATCGGGCTGAAACTACCACATGTCATAGCCAAAACATTCTTTACCAAGCTGTTTTTTCTTTCTTTCTTTCTTTCTTTTTAAGGGGTTCAAACACAATGTGATGCATCAAAAAACTTTATCAGGAGTGGATAAGGACTATGGCTGTGCAGTTGGCCCCGCCCTGGAAATTGATATACTTGGCGCACTTAGTCTGCAGTAATGCACTTAACTAGTTAAGAGTCCTCTCCAAAAGTATTGGAACAGCAAAGGCCTTTTTTGTTTTGCGGCCATACACAGAATGTATCTGAGAGAGAGAGAGAAAAATCTTTATTTCCAGTTCCTTGCATCTGCAGGTGTGTGCAAACATTTTTAGTTTTAGGGTCAGATCACCCAAAGCTTGAGGTTTTCAAAAGTATTGGAACAGGCAGTGTTGCCAAGATATGCACTGTGTGGTCGCCAATGCATTGCTTGCAGAAAGTGCATCAAGTCAGCAACTTAGTGACATCATCGTATGGGTTCATTCGCCGTTTATGTTGCTTTTCCAGCCTTGTTGTACAACTCTTCAGTTGTTGTATTTATTTATTTATTTCGTGTAAGGAGGTATGGGGTTTCTCGCTTCAGTCCTGATATGTATGCTCTTTTTTTTTTTATTTTTTTTATTTATTTATTTATTTTTTTATTTTATTTTATTTTTTTTTTAATCTGACCAGTCTGAATCCTTTCCATTTTTTCTCCATGATAACGTGAAGTTTTGTGATTACAGTGTGTTTGTCGTACTGCAGGATGAAGTGCGTATTACTTTGGTATTTCTTTAGACTTTAATTCCTTCTGCTCCTGTCACAAATCAGTACAGAGTAGTAATCTTAACCTACCATTCAAGTGTCCACCACGACGCTACCTCCACAATGCTTTACCTCGTATGGGTTTTTCAAATTCCGGCCTAACTTTCTGATCCATGCTGCTGAGTAATCGTTTCCATTTTGTGGTATGGCTAATATATTTTTATTCTGGCGCCTTTGCAACTGTAAAGTCGTTACTGAAAAAACTGGCACGGTTTCTTGGAGGCCCTTAACCCTATATATTGAACCCAAGGGATCCATCTTGTTATTGACCCTGTGTCTTGACACCAGCTTCTTAAAAATAACATCCCACAGAACAGTATTTCACTGTATTGTATTGTGGATTGATGTTATATATCCCTGATCAGAGTTGGATCAACAATCTAAAGCTATAGGTAAAAAAAAAATTTTAATTCCCCCCCCGCCCTTTTACATACATTTTTCAATGTATGTCAGCAGTTACCTTATTTAATCTCTCCTTATTGGTACATTAATGAAAGGATATTGAGTTAGTATTTCCCATCTCTGATACATGTATCAGCCAAATGTCCCAATATTTTTGGAAAAATATTGGCGGGTGTAGTGATAAATTAGGAAATCTATCACTACCAAGTGGGTGGAAAGATTTTAGAAGTAGTTTTAGAACTTCTGATAGAGCCGTCTTTCGTTTTGTTTTCCAATCCAAACGTAAACGGTGGAGCGCATGCAAAGTATTTAACTTGTTCCATTATTTTTGAACGGGACTATAACTGTTATCCTACACGGCCTTTTTAACCAACACAGTTAGGTCTCTGGGAGCCAAATCACGGGACTGGGGGGAATACAATGGTGCTTTTAAATACCCGAGGGCCTGGCATTTATTGGTCCACGAATAAATGACTTCCTTGCGTTTATGTTTCCAAATTCTGTCGAACTTGTTTTGTTTTAACTCCCTGGTGCCATTCGTGAAAATGACCTCAGATTGGTATTAAAGGGTTGACGGTGACAGGACGTTTCTGTCTACTCCCCCTTTAAATTGGGATCACGTGATTTGGACTGTGCATTTGTCACTATTAGGTCTGGAATGCATCATTTGTGTTCTCAAACACTCATTTGTGTTCATTGGTATTTGTTTCTCTGTTCGTGTTTGGAAGCTTTGTCTGTGCCTTCGACTCCCTAGATAAGTGCACATCAAACTCAAGGTCTGAGCAGATTTTCAAAATATTGTACTAAATATGTCCTGAATGACTTCGACATTACAACTAATGTCAAGATTGCATTTATTGCAATTAAAACTTAGAAGATGGAGAATCACGTTCGATGTGGCAGTGATGAATATTTATGGGTGGTGTGTGTGTGTTCGTGTGTCTGGGGGCGTTGATCTGTTCCGTTGTATTAAGGTGTGCGATTTGGCGTTAGTGTGGCGATGCAGTAAATTTTTCACCCATGTCGATCACCGATAAAGATATTTAATGTTTTCTTTGTGTCAAAAAAGCAATGAGAACCGTTTATTGGTGTGAGCTCCGAAAACATCGCTTTTTGACCCGTACCGTACTTAATCGGCGATGTGTTCGGTTAACGTCAATGAACAGATTTTTTCAATTCGTATTAAAAATGTTTTAATGGTGTAAAATTTTAAATCATTTCCTAGTAATAACCGGGTGTTGGCGTTTAGTGCAGTTCATTAAATGACTCCCAATTCTCAAATGTATCACACGGAAAATCTGATACGGTACATCGTCCCGGCTAATTTGGTACATTTGATTTTTAGATGTTTTGAATGCGAGTTACTCTTAAATCTAATTTTTGAAAATGAATTTTGTGGACAGGTTGTTTTTTTGTTTTTTTTTTTTCTCCTCCCCCCTCCCCTCCTCCCCAATAAGGAAACCAATCATCTAGTAGTTTAATACTAGGGTTTTTTTTTGGGTGTTCAAAACGAAAGGGTTCTCTTTCCAAATGACGAGCCCTGTGTTATTTACCTCAATTCTAAACTTGACATTGTAGATACGTGTCTGAAACACTCTTATGTATAAGCAATATTTTGTGTATAATTTATTTTATATATATATATATTTTTTTATTTTGTATTTCTCTTTACATGTTGGATGTCTGATATATATACACACCCCTCGTTTTACATCATTTGTTGTTGTATAGCTACATTGAGCGTTACATAGGCTTGAGCATTTGAAAGTTTAATTTAATGATGTATTTTTTAAAAGTAAATTTTAATGTAATTATCTCGTGTAAAATCTTTCACGTTTAATTTCAATGCATATCCTATAGATTAGAATCAGACATCTTGTAGGCTTGCTTAGGTGTTCTTTTTTTTTTTTTTTTCGGGACCATCAATGCCATGCCATATGTGCAACAGCTAATGGCGTCTTTTATTTCAGGAGGAGCTGGGAGAGACCATGGGTGGGGACGGCGACGGGGGGTCAATGTGGCTGTGTCCTTTGTGTCAACAAGGTCAACCGGACCGCGATGGACTTGCTTTGCACCTGTCCGAAAAACACAGCGTGCTTCCTGCTTGCCTTGATAAGCTATTGGAAATTGTGAGTGGTGGTGATGTCACCTTTCCCCTGTGGAAGGTTATAGCAAAGCTAGTTCACTTGCATGTAATTCCTGCGAACCCAAAAGCGTTAAATTGTTTTTTAATTAGCGTTAATTTATTTTTTACATACTAATAATTTTATCAAGGGCTATAAATATTAAATAGTAGCAGTCAGTTTACCGCAGCTTTCCTTATTGTGTACTTTTCCACTGTTAAGGCGGCTCCTAAGGGCTGTTCCAACGCTGAAGACATCGAGTCCGGTGCGCAAAATGATCTCAGTAAGTTTAGACATCAGGTTTAATTGTAGAACTTTCATTCTCGTACCAATAGAAATGAATATTTTCCAAATGGAATAATCCCTACTGTGTTTTCCTTTTATTCCCTGCCCAATAAGATGGCACAGCACAGCATCAGAGTCCAGAAAACTCACCTGTAATGGAGGCTCCGATTGAAGCTCTGCCTAGTGGACCTGACCAGGATGGTTCCTCCCAAGAAAAAGAGGGGTGTGATGAATTAGGTGGAGCGGGATCCGGGAACGACGGGAGTACTGCGGAGCCGAATCAGGAGAAGGTCACGGCGCCCGGAAAAGCCGAAGCCGCGGCCGACGAGGAAAAATCCAGCGACAAAAGCAATACGCCTGCTGACGGCGATGTTAACCACTCTTTCAAGTGTCACGCGTGTTTGGAGTTCTTTCCCACTAGATCAGCGTTGAGTGTACATTACAATTCCGCCACTCACATCCAAAGGATGAGGACGGGAACGGGGAACGACGGCGAAACGCCAACCCCGGTTCTCACTCGTCCGTTCGTCTCGAACAAACCCTACCAGTGTGCCGTTTGTCGCGTCTCTTATAACCATGCCATCACTCTGGAAAGTCATTTGAAGTCCGTGTTGCATCAGAGTCGGAGCAGAAATGCTGGAAACGCGACGAATTCCTCAACAAACGCAGCAACTGGGAACGCGGCGGCGAACGCGGCGAAGACTACAGCGGCGAATACCAGTAAGCTGGCTTATGTTGCAGCCAGTAATTGCGTCACACAAGCGAGCCTGACTGCATCCCAAGCGATGACCAAAGATGAAGAACAGGTTAAGCCTCAGCCTGCACCCTCGTTGCTTTCGTCCCCGGTGGCCTCTGCTCAGGCAGTATCAGCTTTTCTTACTCTTTTAACCTCGAGTCCAAACTCCGCTCCACACTCCATTCTTCCCTCTCTTTTTGCGCCGGGAACCGGTGGCGCGCCAGGCACGGCGACTCCGCAGCTAATAACCCAGCCGCAGATGCTCATGCCCCTCATCTTGAACGGACTCCAAACACAGAGTCCGACGTCAGAATCCCCCAAACAACTTTTGCAGCAAGCCGTGCCAGTGCTTGGGCTGAGCGCCGCACAGCAGGCTCTGATGGCCCAAGGGCTTAGCGGCTTGCAAGGTCAGTGGCCTGCTTTTAGACTGTCCGGTGCGGCTCAGATGCCTTCAGACGAGACCGACAGCGGCGCTGAAAAGGGAGCGGGCACCAAAGTGAAAAAGGAGGAACCCCAGCCGGAGTCTTGTGACCAACAAGTGCCACAGACGTCGGATGAAGCCTGGGCCGCCGATGATATGTCTGCGAAAAGTGGCATCAAGGGAGAGATTAAACAAGAGTGCGACAGCTTAAAGTATGAGAATGAAGCTGTCGAGGATGGCACGTTGCGTAACGACAAGCAAGAGGGGGATGAAATGGATGTCGAAAGCACAGTCGAAGATTTGGGCGAAAATGCAAAAAGACCTTCCGACGCCAGCAAAGACTCGGGAGGCGAGACCCACCAGAGTAGCTGCTCATCGTCCAGTCACGCTGAATCCTGTCAGTCTTCTACGCAGAGCGATCGCGGCGTTAACCATTCCGAGGTTAAACTTTCAAAATGCAACCCCTTGAACACTACCCTTGCCTTAATGTCCTCGCAACATAAGAGTGCCAAGGCCCATGCGATGTTGTCCTCAGGACCGCCGGTACTAAGTGAGTTTCAGTCTCAGGTTCTGTGGGCTTTTTTGGAGTCTCAAAATGAGGCTGACTCGGCAATTCCATCGAAAGATGACTGTGAAGCCCTTGGCAGGGAAGTAGGATTAACCGAGGATGAGGTGCGAAAGTGGCTGGTCGAAGCCCGTCGTGCCCGGGAGAGAAATCTGGCAGGAGGAACGGAGCACGACGAAATGGAAGAAAGCATCGAAGACGACGAAGGTGCTCTAATGATCGACGAAAGCGAATACGGCCAGAGTCCATCAACGGCCAGCAGTCATGCAATGGACCTCTCGAACAGTTCGGAGGTGCGCAAGGAAAAAGCATATAGCCAAAGCCAAGGGGATCTGTGCTTAACCTCCGATTCCGAAACCGAAGAATTCTACACTTCTGTTATTGTCACCGACGAGGAGAGTCAAAGTAGCTCGTTAAGAGAAGAGCCAAGTAGCCCGGTTAAGCAGGCTTCGCAGATGGAAACATCGGGGGAGCGGTCAAGCGGCGGCGGAAAGGTCCTTCGCTCCACTACAGTCTTCCTTTCGGATGCAGAGGATGAAGATGAAGATCAGGGTGCAAAAAACAAAAAGAGAAAGCGCGAGATCGATAAGGACGAGTCCGAGTGCAAAAAGGAGCGGCACGACGCCGACCTCGATCTCCAGTTAGAAGCACAAGCCGATCCTCCGACTCCTCTCTCGGTTACCGTCGACCATCAGGGTCTGCCCGCTGGAATTTTGCACCCGTTGCCTCTTTCCCTTTCTCTGGCCCCGTTTTCCACTCAGCTCTTCAGCCCTTATGTCCTCTCGGTCCCGTCGTCCGTTGTCGGAGTCGGTGTCACCGAAGCCGACCGAGCCACAGTAGCGACCTTCACGACTCCCCCAACTATCACCCGCACTCAAGCTCCGTTTTCGGACTCGCTTCAAGCAGCTGCCATTGGTTCTCTAGCACAGTCGACTCATTTCAACGGTAGCGAATGCGAATCTGCCTTAGATCTTAGTATAGGAAAAAGTTCGACTTCTGGCGGCCTCTCAGCAAACAAGGTATCTATACAAAAGACTGCGTTACTTGATGGCCTGGGTTTAAGGCCCACAACTGTTGGAGTCCCCGCAGATGGTAGTCTTATTGTTGTTCAGGTGAAGCCCGACACTGCCATTACGATTCCGAACGCCAACGCCACCATCGGTAACCACAATAGCTTGACAAAGACCAGCACGGTGTTCATGCGGGCGGCAGAGAAAGTAAACGCCTCCTTGAAAGAAAGCGAACACGAGAAATCACGAGACCAAAAAAGATCCAATGTAAGACGATTCAGAGACATGAGGAGGTCCAGGACTATTATTCAAGCTGACCAGCTGGATGTGCTTTATGGATGTTATTTCAAAGACCCAAACCCAGGGAAGCACGAGTTTGAACAAATATCCGAATGGGTGCATCTGCCAAAGAAAGTGGTACAGATTTGGTTCCAGAACATGAGGGCTAGGGAGCGCAAAGGGGAAGTTCGCTTTATAAGTGACGGCACCTTAGCAGCTGTAGGTAAACCGCTTATAAAATTCACGTGGCCGCTAAATAAACCCATTTTTTCAAGCACCCCCAAATCCAACTCCAGTCCTACAGCTCCTGGCTGGGTCCCTCCTAAGCTCCAGACCGGCAGTGATGCCCAAAAGGCAGAAAAGCTAATGGAGGTCAAGGCAGAACCACAGAAAATCCATATCCAAAGTCTGAGCAGGGCGAAGGAAATGGCATCATCCACCACTGCTAGCAGTACATCAGTCCTCAAGATTAAAAGTGAAGCAGTGAATTCATTCATGGTCAAAATCGCCCCCAAAGCATTGGCCCCTTTAGTTACCGTTCCGATAGTGACCAGCAGCTCCGCCATTCCCCAAAACCACCAGAAGACCAAGCCGGAGGCACAAAGTAAAGCGGAACGGACAGGCGAGAAAGACGGGAAGGATCAAGAAAAACAACCTGGAACAACCAACCGCATGGTTCCAAAAGTATCCACTACACCAATGAACAAATCCCTGACCGGGGCGACTCAGAAACACAATGGCATTAGCTATTATTCTCAAAAGGGACAAATAAAGATTAATACTCTGTCCAGGGAGGAGCTGGGCCTGAGCGCCCCACGCCCAATCCTCAGCACAGCTCCAGTCGTTCCTCCACCCATGACCGTCACTTCGCCACCATCCAGTCAAAACCAAAAAGAAACCAGTTATGTCCAGCAGCACTCCACGCCAAGAAGGCCACGGACACACTTGAACTGCCTGCAGCTGTCCATTCTGCAGTCGTGCTACGAGACCTGTGCCCATCCGAACGCGTTAGAGTGCGAAGCTGTTGGGACAGAGCTCGGTCTTCCACTGAAAGTGGTGCAGATCTGGTTCCAAAACACACGTGCCAAGGAGAAGCGTTGGAGGCTACAGCAAGAGAAACTGGTAAGATCATGTATATACATGGGTGCGTGGGGGGAGGGGGTAGAATAAGCCACTTTAAACTAGTGCACTTTAAGGATCTGGTTTATTCTCTGGGATTTTGATAGCACAATGGATGTTGGGTTGGTTTTAGACATTTCCCTGCTTCCATACAGACTGGTGAATAAAAACCCCTATTGAGCAGTGATTCTGTTTGCTGTTGACAGAGAAATCTAGCCAGGGCAATGAGATAGTAACTCGTTCGTTATCGCGAGCAGAAAAGTATCTCAGAATACACAAAACCGCATGAATGATTAGGTAAGAACAGAAATCGGAGGCTTGGCACGCACTCCTCCCAAACTAGACACCTGGTCTTTTTCCAGTGTCCACCTGCTCAGTTTGCCCGAGTCGGCCTGTAAATAGAATCTCTTCATATTTTTTGACTGACATGGTGGGGGGGTATACATTGTTCGGTATTTTGTGTGCTCCAGGGCTGTTGCTATTGATTATTTTATTCAGCGACTATTCTAACTATTATTCCATTGAGTAATTGGTTAAGAGAGATTTTTTCTTTATTAAAGAGCAATACTAAATAAGAGAGAGAAAATAAGACGGGTCTCTTAAAATAAGCAAGAAACTTGTTTTTCTTTTTTAGAAAAAAGAAAAAAAAAGATTTTTTTTGTTGTTGCTGAAATTACATACGAGTATGCTGGTGAAAACCCATTTAGTGTGTTTAATTACCAAATTACATCAAAATACAAATACGGTGCGTTCAAAAAGTTCCTCTGCGTTGTCCGTGTAGAGCAAGTCATGTTTAAACTCTATTATGATTATTATTATTATTATGACTCGTATTTATTTATTAAATCTTTTACAATATAGTGATGTGGTATTCTTGTCTCCAGTAAAGCTGCTTGAAATTTTCCACAAACTATATATGTGTATTTATAGCCAGTTTAAGAGACGTGCTCCACTTCCTGCTCTACTCGCCACTTTGAACGCACTGCTTTTCAAGTCATACAGTGCAGTCATGTGATAAACCCTTGTTGCCTGAATTTATTTACAATCCTATTAAAAAAATTAGTAATGCCTATTTTTGCTTTCAAAAAGATACTATAATTGCACAAATTGTGCTTCCAAATGTGCATCTGGCACTGGAGGAATACGTACATTAAATTTTTCGGACTGGAAGCAGTTTGATGCCATTTTGCGACAATCGTCAACAAGGGGTTAATCAGCCGACAGCAGCGGCTAGCGGAGGATCAGAAGTACTTTACCTCGCACGTTATTAATAACTTATGAATGGGAGCGTTTCCTTACCGTAACTTTTCTTTTTATAAACAGAAAGCAAATCATCTCCTCACCATTTTTTTTTGCTGATTCAAAAAATGATCCATAATGGTGCGCGGGAAACGCAGTGCTCCGTGTTTAGTGTTTAGTTAAATGGACTAAATGAATCGTCGATGCAAATTAATATGATGAATTTGTGTAATCTAATTACTTGAGGAATCCTTACAGCGCTAGTGTGTTTTCCGATGCTTTTCTGTTCGATGTGGGTCTGAAGTTCTCTCTAGAAACATGTTTTAGTTCCTGTATCTAATACAGGATTCCAGGTGCTTAACATTACTGAGTTGTCTGTTTTTTTTCCTCCCCCCCCCCTTGTTTGTTTGCGTTTCATTGTTCGTCGAGTTCAGCACTCTGATACTTCTGCTATAAAGCTTTTATATGAGCACTGTGTCGCTGGATGATTCTACTCTTCTTTAGTCTGGAGGATAGTGTCCATTGAATTTGCCCAAGAATTTCAATAAAAAAAAATAAAAAATTCAGTGCAATGCATCGAAAACGCAAAATAATTTTTTGCATATTTGTGAACCCCTTCACATTTCTACTTCTGAGACTGTTCTTTGCTAAGATTTTTTTTGTGTGTTTTTATATATATATATATATATATATATATATATATATATAATCTCACATACATACAATTTGTTACTAACCAGTTGCAACTTAACACCGAATTAGTTGTCAAATGTTCCTCAGCTGCTGCTGTTTTTTTTTTTTTTTTCCTTTCCTCCTCTCTTCCCCTTTTCTAGCCTTTTTTGCCAGTACCAGGGCTCAAACCCCAATCCTTCTGATCAGTAGCCCAGTGCCTTACACACTGAGACCCCTTACTATCTCTCTCTGTCTTTCCATCTATCTATCTCTCTCTATCTCTCTATCTATCTCTGTCCATCTCTCTCTCTCTATATATATATATAGATAGATAGATAGATAGATAGATAGATAGATAGATAGATAGATAGATAGATAGAGAGAGAGAGAGAGAGAGAGAGAGAGAGAGAGAGAGAGAGAGAGAGAGAGAGAGAGAGAGAGAGAGAGAGAGAGAGAGAGAGAGAGAGAGAGAGAGAGAGTAAGGGGTCTCTCATTGATTCCATTTTCTTCTTCATCTGAGGGATTTGACACAAGCATGATCTGAAGTCTGTATGTTGGCTTGATTTTATACTTTTGATACCGATTTTAATAATTGTGTATATGCAGCGTCGAACTTTGTTTGCCTTTTGAAATGTTTGCTGTTGAAATGAACATTTTTCTCTCTCTCTCTCTGTCCCTTTTTATTACAGTCACCTAACTCCAGTGACCCTTCCAAGAAGTTGGACATCAGCTCGGGCACTTACCTGCAGTACAACGCACTCCGAGCGAACCGTCCGATCCTTCCCAAACCAGTACAACTGACAGTTCTGGATAATTCTCCGTCACCCGCCGCAGGCCAGGCAGCAGCTCGTGAAACACTAAGAGGGAAATGCGACGTGTGTAACGTAGAATTCGAGTCCAGAGCCGCCGCCCGAGACCACGTTTTCTCTCCTCGGCACCTGGCGACACTGAGAACCACTAACTTTGGTCAATCCGCGACACAAAACAACGGCTCGGCCGGCGTTGTGGGCCCGGCTTCTTCGAGATCACCAGCTAGCAGCACTAGCTAAGAAATGAACTTGCGCTGCCTCGTTTAAGTGGACCCATTAGGACCGGAAATTCTTTTAATCGGCAAAGGAAAAAGGTGCTCGTTTTTAAAGCTCTTTTAATTCTGCACCATTACCGTGGGCCTGGAAAAAAAAAAACAACAAAAAAAAGAAAAGCAAATTCTCCACTTTTGATGTCAGCGAGATTTGATCCTGAACAGAACTTTTCAATGACTTGTTGCCACATCATTTCACTAATAATAATAATAATAATCAAAAGAATTGGTTATACTGGACATGCAATTGCTTATGGTGTAATAGTCATGTTTTATGTCTCTTCACTGCTTTTTCTTTTCTTTTCTTTTTTAACCATCTGTTTATTTTGTGCTCGTTTATTATCGTTTCTGGCTAATTCAAAACGTTCATATTCAAACAAACCCCACTGCCTTCAAAACTCTGGCTGTTTGTTTGGGGGGGGGGGGGTGAAAAAAATCTAGCACCTGAAATCCATCAAAAGTTATTCAGTGAATACATACATGGTACTGCTTATGCTTGAGCCTGAATGGTGTACTGCATTAGCGTTTTAATCCTGACTTCTTGTATTGCGATTAAATTCTATTCGTGTTCTTTTTTTTTTATTGTTTTTTGGGAGGTTTTAGTTTTTTTATGTTTGGACTGACAATGTGTAAGATCATGGGTGAATGAAAAACGTACATATATTTGATGGGATTTTGAAGGCACATGCTGATACGAAA
>JACRUU010000018.1:14067964-14105464 GCA_030449085.1 Kryptopterus vitreolus
TTTCTCCCCTCTAATGATGATCAGGATGCTACACAAAGGTCAAATTTTGATTAAGTATGGTGAAAAATTGCTTGTTTTTAGGAGCTGTGTGTGTTTCTTTTTTTCATTTATTCAAATCAATACCATGGCAATACTTAAGTCCATTAAGTAAGTGGTCCAGCACGGTCGTTGGTGATGCTAGCTTTAATGATCGGACTACGGATCTGAAGGTCATGAATTCAAGATCCCGGCCACACCAAGCTGCCACTTCTGGGCTCCTGAGAAAAGCCCTTCACACCCAAAGGTTGTATGAATGAGATACATGCCAGTCCTGCCAAGTGCCATAAATGTAAAGTGTTTGTGTGAAATATTGACTAAAGTGCAAGCTTTGCAATCTTTTTTTTTTTTTAACATACTTTATTGATCCAGTGAGGGAAATTATTTTTTTCTTTGCATAACCCAACTTGTTTTGGAAGTGGCTGCTTGGCAATACCGGGGAAATACCCTGACCTTCTGATCAGTAACCCAGTTCCTTAAACCACTGAACTACACCATCCCCCACTATCTCACACTTTTATGGATTTTGCACAAAAAAGTTGATAATCAGTGCATGTTTGGACAGGCTCGTTTCTGTACAGTGTAATATGTGTAATGACAACAGTTTTTTTTTTAAGTCAATCAGATAACAGGCTATGTTATCTTCTATCATGGTCCATCAAAATGACACCTAGTTTTACTTTTATATGAGTGTGTGTGTGTGTGTATGTATGTATATATGTATATGTATATGTATGTGTATGTATATGTATATATATATATATATATATATATATATATATATATATATATATATATATATATATGTATATATATGAGAGAGAGAGAGAGAGATAGATAGATATGCACACAATACAATGAAAGTCTGTTGATGAGCCTTGAGGGTACTTGACTTCCTCTAGTCGACGCGCTGTGACTGACAAGAAGCTCGTCTAATCACAGAAGACATTGTAAAGACCCGAGTTTCGGAAACGTGAAGACGCAAAGCCAATGGGAGCGTCGAATATAGAAAGGGGCGTGTCCGAAAGCAAGTCGTCCCCCTATCGTGTACCGAGTTGGCGCCTGCAGTGACCTCACGCCCCGCCCACGGCTTCCATTTCTGTTCGGGATCCACACGGGCGCAAAGCGAATAATACACATTAAAAAGGGGGGATTTTTTTTTATATTCGTGAATAAGAATAATCGATGTGATTGATCGCTAATTATAGTGAACGCGAGCCTTTTGCTGTGACGACACAGAGGGATCCGATAGTTCTGCGAGTAGTTCTGTTGTAAAGGTGGGGGGAAACGGTTTTTGAGGCTTTTTTTGTACCGGACACGGGCCTCCTTTTTTAATTCCGCTTTATAACTCTTTTAGCGGCGCCTTTTTTCCGCCGTGCGTGCGTGCGTGTGTGTGAGAGAGTGTGTGTGTGTGTTTTCCCCTCCCTCACACACACGCCTTCCTGGCCTCTCGCTCTCTCGCAGCGGCGTGAGTGGAAACACGAGGCGGAGCGGCGGCGCGAATCAGGCCGATGGCGGAGTTCGGTAACGGGCTGGCGGAGGAATCTCTGCTTGACTCAGACCCCGGCCATCCGGAGTTGGAAGATCCGGGTGTTGGTGATGAAGATCCGGGTTTGGATGAAGGAGAGGCCGCTATTGAAGACCCGGTGAGTTCGGGACGGCATTTCAGCGTGCTTCTATTCGATCCCGGGATTAATTATGGTTAGCTCGGAGGCTAGATTTGCACTGAAAACAAACACAATTCTCATGTAGGTTTTTAATTGTACGGATTGTTAGTGGGGTTATTGAGCTTTCATTAGTAACCTTTGTATTTTTTTATTCGTCGGCGCGACCGCCATTGTGGCTCACGCGGTGTGTGCGGTGTGTTCACGTTAACGCATGGTGTCGGGCGGCCATGTTGGCGCAACATTGAGGGTTGGTGTGGGGGGAGGGGAGGGGGCGAGAGAGAGAGAGAGCGAGGGAAAAAAAGAGAAAGAGGAGAGGAAAAAAATGCGAGAAGGGGGTTAACGGTAGAGGGTAGGGACCAGGCCGCCATTAACGCCGCTGCTGTCTGCAGAGAGGCGAAAAAAAGCTCACGGTAAAACACGCCTCTCTTTCTTCCTTTTTGTTTCGTTCGAATTGTTATTCGCGATAGTGGAAAATTTACCCGCGTTGTCTTCGTTAGCCAGAATGCTAACAAGGGCAGTTTTGTCGCCTTGTCGCTGGGAACTAGCTCGTTATGCTAATGTTATACAGCCCGAATGCTGAACGAGGAGGGGGGGAAGAAGGGGTCTTGTCGTCGAGTATTTTATACATACAAAAACCTGTGTATGTGCTGGATACGTCTGCATGGATTTGTGGTTATAAAATGAAGGGGGTTTTATGTCTAAATGGCATTTTTAACCTCATTGGGCTAGTCTCGAGACTCCGCTAATTTATTGCGTGGTTTCTTTTTTTGTTGTTTCACGCATCGAGTCTGGATCGGTTTTATTCACTGAAGCTTGTGCATGTGTTTATGATGTTCTTTAATTGCTGGAATAAATCTAAACACGATATATTGGCGATCTGATGCTTGCATGTATTGTTTAAACGGCATTTTTTGCATAATAGGCTAGACCCGAGCGCCTTCACATAGACACTGATGTGCATGTTCATTTGTAACACACACACACACACACACAACTGGCTGTGATTTCGAACAGGTCATGGAGGTGGTTGCTTTTATTTTATTTCAAATGTCTTTGATTAGAATGGATTTCAATGATCAGTCTTGAAAAGATGATCTTCAATGATCGGACTTGTGATCGGATTTATATCCTCTTAATGTCATCAGACATGATTAGATTTTTTTTATTATTTTTATTGATCGGAATCAGAAATTGATGAATTTCTATGATCGGCCTCGTGCTAATGTGATTGAGTCTTGGACGTGGGCTTGTGTGATGAGGGATTGTGTGCAAGCGTTAGGACGAGGCACGGCGCGATCTGCCCTGCAATGCAGCACTGCCACAAGAGCATCACACTACAAGCCTGTGTGTGTGTGAGAGAGAGAGAGAGAGAAAGAAAAAATAGCATCACGCCTTTCCCTGTCCATTAGTGTGCCACACGCATGTTTGCTTTGCCGCATACTACCTACTGCCAATACTGATTAGTTTCAGGATGATATCACTGCCAAAACAATTTGGTGCCTGCAAAAAAAGCTTCTACGCGTTACTGTAGTGGATTCGGATGCATGTATTATACATACGGGTTGTGGTTTTGGACACGGCACTGTGAAACAAAGCTAGGCCGTGAATCCGAATCCATCGGCGAGATTATCGGCGCTGCAGCGCCAGTCCTTATTGTGTTAATAAGTGGTCATGCGAAGAGGGGTGTTGTTGGCTTTCTCCGAATGCACCACTTATCTTGAACATCCCCAGTGCGCGTCTCATTGAGCAATGCACATTGGACATAATGCATATTTATTATTAGAACATGCGCAGTTGCTCAGCACGCCGCCTGGGCATTAGGTTTGGTACGTGCTTGCATGTTGATTTGTCGGGGCGAGTTTTTACCACCTTCCTGCAACATGCTAGTGGGTGGAATGGTTATTCTAAATCGTCTCCATCGTGTCCTCTGTGTATTCCGTCTATCGCTCCTGGAATAGACTCGATCCATTGCAAGCACCACCTAGTATGAAACGGTTCCTAAAGAGAAGGCGGTGATAATAATTACGTCACACTGTTTCAACTCGAAGTATGACATGTAATAAATTGACAATCTTGAGATTTTATTTATATATATATATATTTGTATTTTTTTGTTACTCTTTAATATATAGGTTCCCCCTCCTTTCATCATCCATCCCCTGTGTGCTAGCTCACATCCCTGCGCTGTAGACATGAGCCAGTGCTAAATTCTTATGTCTCAGTCCTTGGCTTCACCATCCTTAATTTATAACATTACTATTCCTTTGTAGCGACATTTCCGTAATCATCGCCGCGAACAGATGTACGATGTAAATTAGACAGCTGGGTGTCTTTATGAATGGGGCGGATTTTTTTTGTACTCCGGGGCGCAAATTGTTGATATTTGAAGCCGTGCCTCATTTTATTATTTCACACAGACACATCACAGAACCGTCTCTGTCTCGTATCGCAGTCGGTGTGTGTGAAACGTTCGTGAAGTATCCCGATTATGCTCAAGTCGTTATTGTAACACCGAAAATGTCCGCAGGAGCTGGAGGCCATTAAAGCCCGGGTGCGAGAGATGGAGGAGGAAGCAGAGAAACTGAAGGAGCTCCAGAACGAAGTGGAGAAACAGATGAACCTTAGTCCTCCTCCTGGTGAGTGTGTGTGTGTGTGTATAAAGGCATCGCTGACAAATAGAACCATGCCCGAGCAAGAGCACAGTAACAACTGGGTCAGTCTGAATGAATGTTCTTTTTCTGCACACAACCTAGATTCTTCTCAGGGACTGCACAAATATCTCTTCTTTTATCCTGCCATTATATCATTACGTCACATGGTTAGTGTCCTAGCATTTTTGCCTTGGGTTATGTTATGCCCGTGCAGGTTGTTTAAATTAATTACTGCTTCCTTTTAGGTCCGTGTCTTAGCATAGGAGAAAAAAAAACTTGAGAAATGTTGCAAGAATTATCAGTGCTTCTTGCTGTAACTGGTCAAAGTGTTGCTCATTGGTCACTGATACGAAACGTTTCGTTTTAGTTTTCGCTCACATTATCGAATTCCTGACCCTCGGAAACGTCCCTCACACAAGGGTAGCTAGAGATGCCTCTGATGATCAAAATTCGACGACCTCTATAGGCATGTCTCGAACAGTGCAAATAGGTTACGAGAAGAAAAATATCCTGTGGTATTTGAGATGTATGATAGAATGTCTGCTGTATTTGATTGTAAATTACATATACTTAAAATGTTAATTGCAATACAAGCTTCCTCAGTAAATACTGGCAAGTGTTTGAAATTTTAAAATGATTTCCCCCCCCTATCTCTGCTTTGATCTGAAACTCCTTTTGTTTTTTCCGCACAGCTGGTCCTGTCATCATGTCCATTGAAGAGAAGATCGAAGCAGATGGAAGATCAATTTATGTTGGAAATGTACGAGTTACTTTTGTTTGCTTTTTTTTTAGAGCTAAAGGGTGTATACCTTTTGTTTAAAACATGCAACGGCATCAATTCCCAAAATTATACTTAATATTTTGACTGGTAGTAAAATGTAGTATTTGGTGTAATGTTACAGAATGTGTCATAAATACTAGCGTTTAGAAAATTTTGGGTATGGGGTCAAAATAATAGTGGAATCAAAAGGGCAAACCCGTGGTTAAGAGCGATCGGTCAGAAGCCGCCGTCCTTAATGAACACGCCCTTGTGCACTACATTGCGCTTATTTGGAAATATTCGTCTTTCCACACCTAATGAATACATCATAGATTGAAAAAAAAAGTGACACGGTGAGCTTTTCATAATATAAGAAATCATCATGCACTCGTGTCATAATGTTTGTGTTGTCTGTAGGTGGATTATGGAGCAACAGCAGAAGAGCTCGAAGCTCATTTTCATGGCTGTGGCTCTGTGAACAGAGTCACTATCCTGTGTGACAAATTCACAGGGCACCCAAAAGGGTAATCGGCAAAATGCTTCATTTCCCCTCTCCCATTATTGAGTCACCATTTATTTATTTATTTACAAGTTAATTTTGATAAATTAAGATATGGTTTTAATTCTTATATGGCAGTGATATGGCTTATCTTCTCTTGGTCAATGCTTGTGTATACAGGGTTCCTGCTGGGTCTTGAAAATGTCTAAAATCAGATTTTAGTCTCGGTCTTAATTTTAGACACACCTTAATTTTCTTTCAATAGTCTGAATACAATTCCTTGACTTACCGACGTGCGCCAGGAAATCAGCTTTCCATTATTAGCGAGTCTCTCTTCGATCGTACCGCAGACGCAAAACGGACTATTTTGCGCCTATGGTGTAACTCAAGTGTAGCTTGAAAGAATATTAATTTAGGCCATTTGCTAACATTTTTTTTTCACGTTGTGATAAAGGTTTTACCTTCTTAAGTCGTAAATCTAACTTGTAAAACCCGCAGAAACCCTGTATACATACATGATTTATGTGTTTCATCTTTCATTTATGTCTGTGGCATTTGTGTTTCACGGAGACCCAAGGACACATTTTGTACACGCATGTCCTCATGGAATTTGTACCGCTGCTCGTTAGGCATGGGAAGCGTGACGGTTTTGTACTAGTGTACTGTTTTGGATGCAGCCTTGAATTGACAATGCGAGTGTTTTTCACCCTCACATTAATTAAAAAAAATAATAAATTCCCATGGACGCTCTGAAATAGGATTCGGTTCATTGAAAGTCAAACTCCAAAGCCATTTTCACTGACGTGTCTTACCTTTTTGTGTTTCAGGTTCGCATATATTGAGTTTGCAGACAAGGAATCCGTTAGAACAGCAATGGCATTGGACGAGTCCTTATTCCGAGGAAGGCAGATAAAGGTAAATTGTGTTTAAACAGACTTCAGTTTAAGGCAAAAAAGGTTAAATTGATCTAAAATGCTGATGGTTAAGGAATCGTACATGTAGGCATTCGTAGTTAGTGAGGCGACATTTTAGTTACAGCGCAATATTTGACCTTCATTCTACAAATAAACATTTCATGTTTTCTTGCTTGTCAGTTGAATTATATCATTGTTGTTTTAGTTTGCGAATTCTTAGCACCATGTTTTTAATGAGTTTGTTTATTCACTTCCCAGGTCGGGGCAAAGAGAACAAATCGTCCCGGTATCAGCACCACAGACCGCGGGTTTCCCCGAGCCAGGTTCCGCTCACGCGGAGGAAGCTTTTCGTCTCGGGCTCGGTATTACAGTGGATACACACCACCCAGAGGAAGAGGACGGGCCTTCAGGTGAACAAAAGTCACACCTCATGCACACGACACGAGTCAACATGTCCGATTATTTATAGCGCGCTGTGTGTCCAATGTTAAAATGCGGTCGTATCAGAAATACATTGAAAAACATGTATCATATAAGGTTATAAGTAGTCACGCTTAATGCAGGCACTTAAAAAGCAGCATGGCCATGTCAAAATCGCAGTAATATATTTGAAAGATCAGTAATTAAGTAATATTATATTCATTAAAGGTAAAGTTGGTCAAAATCTTACTTCATTATGTGCGTAGCATGATTATTGCTTATATTTTGCTATAGCCAACATATCAGATATACTTATTATGTAAGGAAGTAATATCATATTAATGCAATATTTCATATTAGTTGAATATTAATTCTACTGGCTTATGTTTTACTTGAATCTTTTATAGTGAAGTTCAGTCCATAAATTTTAATTAAATATTCTTAAATTCCTTCCCTCTCAGTCCCAGCAGATCTGTTAAAAAAAAGTGACAGGCAATTATATTACTCTTAACTCTGGTTTCTAAGGAAACGGCTGTCCCTTGTTTTTTTCACTCTGTACTGTCAGTCAGGGTGATGGAGAAATCTCTCATCGAGTCCACATTCAGGCATTAATGGGTTTAATAGGTAAACCCTGATCCCTCTCCCTTACACGCCATGGCCAAAATGAGCAACCAAGTAACTGAAATGTAAACCCGATTTGGTTTTATTGTCAATAATGTGTTTAGTGTTTTAAAAATAAACCACGCATTTTACACTTAAAGCAACTCGTGAATCTGATGAATTCTTGGTAGCCCTGCAAAGACTTTGTGATTGAAATTTACCCATTAACATAGCTGAGAAAAATGTGTTCTCGTATTTAATGCCACCTTTTGGAAGGGAGGTGGTAGGTTAGTGTTTATTGCATTAAACTCCTGCCTGGAAGGTCACAGGGTCAAATCCCAAGTTCAAAATGACTGGTTTGCTTTTGCTGCTTTTTAAATGAGGCGGACATCTGACATCTCACCGTAACATTTAGCTCCAGGGCAGTAATCGGACTCTGAGACACCATTTATAGAACCGATCCCTCGCACGTGTCATACGACTGATGTACAAGAGTCACGCATCTGCATTTCACTTCCAGAATAGAGGTTTCATTCCTGCAGCCTGATATAGATTAAAGTATTGTATGTATTATGTGACCCGTGCTCAAATAAAGCACACAATTTTGGGGGGGGAGTGTGTGTGACTAAGCTGTGTTTGCATCTTTGATTGGATGTTCTTGCATGTTTTGTGTGTCTCAAGTGCTTCTGTGGAGACACTGCATGCCACCTGTGGATGTTTGTGCTTGAATTTTGTTTCCATCCATCTGTTTTATATATATATTTTTTAAAAATACTTATTTTTATGGTTAATTGAGATTATGGAATATAGTCGAGGCTTTGATCGGTTGGTCCTATGCAGATAAGTTTGTGCAATGAAGGTGATTGTTAATTAGAACATAACATGCACCAGGTCATCGAAAGGACACACATCGAAACGGTTATAATGAGGCTTTTTTTTATTCCTCACACACACACACACACACACACACACACACACACACACACACACACACATATATATATATATATATATATAGCTAGCATAGTGAAATCCATGGTGGGGTTTGATTTTGATCAGTCATACAGTGCAATACGTACAGTTATAACCATTGTATTTAATCACGGTTATAACCATGATGTAAACAATTTTGTATAGTAAAAGTAATGATGTATTTAGTCAGAGATCAGGTTTCCTCTTTGTTAGGGTTGCAAAATTTCAGTAGTTGTGAAGTCTGGATACTTTCCACAAGAGTAAACTGGGAATTTGAATAATTGTGGTTTAGCCTTTAGCCCTTTTGGGAGATGAGATGGGGGGGGGGGGTACCAATTGTTGTAAAGTCAAAACGTGTCTATATTAGTCCTGGTAAGATTCCAACAGTAAATATCAAGTGAAACTCCTCGGATGAAGTTTCCCCATGTAATGCTTCTGGATATTTTCCACCCCGTTGTAAACCCTAATCATGGTTCAGACAACAAACGTTCAGATTGTTTTCTTCATGATCGTGAAGTTGTCGTCAGTGCGGTGGTTTTGGAGGCTGTCCTTTACAGCAAGGCCTACAAGTGATAGCTTTGATAATAGCCATGGTTAGCGTCTGGTGTGTGTTTGTGTGTGTGTGTGTGTGTGTTCGTTCGGCTCTTCGGCTGCTCTTGTCACCTTTTTAGAATATCAATGGAGGTTTTGTTTTTATTTATTTATTTGTAAAAACATTTGGATGGAAATGTTGTGTGTGTCCATCATCTCTCCCCTACAGTGACCAAAGGAGCCCCAACAGAGAGAGATAAAGAGGGAGAGAGGATGTCTTCAGTCCCCCCCCCCCTAGATTTAACACTTTTGTAGTCCTAGATGAAGCCAAACGCTTCACAATATACATTACTTAAAGGAGAAAAAAAAGAATATATTTCAGTAATGCAGACATATCATGGTATACATTACGCTAACTGAACATTTATGTATACCTGAAAAGTATTTGTATTAGAATGATATATTACCTGTATCTCAAATATTAAGCCCCTTTTTTGTACATACAAAAAATAAAAAAAATAAAAAATTTGGTGTCCTCCATCTTCAACCAAAAGAAACTCACCCTCTTTTTCTCTCTCTTTTTTCCAGGGGCCGAGGGCGATCAACATCGTGGTATTCCCCTTACTAATAAACCTCCCACTGTCATTTCCCCTTTTTACTGTCATCCCTCCTTTTCCCTGTTTGAAAAAAAAAAAAGAAAAGAAAATAACCCCTCTCAATAAAAGAAGAAAAAAAGAAGAAAAAAAAAGACAAAAAAAAAACACAGAGGGAGAAAATAGAAAAGAAAAGAGCTTCTTCTGGACAGACTGACTGACTGACTGGTGTGTGTGTGCGCGTGCGTGTTGCAGTCACCCCGGTAAGGTACCGAGATTTTGGGGGCAGGTTGGCATTTGTGAATTGTTTAGAGAAGATGGTGTGATCTCAGGCTGCAGATGTGTCTCCTTTGGTCTGGCTGTGAGTTCCTCACACAACACAAGGAGCAAACTTGTTTTATCTCCCCCCTCCCCTTCTCCCTTTTTTTCTTCTATTGTACTTTTGAAGCTGTGTGTCCGGGTGGGGAAAAAACACAATTTTCCCCAGCAGTGATATTGCTGTATGTTTCAATAGACGTGAGGTTGCCAGATACCTTTTTCCCCCCCCTTTCTCTCTCTCTCTCTATCTCTCTCAACTGTTAACTTTCACCCATCCTCTTATTGTTCATTTCTTTCTCTTGCTCACCTGTGACCTTCCTCTTTCCGTCACAGCTTACAGTTCAGGATGTTTATCCTCAAACACCACACCCCCCCCCCCCCCCCCCCCCCCCCCCCCAAAAGTGTAGTTTTTAATTTTCATGACACATGCCAAGTTTTGCTTCCCCACTGATTTATTTCCTCTACCATTCTTTGCATCTTCATCAGTTTATTTCCTGTTGACTCATGGCATTTGGTTCTTTAAATATTTAATGGCGACACTGGAGCTTTCGTTTAGTTGAACCTTTTTCGATCTGCCAGTTGTTCGCCATCTTGTTTCAATCTCTTCGTTTACTTCTGTTCTGCTTCCTGTCTTTATTAGACTCGGCCCTTTAACAACTCAAAGGAGTAAAATTGAAATCATTGTTGGCTTTCTTTTCTAAACCCACCTTCCCACTACTTTTTGTTGTTGTTGTTTTGCCGCTTGTCCCTTCCCCATACATATGCGCGCTTGCCACTTCCAAACGCTTTACATATTTCAACTAATACCCCCTGCTCCCCTTTTTTCTGAGTCGTCCTTGTCTGGTTCTTTTCTCTCTTCTTTTTTTTTTATTTTATTTTTCTTTCTCCTCAGTCTCTCTCTTTCTTTCTCTGTGTACTAGACCACTTCTTGTCGTTTCAGGTTTCAGGACCAGTGGAGGCTGAGTACTCCTCCTCCCCCTGTGGCTGCAGCGCCCCCTACAGTCTCACCATCGTCTCTTTCTCTCTCTGCTCCCTCTATCCCTCTATCCACACTCATGTGGGGGGGTGGGGGTGGGGCACAGGGTGACCCCCGGCCCATTTACTATAACAACAAACGCTGAACACATGCACACACACACACACACACACTAACACACACACACATATATACACTCACTCACACACACACCCACCACCACATATTTATATAGTGAGAGCAAAGCAGCTGGTTAAAACGGGAGAGATTGAGACGGTGAGGACAAGAACAGGTTAAAGGTTTAAAAGGGAGGGATGCATATCTAGGGCCCTAGAGGACTGATCCTGGGAATTTAAGGCTATTTAAGAAGGAAAAGGAAGCAAAGCTTTTATTTTGTTGGGATTTGGGATGGGGGTTGTGTGAAGAGGGTTTTCCCTTGGGTTTTTTTTTTTTTTTTTTTTTTTTTTTTTTTTTTTTTTTTTTTTTTTGAGGGGAAGGGGGTGGGGGGAGTTTGGCTTTTTTATTTTTTAACCCATGAGTCTGTAATTAGGAAAAAAAAAAATAATAAAAGATTGTAAAAATGAAATGGATTTGTTTTTTTTTTTTTCTTCCCCTATTCATGAAATGCACTACATACACAATTAGCTCTCCAGAATTAACAGCTCCACAAAATTCATCTGCTTGAGTGAACATGTCGTGCTTGTATCTAATATCTTATTCGTCATACATTACACACACAGATATGTGTAATGTATGTCAATGGTGATTGCATAGCCACAGTCTATTGAATGTTATGCAGGTGATCATAATGTTATGACTGACCAGCAAATGTCATTGATAAGACTAGTAAATGTTCGGGTTATATCTTTTTAATTTTAAAGATGTAGACAAATTCAAACCATCTCTCTCCAGATGCAGATAAAACTCTACTTGCGTTTCTTGAACACTAAAAAAGAGGAAAGAATGAGCAAATTAATTTATAAGATTTGATAGTATCTATTCAGGAAAGAATGTGACTTACTCTTCTTTTTGTTTTTCTTTAGCAGTTTCTTCTTTTTCTTGGGTCGGGAATTATCCAAATCCTTAAAAAAAAATAAAAATAAATAAATAATGATTACATTTTGTCTTTTTATTGGAGAGCGAGTTTTCCCCACCTTTCCCCAAACTTGTGCAATTAGTTTATTTAATCTCTGGGAGAAATTCGAGAGCTCAAAAGTTGGGAGCAAAAAAAAGGTTCCTCAAGGCATTTTAGTGCCGTCTTATTTAAATGTCAGATTATTATTTGCAAATACATAATGTGGCTTTGTGCTGTGTTTCAGATGGACATTACTGCCCTAAAGGCTGTTTCTTTGTCTCTGTGGGGGGAAAAAAAACAAACTATATAAACAGGGTTTCTGTTTCGCCAAAAAAGAATCACACCATTAATCTGAATATAATCTTCAAAGGAATTTCCCATGGAGTTAATTTGACGACCAACATTTTACATACAAAGACCTGAATTGGAGCATTTTTTTGCAATTCTAATCGCCTCGATATAAATCTGTCCACGTTTCCATGATTCATCCGACTCACCGGTGCCTCTCCACCGGTCAGCGCTGTGATGTCACCAAAGTGTGTGATGCTCTTCAGCTGCGAGGACATTCCCATCATGCGTCTCTTCCTGGCCCTCTGGTCTCTTGGGACGCTTAGACGCACCATCATGGATTCCTCATAGTTTTTCCTGAGGTGTGAAAAACAAACACCGGTGTTCTGAGTCGCAGGAAGAGTGTTAAACAAGCGCAAGGTTCCGAACGCGGGTGTAAGCAGTCGGAATGTGATCTGCACATGAATCCAGCGCACAGCAGGAATCAGCCCCGATCAGGCGCAACACTGATTATTTCATCATCTTGCCACTGGGTGAGACATGAGGGAGCATGCTGTTAACGCTCCGTGTGTCAGTTCTAGTGGCAGAAGTTGGACCAACACATTATTATGGAGGTGGTAATAATGTTATACCTGATCGGTGAACAATATACAGTGATACCTGGGCTTAGGAGATTTAATTCATTCTGTAACGTGACTTGTATAGTGAAATATACACAAGCTGAAACGAAGTCAAAAAATGTGTTCCAGACCACCAATAATATTACTATAAAAATACAACCAATATGCACTACTTTTATTGACTTTTTAGCATTTAACAATGATGGCTTAACTTCTAAAAGAGGAAAACATTATCTGTACTTGGTACCTATGAGAAGGCTGGATGATGGCATGATGGCGACGATGTTCAGAGGAGGAGGGAGAATTATTGTTTGGAAGGAAAATCGGGCAATGAGGATGCTCTCGCTATAAACTCAACAGGAACTAAGGGGTTAAACTGACTGCGTGACTGAACGACACAGTGCTGGTGGACGTGTCACAGGAACTTTCATGCCCTCGAATTTTGGATCGCTCATAACGTGAAATTCTGCTCATAAGCCGATACATTTTTTTTTTTATGAATCCCGACTTGTAAAACTCAATTAATTGTATACTGGTGCACGTAAAGCAGAGGTTCTAATGCAATTCTAATGCAACTGGTTCCAAGTGTGCCAAATCCTAAGGAACAGATGATTCCCAATTCCAATATTTCCCGTCTCACCAATAAAGGGCTTTTATGGAAAAACAAAATGATTCACTGATGTGTTTTGGACTGAAATCAGCAAAGGAATATTTCTGGTTCATTCTTAAGAAATAAAACCAATTAATAACGTATAAAAACATTTTTTCAATGTATTGACAAATAGAACAAATCAGACAACATTCTCAGATTCCAAATCACAATTAAAAGCAATATTCATTCATTCATCTTCTACAGCTATATACGATCTTCCCTCAGGTCACGGGGAGCCTGTGTCTATCTCAGGCGTCTATGGGGATTAAGGCAGGATACACCCTGGATGGAATGCCAACCCATCACAGGGCGCACACACACACACACACACATTCATACACTAGGGACAATTTTCCAAGGTGCCAATCAACCTACCGTACATGTTTTTGGACCGGGGGAAACCGGAGAACCCGGAGAAAAACCCCCTGAGGCACGAGGAGAACATGCAAACTCCACACACACATGGTCGAGACGGGAATTGAACCCGGACCCTGGAGGAGGCGAACGTGCTAACCACTACGCCACCGTGCCCCCTAAAAGCAATATTATATATAAAATATGACTTAAGAATGATCATTGTACATTCTGGGTTGCTTGACAATTTCAACAATCAAGATAAGAATACACAACCATTTCATAAAATGGACAAAAATAAATATTAAGCTACATAGAATCACATTTATACAGAATAAAAAAAAATAAAAACAAACCGACACCTGCATTGATCTAAAAGTCCTCACCTGTGCTGCTCATCTCGAATGTCTCGCTCAGTCTGGAAGTCTTGGCGATCACGGACTTCCTCCGGAGCGTCGCTGTACTGCTGCCGGAGCTCCCCGATCACCGAGCTGCGGAACGCCGCTTTCCTGCGCTTGTCCGCAAGCTCCTTCTGCCGATCCGCATCCGTCAGGTCGCCGTCTGAGAAGTGTGAACATGAGAGTGGGTACCAAGTTTCAGGGAAAGCAAAATAAATCATCAAACACTAGGATTTATAGGTAAAATTTCAATAATTGCTCTTAGAAAATATGTGTGTGAAACATATGCAAACTGCTCATGGTATATAGTTTGTTCACACTTGACTGGACAGGGCTATAAACTACTGGTCGACCGATTAATCGGCATCTTAAAAAAAATCCATATCGCTAGTTTCTCCCGCTTCCGTTACGCCGTCTTTACAACAGCGGCCTCTAGAGGTCAATCGCAGATGCCACATGCTGTTCGTTTTAGAAAAACAAATATCGAGAGCACAAAACACTATTATGTATGATGTATTATATACAGTTAGTAATATATACAGAACTATTTCATGCATGATTCAGTAATGTTTTTTAAATGAATTTATCTTTTCAGTAATGTTTTACATGGAGTGCCCCCCCCAAAAAAAAAACGAGTATAGGCGAGTATGATCAATCCTACATATCATTTGCAGCATTTGGCAGACGCTCTTATCCAGAGCGACTTACAATTGAGCAATTCAGGGTTAAGGGCCTTGCTCAAGGACCCACTAGTGACAGCTTAGTGGTGGTGGGGTTTGAACCCATGATCTTTCAGTCCAGAGTCCAACACCTTAACCACTGGGCTATCACCTCCCACTAATGACTATAGGTGGATCTTTGCTATGAGTCATGTGTTGTTGCCCTGTGATGATCTACAAAACAAATTGTAACCCATTGGCAAAAATAAATAAATAAATAATATATTTTAAATCATTTACCATAATGCATCGGAGCGATCTTTGGAGGGATGTATTTCCTCGTCTTGGGGGCCACTTTTTTCCCAGAATCTTTTGCATTTTTTTCACCACCATCATCATCAGATTCCTCAGATTGATCCAGCTGTCCAGGGAAAAAAAAAAATATATATATCCTTAATTCTCAATATAATTTAATGCTTATATAACAGGTTGTGAGTCAAAGGATCAGCTCCAAGGTATGAACTTTACCTTACTGACGAGATTGTCGGGATTTGGACGGAAATGTAAAGGATCGTTCGCAGCTGCGGGACAGGAGAAAATCGGAATCGTTACGATAATAAATGTAACGGGTGAAGAAATAAAAGGATTGATGAGGTTTTGGGCAACCAGAAGCAAAAATAAATAGCTAAATGTGACCATGATATTATATTTACAGCGTTGATATGCCCAAGAAGCCATTCAGCGAACTAGTCATAAGTGTAGAAATGCTTCAACCGGGTGAAAATCCGGGAGTTTTATTTTAATTTACTGCCGATGTTGAACGAGGGGAATGTGATGCATGTGATGCATGGGCTTGACTAGTAGCATTGAAGGAATTCTGCCTCATGCTGCTTCACATCTAAAAGAAACACTTTTTTCCTTTAAAGCACAGATGTCTTACCCAGGCTGCCAGTCACAGCAGTGCGCACTAATTTATCGATCTGATATTTCAGCTTTTGATCGAGAGGACGCATCTTCTCAAGAACCTGCAGGAAACAAGAAAGTTTCAAGTGTTTTGGAAAAAAGAATCCTTATTTTTAACATAATCTTTAGGAGAAAAATAAAACTTTGCCATTTCATGCAGCATATGGCAATTTTGTTTTTTTGGCATGACAATACAACCATTTTGGCTTGACAAAATCCAACATTCTGTCCTGCTGTTTCTTCTTCATCATCATTATCATCATCCTCTTAAGACCCCAAATTAATAAAAAGATACTTTAATCTACACTGACTTGGTGTGTTGTCTTATGTGACTACTATATAATAAATATACCACACGTGACATTTATAATGCCAGAATTGTTCTGTTACAAAACCAAAAATCCATTTGACATCCATGGAAAATGGGTGGAAAAAAAACATGCAGGATGATTTTATATATATATATATATATATATATATATATATATATATATATATATATATATATATATATATATTATATATATATATATATATATAAGCTCATCTATCGTTCCATCAGTAACAGTCTCTACGTCATTCAATCTTTCTTTTTCGACTTCTTTCATGCGCTTATGAAATACTCCAAACACTTCAGTGTGGTTTCGACCAACCAAACATTGTCACTTTAACCATCTAGTTCTAATTACTCTTCACCTTTAAAAAAAAACATAATAAATCTGACTAAATAAACAATCTGCATATAAAAACTAGACTAAACTCCACATCACTTTTATATTTGATCCTATTTTAGATTACTGACTGTTCTTATGGTCACCAGCCTCTCGATCGCACCGCTGTCCTTCAAACTTTGCCCGTCTGCTTTAACGCTCATCAAATGGACAACATCTTGGAGGTAAAATAGCAGCAGTTGGTATCGCAGGTCCAGAAAGGACAAACCCTGCAAAAATAGATGTCATTTGCATTGTGTGGATTGGTATTCAACAGAACACATGCTGTTTTTTTTAAAGGCCAAATTCTTACCTTAGAAGTTGGATACATTTTACTCTGGACTTTCTTTATCAAATCGCGAACGTGGCTTGTAACAAACGCAACCTGAAATTGCAAGGAGAAATATTTATACTTTTTAGTAAAAACTACATCTTAAATACTGTATACTAATATAACTGTATGCTACAAAGGAAGCATATCATCCCAAACCTGTTGAGTCAGTGTGTTGAGAAGTTGAACGGCTTTAGGCAAATCATCTTCAATCAGGTCCTTAAAAAAAGAGAGAAAGCAAAACTAATAAACAAAAAATTGGTAAATGAGCGAATAATCATAGATAACTTGATTCTGAAATAAAGAATAGCCCTCAAGAATCAATTATCTATTTTATTTACATTTTATCGCCTGTCGTGATCTGCCGCCGTACCACGTTATCACATACTTGTTTAAGTCACATTTTTTTCTACGCATCAATAAATTAAGCTCCAATTGATATTAATGCCATCCAATACATTTGTAATACAAAGTATATGTAACCTAATGAAGACTTATCAAAGAATTTAAGAAAATGCCTAAAACAGCTCAGTCGTATTTTACATCCCCCCCCCCTTCGGTTTGTTAAGAGTGCCACTGTATATATAGGTTTATCTCCTCCACACAGCTCTTGAGCGATATGCTGCTACCATAAATAATATTTACATTAACGGATTTGGATGGTGGAGTCACATATTTACCAACATGTCGAATTCTATTTTTAGGCATCGTGTTTACATTTATATTAAGTTTATGAGTATTTATGAAGGAATCACAACTCACGTTTTGCACAGCGATAGCAGCCATCTTGAACTACGGGAGCCCTAATAGGACTTTCGCGTTTCTTAGGGGTTCCAACATACGGGGATAAGGGTTTGTTGATTTACAATTATCTATTCTAAACAAATCAAGACCCCTTTTCTAGTGCTACAAGAGAAAACGTGTATAATGTATGTATGTATATATATATATATATATATATATATATATATATATATCTATATAGATATGAGTATATATATATATCATTATTCATTCATTCATTCATCTTCTACCGCTATATCCGATCTTTCCTTCATCCCATCGTCGCAGGACACACACACACACACACACACACCCCACACACACACACACACACACACACACACACACACACACACACACACACACACACACGTTACACACACACACACACACACACGTTCATACACTAGGGACAATTTTCCAAGGTGCCAATCAACCTATCGTGCATGTTTTTGGACCGGGGGAGGGACCGGATGCAAACTCCACACACAAACGTGTATATATGGGTATAGATCGGATATAGCGGTAGAAGATGAATGAATGAATGAATGATATATAGATATATATATATATATATATATATATATATATATATATATATATATATATATATACATGTTGGGATATACATGTTTGGAAATGTAAAAGCTTACAGATTACAAATGACCCTATTCAAAATGTAATAAGTAGCGTAACGTTTTCATTACTTTTTTATTTATTTCATTTGTCCACTAGGTGGCACTCGGAAAAGTGGGATATATTTTCTGGACTGAAGAAAAAAAAAATTATATATATATATATATATATATATATATATATATATATATATATATATATATATATATATATATACGTGTGTGTACATTCATGTTTAGACACACATATGTACATGTATTTTATGCTTTTGCTTTATTTATTTTTATTTTACTTTTTCATCAAGCTGCTGCGCTTGCTGCAATTTAAACCACTAGATGGCAGTAAACCACACCTAATAGTCACTAGCAAGACTCCTCATACTGTTCAAGGTAGGAGCTTCTGAGCTGCAAGGCAGAAACCTGAAAATGAGAAGAAACGTCAGGATTAGATGAGACAAGTGACAGATGGACAACAGGAGGATGAGAGAAAAGGATGAAGCCTTAAGGTGAGAATAAGCCCATGGTGTTAATGTGAGATAAACCTTGTGTTAGGGTATTAGTCATGAACAGCAAAAGACAGAAAAGCACAAAAATACAGAAAAATATTGAAATAGGAATATTGATTATGAAGATGTAATAAAGGGTTGCATATATTGTACAGGAATATAAAAGGCACATTTATTTTATTTTCTGAAAGTAGAGATCTATAGTGGCATCTTTGGGAAGATTTGCACTGCGATTAATATTAACAGTCTACTACAAATGGCTAAAGACCACGTGGACTGGTTTGTAGTTAAGTGAATATCACTGAAGAATGGACATTTGGTGCCATCCAGATGAGGATTGGTTGTCTTTTGAGTCTGGTTCCCCTCTTCCTCAGACAATCTCTTACTCATTAAGGACAATACTGATGAATTATCATACAATTTTATAAATGTTTTATCTCCGTTAAGCTACTTTGAGAACAATGTGCATTATATACAAATAAAAATGAATGGAATGGAATAATCATGGGAAAATGTCAGTAGCGGTTCTAAAACTCGTAGGCCGCGGCCCCCTCCGTGGCCACCAGATGGCGCTACGGTGTGAACTTTTAGAACATGCCTAAGGAAATAATAGAAATATATAGGAAAAGGGAATATAAAAATAAAAGGAAATATATTTTACCTGTATGTCAGCTATGGTGTATTTTAAACATAGAAATATAAAAAAAATACAATTGTAGCAACTTTACGCAGCACACTACACTAAAACCGCAACAAAAGCACAGTTGACATACTAGTGCTGGCCTGGCCAACCCGTGGCTCCCGAGCTTCATGTGGCTCTTTAACTATTTTCATGCGGCTCTTTAGGAGCTTTCACATAACATGCATCAGTAGAAATGGGATGATGTTCATGTGTACCCATGTGTATGATGTGGCTCTTTGCAGTAACAGAAAAAAAAGTGTCTCTTAGCCTCCTACTAGTTGGCCACCCCTGTACTATTGCAAGCAACGGTTAGGCAACATGGAGAGTAAACATTTTTAGAATCGAGGATTCAGTGTCTCCACTGAGAAGGTTAATACAGAAGAGGCTTGCATGAAAAAAATGGTACAATTTAAAGTTTAAAAGTAAAACTGTAAGTTTGAGGATGTTTTCTTTTGGGGGGACTCAAAACACAAGGGGCCTCCTGCGGAAAAAGGTTTGAGAAGCACTGGCCTAAAAAGCAAACCAGGTGAGAATCTGTATATTTGTAAAAGCTTCCAATTTTGTGACATTATTTTCCTTTAGTACATAATAAAAGATTTCCATATCACAATATAATATTGATCACCCACTGTTTGAATAATCATTCTCGTTCGCATTATTACGCGGATTGGCTGTTTAGTTAGGTATATTTATGTTCCTGTCAGACAGAGGGTCCTGTTTCGGTCAGTGGTTGGGTGGCCTTGAAAAGCCACTGTCCTTCCTGTTAAACATTTCACTGTGATGGACCTTACGGGAATCGGTAATGAATCAGTGTCTGGACCTTTAATCACACACCCACACACATATGCATGTTTACCCATAATGGTCTCTTCCCAAAAATACTCTTGTGTTTGGTACTCACGAGTTTGTATCTGATTGTGAAACAAGCAAAAAAATCCACACTGATATTAAAGGAATTTTTATTTATTTATTAATGTCCACTGTGTTTTCCTTCATTGAATTTTAATATATGTTTTAGAGCACTTCTAAGGTTATTTTGTCTAAATAGGACAGGTGAATAAAGAAGCGACTCTGTGACTCTATTGTGCTGTAAGATTTTACTCTCAGGCTTTGTGTCGACTTGAGTGAAGCCTCACGACAAATCAATACAGAGTTATTCTGATTGATCACCTTTATACTGTAATGAAACATTTGACTCCAGATGGACGTGGTTTCTTCCAGGATGGCTCCACGACCCGTGTGGAAGGGTCTCAGCGAATGTTTTGATTCGGATGAAAATTGCCCGATAATACTATTATTTCATTTGGAGTGAGTGATATGTATTAGGACAATTGTCTCATTGTATCATTGTTTTTTTTTTCTGCATAAGGTGTATCACTCTAATAGTGCTCTAACAAAGTAAAAGGGGTGAAAAATAAACCTGTGGATTGTCCTCTGGAGAAAATGAATTGCAAAGAGAGAAAAAAAATCAAGGCCCCGGTGTTAAACCGTCAACCTCTGACCGAGCGCGGCGATTCCGGCAGCTTTTCCCTGTGTTTCTGCATTTGGTTACAAAGAGAAGGAGGATAAAGACACACTGAATGTCAAAGGAGCTCTGAGTGTCCTTTTACTGTTTCTCTCACAAGCATTAACAAATATATTAACACATATGCAAGCTGAGAGAGAAAGACACCCCACGGATGTTTCTGTAACTTAGATCACAAGCAATAAAGGTTGAAAAGCAAACCTCCCGGAACATACAGAGCGTTATCGAGCGTTAGGATTTTTGCTCACTAAGAATTTCCAGGCTTGTATTTATTAAAAGAAAATCGATTGGATGTTTCGTGTTTACTTTGTGGGAACTTTCACCTTAAAATGTCCATCTCTGACCTCATTAGTTAAATGCATATGTGTGCGTTAAAACACATCTTTTTGCGTACTTAGAGTCATTATTTGTTCTCAAGTTAAGTCTTAATTGTTTGGAAAAACATGTGAATTGTTTTCTTTGTTTTCTTCTTGTATATATTGAATACTGATGATCTTGCTCATATTACAGTGTTATAAAAACAGTTGCATTTAAATAACATATATAGAATATATATATATATATATATATATATATATATATATATATATATGTGTGTGTGTGTGTGTGTGTGTGTGTATGAGAGAGTATAATTTGATGTTTGACAAGTCAGCATACTGAAGAACAAGAATATTATGCATTAGTGTAGAATATTAATACAAGCATTCATTAGTTAAAGTGTTTGTAAAAGTACTAGTTTTGGTAGTAAAATGTCTTGTATATTTTGTGTAGTTGTTATTCACAAGTAGGTATCAATACAAGCAACTCTGCTTTCTCTACCAGTTTTCATTGTGCAGTAGTTAAGAATACAGTCTTGCTAAAATTGAAAATACCCCCTTTTTAATGATATGGTTTTAATTAGCAGGACTTAATAAAAATCTTTTTTTTTACACCACATCATTCATTATTTTATAAAAATAAAGCAAAAATCGGAAAACCAAGAACAAAGAAATAAATAAGTGAAGAAATAAATACATGTTTATGTATCAATAGGAATTAAGAGGCCGCCAAATGCTGTCAATCAAATTCACTTGTATAACTGTATATCTGCAAGAACCTACGTACGTTTCAGCATTTTGTTGGAGAGTGTGTTAACACAATGCCACGGAGATAAGACAACAGTGATGATCTTTCTGCCTTTCAACCTGGAAAAGGTTATAAGTCTGTTTTTACATTTAGATTCATCATTCAGCACACAATTTTCACATTTGTGAAAGTCCTAGCAAATTCCATCAGGTTTTAAACGATGCAATGTTTAGATACATTTTCTTTTATACCCAATTGTTAAACCCAACCCAAAACCTGAGTTCACGTCTCAGAATCTACAGACATACAGGATAAATGTGACATAATGCCCAGAGCCACAATTTGGCAGAAACCAAACACAGCACATCAGCACAAACACTGTCATGAACAGTAAGTAGTGATAATGATTGGGCTTTGTTTTGCAGCCACAGTACTTGGACACCTCGCAGTCACTTGTTTGGGAATGACCTCCTCTGTATATGAAGATATTCTGGAGTTAAATATGAGGCAGCTAAAGCTTGGCCTGAATTGGTTCATGCAGCAGGACAGCGATCCCAAGCAAACCATTAAATCTACAACATGGACAAAAAGGACAAAATCAAGGTGTTGCAATGGCCCAGTCGAAGCCCGGACCTTAACCTGACTAGAATGCTGTGTGGTAGGAACTTTAGAAACCTGTGAATAAGTAATTACCCACAAACCTCAATGAACTGAAGCAAAAGAGCCTGATTCACTACAGCACATATACTTTGAATTATTGCTGCAAAAGCTATTAAATTAAAGCTATAACCAAAAATAAGTTTGCAAGGCTTCTCTATTTTGGCTTGATTTTAATAAGCAGTAGTGTACACACATTAAGTATGAGACATATGATATGCTAAGATATGTTATATAAATATGATGATTGATATATATATATATATATATATATATATATATATATATATATATATATATATTAATAAGATATGTTATATAATAATGTTATATAAATTCAAAACATTCATTATAATTGGGAAATCATTATTTAACCGCTCAATCTGTATTATAGAATATTAGTATCTGTTAGTATCTGTTATTTCAATAGCAACTTCTACTAGAGAATATTTGCCGCTACATCAAAATATTTGTAATACCGTGTTATGTCGATTGGGATGCGCAGAGCAACTGTGCTATTCTTGTGCAAGTAATTGGTGTCCATGAATATGAAACACGCCTTAAACAATGTGAAGTACTTGCAAGAGACAAAAAGCTCAAGGTGCTTCCTCATTTCCATCTCTTGAGTGTTGGGAAGAGGCTGAGACGGCTCTGTGTTTACTGTAAACTTGGGGAGAAAAGACGCTGAGTGGCACCTAAATGCCCTTTCATCCACTTACCAATCCCTCTGTCCATTCTTCAGAAGACATCAATAGCTGAGGCCTTAATTAAACAAGGAAATTCGGACCTGTCAGTCATATCCGAGTCAGAATCTCTTTATACAGATATACAGGAATTTGACCTGACAAATCAATATATAACACATATACACATACAAACAAGTGTGTTTGTGTGTGTGTGTGTGTGTATATATATATATATATATATATATATATATATATATATATCTTGCATACAGTTTTCTAACTGCCGGTTATTTAAAGTGAAACTGTTGTTAAAAGGTTAATGTAAACATTCAAGACACTCAAGACATGGAAATGAGGAAACACCTCAAGCTTTTTGTTTCTTTCCATTGTTTAAGGAGCATTTCATATTCATGGCTGCCAATTACTCACACAAGAATGGCAAGACTGCTTTAGAGAGGAGCTTAATGTACCAGGTTAAGAAAGGCATCCTATTTATTCGTTGCCTCGGGCCATGGAGATCGGGAGATCTTTTGAGGTAAGGAACTTCAGCTGAGTCCTAATGGTTGTGAATGAGAAACTTCCACTGTATGGAATTGGACTAAAAGATAAGAGATTTTTGGTTAGTGATAAATGTTATACTTTCAGAAAATGTTACATCTAGCACGACATCGTTTTTATAAATATATTACCTCTTCTGTCCATGAGCTTTTCCCTCCTGAACATGTGCGGATGAACATGTGGCTTAAAGAGGAAATCAGCAACACCAGGCTATAGACAAAAGTGACCTTGTGTTTAATTTGCCCCATCGTCACTCACAAGCCCCATTCTAATGCCCTCATTTCTCTAATTACCCCACCCTTACTGTAAATTAGCCCTGACCAATAATTAGCCAGAGTTAAAGTGGATGCATTTCAATAGGCACCCCAGCGTGCAGCAGTAAAGTCTTTAACTCCTTTAACATGACTTTATCCTTATCTATAAGCCTAATGCTAATGAATTAGGAGATATCCCAGGGCATAATTAACCAAATAAAACATTATATATCAAAGCTAACATTTCAATTGAAATTACATTTGTAGAATGGGATATCTCATTCAGGTTTAAGACTAATAGTGCAACTTACAAAGTACAGGTTTAAGACTAACAGTGCAAAACACAAAGTTTCACTTCAGTGTGATATAAAGAATATTTAGTTTTGGGCAGTATACTGTGATTTTCTTTCAGGAAAATGTATAATAGCCATATTATTAGTAAGGTCTATCCTAATATTCAGTTTACATTTTCTGGAGCAGGACATGTTTCTATAATTTTTACTGACATAATTCTAGTGTAATGCTGTAAAAAAAGAAGTATGTGCATATGCATGACATAATTTGGTTTAACAACCTAGCTAAAAGTTACATTCACTTTAACATTTAACATTAACCCAACTTGCTACATTTCCCAGAAAGCTAATTTCTAGCAAACATTTCCGACAAGAGATTCCACTCGGAATAAATGTGTATTCAATAGCACAAATTCAGTAGCACATATATCACACTTTCAGAAATAATGTTGCGCTTTTATTCATGCTTGAATGGTACAGCTGAGGTTATTTTTACTGTATATTTTTCACCTTTAAACACAAGTGCAAGACTGTCAATTGCATAAACCACATGTTCATTCTCAGGTAATATATATATATAGATATATATATATATATATATATATATATATATATATATATATATATATATATATATATATATATATATATATATATATATAATGTGCCTTTACAGAATCCCAGTGTGCTTATCCATGTGACCTGCTTGTATTTGTTTGCACAGGGGGATGGGAGGCATATGGAATGGGTAGTGTGTGTGTGAGCTGTCTGTGTGTGTGTCCCTTTGCCTATACAGTAAGCCTCTGATCTGAGCACAGCTGCAAACAGAGCAGTGTATCTCCCTTTACTCAAACACAGTCTAATTACAGTTTACTCATCTTTTTGTTTCCCGATTTAATCCGACAGACCCATTGTGATGTGCACGTGCCCAAAAGACTCCCCCTAACACCCCCCCCCAACCTCCAACCTCTTGTTCCCTTACACACGCGGCCATCCTTTTCCACTCCGAGGCAGAAGTGTGCTGTGCTACAAAGGCTTGAATGAGACACAATTAGCCGGGATGAAGGAAACCCCAGCACAATGGGTCCAACTTTTATATTGCACTTTAAAAACCAACGCAGCACGTGCCCGGGTGAACACCCACCACCTCTCCGGCTTCTTATTCGCGCCTGCTCTATTGTGATCTGTTTGACGGAGGGCACACTTTGTCGAGATAAGTGTTATTAGCCAGAATGTGGCCTACGAAGTGAACGTAAAGAAGTTAAACTGTCATTCAGCTGCGTGGAAGTGTGGCTAAGTGGGTGACATTTCTGTCAATGATTGCATGTGAGTCAAAAGCACAGGGACATGTGGTGAAGAAATGAATGAAAAAGAAAAAAAACCTGTCAGGGCCACCAAAGTAAGACAATAGACAAAATGGATTGGAATCAATCATCACTTGACAAATCCATGATGAATATCAGAAGCGGAGGAAATGAAATATCTTTCAGTCAATTAGTAATTGGGGTAATTAAATCAGCTTGCCGTGTAAACACTCTCGTAGTCGGGTGTCCAAACCTCAAACTATTTTCATGGTTTATAAGACAAAAAAAAAAATTTTTAATTAAAACTCTTAATTAGCCATTTAGGAGGTATATTTTTTACACTTCTAAGGAGGATTTGTTTACTTTTCCTGTTTCCTTCCTAGTTACTTTAATTGCTTACTCAGACAATTGTTTGCTAGTTCTAATTTGTGTTTATCCTGTAATGATAGCAATAATTAAGGTTTGTAGTATGGTCCTATTCCTTGCAGTAAATCACAATTTACAAAATACGGGGGAGGAAAAAAAACAAGAAAAGTTCCACAGTTGGAGCCTACTTTTAATACATCCACTTATACTTTTGTATGTTTTATCAAAACCAATATCTTTTTTTGCCGAGAAGAGAAAATGTGTTGTCAGGGATCCATAGTGCTGTAAAGGCCGTAGTACACGAATGTGTTCAGGAGTTCATGAGGGAATCTTTTTCGAGCTAGTCTAATTAATATTATGAATGACAAGATTTCAAATAAAGTACATATGCTAACTTTGTAGATAGCTGTAAATATAATAGGATGTTTGCCAAGAGTGGTTATTTGAGGTTGTGCTTCTTTCAGATGCTGTTTTTTCTGAAGCTCTACCAGATAATTTTCTCCCCTTCAAACTTCTTTGTGTAACATCATGAAACTGTTTTGACTCTTGTGGAACTGAAATGCTCACAGCTGGAAGTCAACCGTAATGCTACTCAAAGTCAGTGAGATTTAACTCCTCACTCATGTTTCGCTGTTCGGATGTTTGGTGTGAAACATGAAAACCTTCACTGCTTCCTCATGAGTGCATATCGTCATTCAAGTCTTCTATCTATCTATCTATCTATCTATCTATCTATCTATCTCTCTCTCTCTCTCTCTCTCTCTCTCTCTCTATATATATATATATATATCTCATCGAGAAACGATATTCTACCAGTTCATTCTGCATGTTTTGTCAACTGGTCTTTTTTTCCACCTATGTGGGTTTATCTCCTTGTCTCACCTAGATAATGGGGATTTCTATTTCAGAAACTTTGTTAGAATTAATTTTTGTTAAATGTAAAATGGTGAGAAATGTTCTCAAAAAATATAAATAAAAACTAAATATTTTCTTATTTTTTTGTCACTGAAAACAGGACCCAGGTTTCTTCAGAGAATCTGTTCCTAGCTGTATGTAATCCTAGTTTGTGCTTTATCATGTTTTATCTAATAGCTGCTCTTCAGTTTAGTATTATATGTTTCATATGTTTTTCTGTACTAACACGCTGCTTGCTAACTTGTGTTTTAGTATGTTCACTATCCAGCTAGTTTATTTATTAGCATGTTATCTGCTGTGATGTTGAAGCTAATTAATATACTGTCTAGTAAAATGTAGCTCCTGTCTGTACTATATAAACATGGAGTTTGTAACATAGCGATATTTTTTAACACATTTAACACACAGTTTTATATGTTTTTCTATACTAGCATGCTGCTTGCTAACTTGTGTTTTAGCATGTTCACCAACCAGCTAGTTTGTTGATTAGCATCTTTTCTGCTGTGATATTGAAGCTAATTAATATACTGTCTGGCAAAATGTAGCTCCTGGTTGTACTATATAAATGTGGAATTTGTAGCGTAGCGATTTTTTAACACATTAATAACAATGTGCGGTGAGCAGATAGTGAAAAGACTTCTTTACACCCTGTACGGTCAGTTATTATTAAAAACTCCAAGCGTTTGATTTGGTCTTTGCTGGAGTGCACACTATCAACACTCCCTAATAGTATCATTCTTCTTCTCAGAGTGACAAATGAGCTCGGCGTGATATTGATATTTCATCATGTATAAAGCCGCATTTACTGCTCGCTGGTGTGTTTTCCAAATACTGGAAGAATTCAATGAGCTCTGAACATGCAGGCCATTTATCGAGGGCATGTGTGTATGTGTGTGTGTGTTTGTGTGTGTGTGTGTGTGTGTGTGTGTGTGTGTGTAAAATGGGAGATTATTGATTAAAGAAAAGATCAGTGAGCAGAGGTCACAGATTGACCCTGCAAAAGGCCCACACGGGGATTCCACCTCTTCCTCGTGTTCTGTCTCTCCATCAGTGATTATCTACTGATCTTTTCTCTCGTGAGCCACGATAAAACATGTCAACAAGTTTCCGTCCGCCTTGTGTTTATATAACGAGTCCACCTTAACGATCAGCAAGATTAGATAAATGCTCAGTGCTTATGCGATATTGACCAAGGAATCGGTGCTATCAGAGGAGATCTATATTAGAATGTGTTTAAGGCCTTGTGTTTTTTTTGTCCAGGGGAATAAAGGAAAAATGCATTTCTCTTACATTATAGAAATGATAATGATGAAGAAGATGATTCTGCTGCTGATGGTGAAGGAATTTGTACGCCTCAAAGTAACAAGGTGAATTAAGTGAAACATGTATATTGATCAGCACTGAGATGAAGAACACATAGATTTGGAGATTTGAAAATAGCATGGGTCAATGAGACATTCTGTTGCTAAGTAGTGAATGCGGTATGCTTATGAATAACAGCTCAGCGCTTTTGCCGCTGACTTAAAACACTAGATTACACTTAATGGACTTTCGCTAAAACGCAAAATATTGATATTGAAGAACGGAGGATTATGTCTAATGGGTGTATGATGAATTACTTCTAATGCCACCGATACAAACTAAGCGGAATCTCTTATTCGGTGGCAACGTCAGACTTTCCGTCTGTATCTCTTCGTCGTGAATGACTGCTCCTAGCAGGACCTTGATTGAGTCCCAGTGGGAGAAGTGACTGGAATCCGCTCATGATTAGTGGGAGGGCTCATGTAGGTTTAAACCTTACACTAATCAATAGTTGATCATCACCACAGTCGGACTGCTATTGTATGACGCCGTAAAGCAGAACAGCTCCTCGGATTGCACGCTACTATACCTATTGTGGGTTACAATCTTTAAACCTCCAAACTCGATGAACAGAGGTTACAGGGATTTGTATAATCAGTCTTCTTTGGCTAATAATTCAGGGAATAATATGCTTTAATATTAACTTTATATTTAAGGGCAAATCAAATGGGTCATCTTGTGTACAATATCTTATTTAGCCTAATCATAAACTTGTCTCAAGCTATAAAAACTACAAAGACATATCTGTTTGCCATTCCTGATATACTTCTCATGAGCTTCTGCTCTTCTGGCTTATCTGCCGATTTGGGTGGTTCCACACCCCGAAAACAATCTATGCTCTGGCATGCACGTTGAACATTTAAAGCTGTATTTGTCTTACAGCTAGAAGAATAGATACTGGGGTTTAAAAAAAAAGGTGAGGCGTCAACTAAAGCTTTTTACACAAGTAAAAGTGTAAAAGTAGTGGTTTCAAAACTACTTAAAGTAATTGTAAGGACAAATATGCCGTTAAGGACAAAAGCTTATTCTGAGCCAATTGCAATTTATCCAAACGTCTCTGTACCGAACTCCCTACTGTAGCTTCATTTGCGGAGGACGAAGAGAAAGCATCCGTCTGATAAATGAGCAGTCAGTGGAGAAAAAAAATCACTTTAAAGAAATAATCTTTTTTGAGTAACATCCCCAACCCTCGCTATGATATTGCTAGAGTGAGATGTGATTTGTGTCGTGTGCAGTAGTGTCGGAATGGTATATGTTTATACTTCTCATCCGCCCACAATCACATTCACTCTATCCGGATGGCGCGATTTTTCTCATAGTTTTTTTTGAACGATTACAAGCCGGAATGAAAACAAGCCAAAATGAAACAGGAGTAATGAGGCTATTTTTAAAATCTAAGCAGTAGGAAGTGCAGATAATTGCGTGAAAATATAAAGAGTAGAAGACAAAACGTCGGCTGAAACGTTTTACACCAGTGATGTACAGATACCCCAAATTTCTACTCAAGTACGGTAATGAAGTATTTGTACTTCGTTACTAGACACACAAGAAGTGGTAGAACATTTGCACAATTTATATGAAAATATCTTTAGAATCAGAAGATGAACTGAATAGATTCAATAGAAATCAATAGAAAGGAAGGTTCAAAGGAAGGTGTGAAAATTGAGGAATATTGAAGGCAATGGTTGCAGAGGTATAATACAAAATGAACCTGGAGGCAACTGAAGCATCCCTGTCTATGCCATTGGTGTTGAGTTCTACTTATTTTAATCAATTACAAAAATTGTGTTTGTTGTAATTTGATTATCACTCAGTACTGATCTGATTTAATGTGAAGTTCTTCCCACCTGCCCGTAATATACCAGCAGGTGGACCCCAGGTGTTGAAGGTGTATATTGTGCAATGAACCAGTGTCCAATGCACCATGTCCTCAAGATAAGTGTGAATAGTGCGATGGTATAAAACTCCTTTGACACAGTGGCCACCTTCCACCACCGCAGAGACACACTAACTAGCGCCGCGCTGACGCCTCATTTGGCTCTGTGTCCACCTGGAGAGAGGCTTCCACGTCAACAACAGGTAGAATTACCAGCGAGTCCTCCTTCATTAGGCCTGTTTTTGAGGGTGGGGATCTGTGAATTGGCTTTTGAACGGACGGACCATCACTTAATGGGTCACTAGGGTATATCGTGTGTGTGAGAGGACGGACACGGCAGACAATTCACATGGAAAAGCCATGCGGTAGGCAACGTTAAATTGGTAATGACCATGGTCATACAGGGGACATGAGCACACCTAGGGAACTCATTATTGCAGTTTATGGGTAACGAATTTAAGAGTGATACTCTAATTATGACAGAAAAGTCACATGGTCAACTGTGACCCCCGCGGTTTGACCGAACCACAAAGTTGACCAAGGCTAATCATGTATGCTAAATAAATCTTTAGATTTGATTGCTGCTTAAATACACAACATACAGAGAGTATTCCCTGGCATTTATTAAGTATTGGGAAGGGTGTAATGAAGGATCAGCATTGCTGTTACTGTTGTGTCTTTTTGATGCGTTTTGGTGCAAATAACTTTTTTGAACATTATATTACCTGATATATATATATATATATATATATATATATATATATATATATATATATATATATATATATATATATATATATATACCTGTCCCTATGAGTGAAGGAATTCTAATAATAAACTTGTTAAACCTGTTAAAGACAGCAGCCATATCGCAAGTATGCATCTGGTGAAAGCTAATTGTATGCTAACAATTAGCTAACAAATTGTTACAACTCAATGATATTAGAGACACTAATTACGTGATTACAGTATCTGCTTGAAAGCAAAAATTATTATTTTAAGTATGATTGTCAATAAATTCAGGCAACAACTGGTTGACTGGTTACACAAGTTCTTGTATAGCTAACTGTGTGAGTTAAGCAGGTACACAATTTGCTTAGTTAACACATTGTTACATTTCCACCTAGGTCGTGTATGTTGCAGCTATGTAGTTAAAAGCATACTAGAAGCTAAATTGGTTACTGTAAATTGCTCCTATGTGTGACCGTGTGTATGAACGATGCCCTGTGATGGACTGTGGTGCCACCAAGGGCCGATTCTCACCTCACCTACTTCATCACTGTCAAGAACACTTTGCCACAAATGAATACATATCTCGGGTTGTACTTAAAATCATTACATTTTTTCCACCCCTTCTCTCCTCACTCTCGTAGAGACAGGAATGGGAGGAAAGCAGCCATCGTTTTTCCTCCCGAGTCATTCGTAAATCCAACCTGCGTGAAACATACCAAATGAGACCATCGCTCTCTGCCATGTTTTCACTCAATAAAAAAAAAACAGAGCCTGTAATTATCTGTGATTTTTTTTTTTGCTGTCGGTTATTGGAGCTGCATCATCTCCGACCCGTGACACCGTGTTTGTGTGTGTGTTTTCTGATTAATTCAGTGATCTGGAGGCTAGGTCATAGAAACACAAAAGAAGTAATGCAGAAAACTGCTAGTTTTTATGAGATGATTGTATGAGCTAACACTACTACGACTATGAAAAACTGATCATGAGATTACATACATGTATTTATTTATGTAGTTACACAATGAAATAACATGCAGATTAGACTTTTGCATCTGAAATGTGCAGATAAAGGTAAAATGCTAAGCACTTGCTACTGTTTGATGCTAGCTAGATTGCTAATATCAAATTCCGAATGAGGAGAAAGAATTCATTTTGGTCATAAACTTTTCCCACTTCTGCCTCATTTCTTTTATACTTACTGAGGTAAATCTTTCTTTATTGACTGACATGTTGTAAATGAAACGCCCTCTTTGGCCTCGCGCCGTTTTCGTAGAGGATCGTCCGTCATTTCCACATGCGCACCACCACGGCAGAAAAGAGAATTAAAGTTCTCTATCTTCCTGATCGAGCCCTAGAACCCTGCTACTACCTATCTATCTAACGCACACTCCCTCTTTGCTTCCTTTAATTAGCCTCTTCACGCACTGAATGCTTGATTTGAGGACTTGATTAAGCCCGGCTTCCCCGTTCCAGTCCCTAGCTGCCTGATGAATAGGTCTCAAGCTTATTAACGGACTAATTCTGATCAATAGGAGCGATGATGCTGAACATTGGCAGAACAAAAGGAAAGAACGAATGGCTGAAAAAAAACCCTACTACACAACACACAGAGAGTAATCACAGCAACACAATCATTAACTAAATTCCAAACAACGATGTACTCATTACTTACTGTGAAAAAGTATTAATAATACACTATGTTTAAATAATATAATGTGAGATGAAATCTTATGAAGAATAAGTTTTAGCAAGAAAAAAGTGACCAGTTAGGATAATATTATTGTAGAAATCACTTCAATTTAAAATTGCACCTTTAGAATAGTTTTGTTAGTTGATCATTTTTACATTTATATCCTTTGATTATTTGGCTTACTAATTAAACATGCTGTATTAAATTGCTCATGGTATTCAGATTTGTCTAAAAAAAAAACCATAATATTCTAAAGACACCATGATTGGTAAAACCTGGTAAAAAAAAAAATATCTAGCCAATATAGATGTCCACTATAGTTTTGTCCATTATACTTTAACTTTTAAGTCCAAATTTCTTCTTTATGTTATACGTCATTAAGTAAATTTAGCCATAACAGTCCTTGTACTTAAGTCCCAATGTGTCGTATTATATATAAAATTATTATCATATGGGCAAACTGTTTCTTGATATAAATATATTGCAAACAAATATGAATACATTAGAAATAGTTTTAGCTGAACTTCCAAAGTTGGTTTGTACTGCAATATACATTAAATCTAAGTATGAAAAAAAAATGTTTGCACACAAGTTGACAATAATTTAGTGTTGCAAAATACACACACACACACACACATATACCAAAGTCACTCTTAATATATACGTGCATTTTCTTGTGGGTGGCCTCATGTATGACCTCCCTGCTCGGGACACTTTGGTCCCAAGAGAACACCATGAAAGGAAAAACTACCAAATGTCCCTCATCTCCTTCCGTACACCAGCCCGTTTCCCCCCATGACACTTGAAGTGAAGATTCTGACCACCCAGAAACCACAACACTCCACTTTGGCCCAGAAAACATGTGCTTTAGGAGATTAAATATGTCTTTCTTCCCATTATTGATTCAACCATGATATCAAATTTGAGTGGATATTTTGTGTCAGGAAGTGCAAAAACACGGATGTTAGAGAATTAAAGTTGAATCACACAAGGGACCTGAGATGGAATTCACTTTTTATGCATTTTTTTTCTTCTTCGTCTGTGAGTAATGAAAGTACGTGTAATGGACACCATGGGCACCTTTAGGGCTGCCTGTATTGACCTCTGTCTCTCCCACACAAAACGTTGTGTGTATGTGTGTGTGTGTCTGTTGATGGGAAGCCATTTTTAAGATGATGTTCTGTCCCATTAGCTTGACTAGTGTGGATGAAAACACAATCTCCATTTCAGCCGCATTGATCCAGATACATTGCATAATGGGTGAACACCACACTGAAGTGGAGTTTTTGCCATTTTTCTGAACAAATAATAGTCATATAATCAATCAATGTATATGTATATAATAAAAAAAAAGAAAAAAAGAAAAAAAATAGAAATAGAAATTTATTCCAATATTTATTATTTGAAATGTATTATCCAATTTTTTCATCCTGAAATAGATTTTAGTTAGATTTTATTTATTTATTTTTAACTCTTATATTTAACTGTTTCACTCGCTTCTATGTTCATTTTACGGTATGAGGTACAGTACAGACTCAGTTAACGGTATGAAGGTATGAAGATTTACTTAGACCAAAAAGTATGTGTTTAACTGTTACACATTATTCCCACTGGAAAATCTTCCCTTAGCATGAATAACACCTGTGTCGGCATCCGTAAATGCTCTTTAATAGATGGAGATTTCATTCAGACTTTGTAATACAGTTCATCCCAGAGAAGTTCAGTAGGATGTAGGTGCAGTGACTGACTGTTTGCTCTGTAAATACACCTACACAACTTGTATTTATGTTTTGGGCCACTTTTTTGTTTTAGGGTGAAGTCACAGTCCAGACAGAACTACATGGAGGTTGAAGTATGGAATCGTAGCTTGTTGGTTTACAGTGTTGGGATGGTTACTTTAGAAATGTAATTACAAATTACATTTACAAATGATGTAAGGTAATTACAAATTACATTAAAGATTACAAATGACAGTATTATTTAAAGTAATAAGTAAAAATAAGTATAAGTAATAAGTTGAATTACTTAAAAAAAACTGTACTGCATGTGCAATTAAATTTTATTCTAGTACAGCAAAAAAGCATATTCCCCCGGGGTCAAACACCAATTTTTTTCTCAATAACTGTAACAAATTACTGTTACATTTATTTTGCAATTAAACTACGTAACGCTGTTACATATAACTAGTTACACCCCACTGTTGGTTCAGAATTCCCTTCACTATTAACTATTAAGCGTTCACCTCCATTTTAGACTGTGTATGTGATGTGTCTGCTAATATCTTCTCTCCTGTATTACATATACAAATATATATTATATTATATTCTATATAAATATTTATATTATATCTGTTAGAAAAAAATTTGGACTGTCTATAGTACTTTCTTTCAGTCATTCACTGTCTATGTGTTTTTGACTTTTAGTCAGTTTGTTTACTATAAGATGTACATGTGTCTCAATAAAACACTTTACAAACTTTTGGTAGGCTCTGTAGATACAGATCATTTCTAGATAAATTGATGTTTTTTTTTTCAGCCACAAAATAGCATTTAGATGGTGCTAAAGTCTTTAGTTATAATTAGGACCTCTCAGGTGTAAAGTCTTCCATCTTGAACATCAAACAGCTCAATATCACTTTGCTTTTAAGTGGCGGTTTTTTAACCCGTGCCTCCTCTGGAACCAGCGAGTGTGTAAGGAGGGAAATCTGAGTGGAAACTCTAGCCGTTTAGCATATGGCCTTCTCGACATGCGAGGGTAAACAGAGGCACAGGGTCTGTGCAGTAAAACAGGCTCCTGTGGGCTCGGCTTTAACACACACACACACACACACACACACACAATAATGGTGGTCTCTTGATGTCCAGTTAGAGGTCTGACAGCACAATGACAACTTGAGGTCACACCACTGTCCCTGTGTCTCTCTTTCTCTATTATGTTCCTTCAAGAAATTTCTTTCATTTCTACACTATCCCTCTTATAAATGTCAATCAATTTATCTACATTACTTTACAAAAAAATAGTAGAAGAACATGTTTGTGGTACCTGTGTTGTCGTGTTTTGTTGATATGTGCTATAAAAAAATCGCGATAACTAAATTATTGGGGACCAAAATAAGCGGAGAACTGTGACAAATCAGAATTATTTATTTAACGGAATTTATTTATTTAAACAGTAAATGAATTAACCAAAACACAAATAAATCGTTTGCTCTGCGACCTGTTTTGATTTCTTGTCTTATGGTTGCTTGTGGATCTTCTGGTTAAATTGTGTCAATATTTTAAACATGGATTATGACCATTATTTTTTTGGGCATTAACAATTGAAACATCTTTTTAAAATTAATCCCATAAATACATAATTTTGTTTACAATTCTCTATAAATGAGATATAGAATAAATGTAATACATGTTACTTGCAAATGTACAGTTGTATCTGTATTGCAAATGCCTTTTAGATGCCTTTTAATTATTAGGTGAGGAATAACATACTTCATTACTAGTCATTACTATACAGTATACAGTTATCTAACTGTGATTAAAATTATTATTAATTTATTATTTTATTAATGTTAGTAGTATTGATGGCCATTCAATGCCCTCTGCTGTAGACACTGGAAGTCTTGGTTAAATAATTTCCGGTTCCTAAACACGCAGGTTTAATAAACAATGTAAAATATCAATATGGAATATACTATAATTAAATAGGGAATTAATATCCAATCATTGTGCCACAGACATATATTTTTATCGATTGGTGTTTACAATTATTTGATGTTTTTCTTGAATGTTTTGAACAAAATTAAATAAATTAAGTGTTAAGATTAAGATTTTTACAGCTTTCTCTGCTCATATTTACCAAAAGTGTCATTATCACTAGATGATATATTATGTATTTGTATCTACCAAGGTCAAACCATGAATGTTGCTGTCTTAGACCAAGAAAATCTACTATACTAACATTTATTACACTTACTCTTATTGTGATTATGAATGTAGCTTTTAACAACGAGTATCATAAGTATAAAAAAAAGCATTTATAAGAGCAGAATTCTGCTGCCCACCACTTAACTAAGCACTGTAACTTTTAAAAACATAAAACTTAGAGCGTTTTTTCCGTTAGCACATTAGCCATCCGTGAAGACATTCAAAGTGCTTTAACCCCACTAAACAGCGACAGGTTTTAAAATTGAAAAAAAAGAAGAAGAAGAGGAAGAAGGAAATTCAGAAAGCACTGAGAAAGGGGTGTTAAGGAGTTAGATGCTGGAGGCTTAGCTAAGTATGAGAGACCATAAAGGCCTGTTAGGGTACATTAGGCTGAGTGAGGATCATAAGGCTTCATAAATGTTTCAGCAGGAGGCTGGGTGTCCTGCAGCGTGACGCTGCTAGAGAGCAATGTGGTTTTTATGAGGAGGAACTGCTTTCAGACAGGTTTAACCCTTATCATCTACCATCTCAATTCCTATAACAAAGGCTCATTTTTTTTGAGCACACAAATGTTGAATCGAACCAAAAAATGTTTCCTATTACAAACATCAATTTTTACACACAAAATAAACATTACTCAAATGATATACTAAAATTACAGGCTTTATTTCATTAGTTTTGTAAAGGGCTGGAGTTTTTTT
>JACRUU010000018.1:14110464-14162568 GCA_030449085.1 Kryptopterus vitreolus
ATAATGTAATATCCTGTGTATATGTCTGTTGGTCTTATAAGGCTTGTGTTAATTTGTGCTGTGTTGTGTAGCACCTTGGTCTTGTTGTGTTTCACTTTATATGGTTCGAAATGACACCAAAATGATTTGACGTAATCCTAAATTTATCCATAATGAACATGGAAGAGAGCAGGGGATAAACTCCATTAGATGATATAATTAAGACATTTTGAGAGGATCGAGAATCAAAGAGTACGATCCACATCTGGGTGACAACAAACATCTGTTCATTCTGTAAATATAATAGATATAAAATGAGAGTGTTCAAGACTAATCTCTGTGTGTGCTATCTCAATGCCACCATCTACTACTTGACATACGCAAACTCTCAGGAGACTTGCTAATAATTGGACAGAGACTGGCTCCATTCGTTACATGACCATTTGTCAGATATGGAGATTTTAAAAATGTTTAAAACTTGTTTTAAAATATAAAATTCTGTAAAACTAACTATTGATGAGGCACAACCAAGCAGTGTAGCCCTCCAATCTGTCCGGAGTGTGTGCGTCAATTTAAGGCTACATTTATGGTTGCACTCAGCTAAGAGCCCGAGGCTGGATTGAGACTGGTCCTGTGTTGTGTGCTCATGCTATTAGAGAATCAATAAGACTAATTGTAGTGACTGGAGGGGCAGCTGAAATAGGAACTGACAGGTAACCACTTACTAGGAGCACGCACACACACACACACACATATACACACACACAAACACACGAACATGTAACAGTTTATTTTACATCCATATATGGCCCTCTTCTAGTCTTTCATTAAGCCTTACTATATGCACACACTGTACACACTTTCCTCCTTAACTGAAATGTCTGAGGCATGCTTGATATGTATAGAAATTTTTCACCTCAATCAAGTTGTGTGGTGTTATTCAGGTCTTAAACCGACATGTTATTATAGTCAAAAGGATATCTCGGTTCTTGCTCCAGTCACAGCGGTTCATCAATACATAGTTTAGTATGATGATCTATGACTCTGGTTTCAAAATGGTTCTGTACAGGTTACAAACATCACTGCATATTATGGGTGTTTTGTGTACTTATGGGTGTTTTAGGCTGCTCTCACTTGTGCTCTATTTAATTAGTAGGGTGTAATTTAATAAGATTAAAATGTGTGGCTAATGATAATGTAGGTCAAGTTTTGCTTTTCATGAGAGATAGCTTGCTAGATGACACATTTGTGCCAAGTAAATATCTCATTGCACTTCATTGTGGGTCATGCTACTTCCAGAGTTCTCAGATTCATCAGATGTAGCGTCCTAAGATGTCTTAGTTTGTTAAAGCAGTTCAACATGAAAGTGTATCTGAGGAGATGACTCACTAAGGCTTTACATACGGTGCTTTGCATATACATTCACTCCTTACCACTCCCATCAGTCCCAGGTCGTAACACTATGAAATGTGCAAAACACTTATACAAGCATTTGCAGGAAGTGGGCAAGAAACAAAAGAACGAGTTGATTTCAACCTCTTTTTTCCAGATTTTATGCATGGTACCGCCACAGCATTTTTATCATATATCTGTCTCCCATAAAAACCATATCGTTTACTTACATTCCGACACTGCTTATTTAGAAAGAATTATTACTCGGAGGTCAACAATGAGCGTGATAATCCATATCCACGCCTCAGAGGAGGAATCAGTAATATGACATTAGAAGAGAGATGAAAATGAATTATAGATCTCTAGTGGTGAAAGGGGCAGAGTTTAATAGCTTAGGAGATTCAATCAATGCCCATGAACAAGCTTATAAAATTCCAGAGAGAGAGAGAGAGAGAGAGAGAGAGAGAGAGAGAGAGAATTGGTGTATTGAGAATTTAGAATCAAAGATGCCTTAAATGAATTTTTCAGGGATTTGATCAATTAATAGGAAAGGAATTTATATAAAAACAAACAAAGAAAACAAACAAATGATCTGGCTTTTGTGTTCAACCCTATTATATAACTAGCAATAAAGAAAGGAATTTGTATTTCATTTCATCACATTAATTATTATTATTAATCTTTTTATAGCCTAGGTTTTAAGTAAGGAAGCAAAGTTCGACAGGTTTGTTTGTAATCAAATTCATCGCTGCACAGGATTAGAGTTTTACAAATCCTGCTTCTCGGAGTTTTATTTGGTATGATTAGCTGTTCTGCATCAAATACTCTTTGAGACGAAGACTCTGTTGAGTTTTACACAGCGTGCTTTGCGTATGTATTTGCCCCTTATCACCCCAAATAAGTCCCCTTTAGTTCCAGGTCATTACAACAGTCTTGTCTGCATTGTTTACACGTATCAGTGGTGTTTCATTTGTGCTGTTTAAAATGCAATTAGAAGATTGTTTTCTAATCAGCATTTTGTTCCATCATTAGTTGGGATTGTATTTTTCTTTTATATTAAAAAAACTTTGAGGTCTTCAACACAACCCTTTCAAAGAAAGCCAAATGTCCTGGTTTTTCAGTTACTTTAGACAATCTCTTGACAAAATTTGGACTATGTATTACACACAAATAGCTTAGACTCTATTGCATAAGCTAACATTACAATGCAAAGGAAAAAAAGGCTTGTTCTAATCAGATAATGTTATTTAATAGCAGTTAGTCCACATTTATTGCCGGTGTGTATGTGTGTGGCCAGTGACTGTAAGGTCAAAGGGTGACATAAGCACAAGTAGTGATGAAGTAACATGCAATTAGTCAGAGTGCTGCACTCTCTCTTTCCGATTACACACTAACACACTCACACACACACTCTCACACACACACACACACACACACAAAATGGGCGGCAGATGTCAGAAAGGTCGCTTTTGTTTTCTTGTTTCTTCACTGCACACACCTCATCGCAGCAGTCTATTGTCATTAATTTGCTGTTGGGGGAGGTTCATGCCCCTCCTATCCCACCCCTTACCATCACTTAGTAAAACACACACACACACACACACACACACACACACACATACTCTCTCACTAGAATGCGTATACTATATATATATATATATATATATATATATATATATATATATATATATATATATATATATATATATCTATATATTATATATATATATATACACATACACTAGAATATACTGTCTATACTCTTTAAAACAACAAATATAAAAAGTATATAGAATGATCCATTTATCAGCATTTATTCATGTGAGTTAAACTCCACTAAACAAGCTGAGCTTTTGAACAGATTCAGTGCATCCTGTTGATCCCGACGAATAAAAACACCACATGAACCATGTAAAACAATTCTTTACTGATTTAACAAGATGATTCATGCTGTTTTTGTTTATAGTGAAACAACGCCATGTTTAGCTTATAGCTACACATTATAACCATAGAATCAGCAAAAAGAAATGATATTTGTCGTACAACAATGATATAAAAACTAATAATAACGATAATAATAATATTGATAATTTCACAGGGCATCACAATTTTGCAGAAGTCGAAACGAACACAAACGAACACAAAGCTATGTTTTTCTAGTTAAAAACATACACGGTAATAAATTAAGACACATTAAATCACGATAAAAACAACAAGAGGAAATGATAATGTTAAATATAAGCTGCGTACATGAGTATTAAATAGTAGTGGAGGAAAGGAAGAAAGCCCGAACGTTGATTAAGAGTAGGCTAATAGAGCTGAACACGCTTTGTTTCTGGAAGGTTCTCTCGCTGAGGGACAAGACTGTTACAGTGAAATGAGTTACTCTGGAGTTGTATTTTCTCCAGTGGTCGTGTTTGTAGCATTTTGTTTTTGTTTTTGAAGGTATGTATAAATATAGTTAATTTACTTGTTTGGCATAGATATTCCATTTTTTAACCATGGTTGGTGTAAGCTGTGAATCTGAATCTTTCCAAGGAAAGTTTAAACTCACTGGCTAATTGATTTAGTGTTTTGCTAGTTTTGCAGGCTATGATGTCATCATGGTGCATCTTGAAACAGTGAATGATCTTGTCCAGGGCATTTTTAGTGGATGTAGGTGCTTCAGGAAATCTTTGGTGATACTAAAAAAGTGTACTTGGGAGCAAATATCTAAGTTTCATCAACAAAAAAGCCCTCACTGTTCAGCTCTATTCGGGGGAAAGCCAACTCTAACTTGGTGGTTATTGTTGTTTGGCTTCCAGAATATTCCTGGAGCAGTACAGAAAGTACACCGTGACGTAGCCTAGCTTACTCTTCCTGATGCTAAGCTCGGCTTGTGTACAAAGACCTGTGTCGTTGTTTTACCTCAGTGCGCAGTTTAGGAGGAATTCTCAGCGCTTTGTGAGTTAATTCCATGGTCGGTAATTGGAAGGGATTCCTGGGAAAGGTGGGAAACGTGCATTGATGTCTCGAGTACATTCGATGTTTAAAGGGTTGCTCTGATCCACTGTGTGTTTTCCAGGAGAGGGAGGAAGAGCTGAGGACTGAACGAGTGGGTGCTCTGTGGGATAAACATGGCAAGGATTGTTTAAATATAAATGTTAAGGGGAAAAAAGAGTGTATACTCATACAAATACAGTGTATTACAAAAGTAGACACCCCCCTTTAATTACACTTTTTTGTTGTTATGTTGAAGAATGATACTACAATCATTGAATTACATTTTATCCATCATTAATCTGCGTGTCAGAAACATCATAATCACATGTACATAAGTATACAGAACCTTTACTCATAATCTATAATCTTTTTGGGTATGATCGAACAATATATAATATATATATATATATATATATATATATATATATATATATATAGATATATATATATATAAATAAACCAGCTATATCAGCTTTTTATTCAATTAATTAATAAATAAATATCAGTTTTTACAAAATCTTTGTACACAAATAAAATACCATTTAATTTAAAATGCTTGCATCACTCTTACAAAAAAACAAAAGCATCTTTGCTGTCAGTAAGACAAATGTCTGCCCTAAAAGTACACAGGATGTAAAGACGCACTGCAGATGTAAAACGAGTGAATAATTAATGCGACGCCAAACTTCCCACTACTATGGCTTTGCTGAACTTCAGCCTTGTGTTGACAAATACATACATGCGCAATTTTGATTAATAAAAATGACTCACTCTTGTGGATATGTGCCTTTAGCTCCTCTCATCAAATGTGCTGTACAGAGATCGCAGAACCGGTTTGTCTTTGGCGTACTCCGGCGTACTGGCTGTTGGGCCGCTGAGAACAGGCTTATACAAATACAGGGTTTTTATGAAATATATCATAATGAACTTTATGTTATACTTTTATATGACAAATATGAATATATATATATATATATATAGAATATATAGATATATATATATATATAGTATATATATATATATATATATATTAAACAACTAGATCTATATCAGCTTTTTATTCAATTAATTAATAAATAAATATAGCATATTATACATATATATATAGAAAGATTTTTTTACAAAATCATTAATTTAAATGAAATACAGTTTTTACAAATCTTAAAATACAAATAAAATACCATTTAATTTAAAATGCTTGCATCACTCTTACAAAAAAACAAAAGCATCTTTGCTGTCAGTAAGACAAATGTCTGCCCTAAAAGTACACAGGATGTAAAGACGCACTGCAGATGTAAAACGAGTGAATAATTAATGCGACGCCAAACTTCCCACTACTATGGCTTTGCTGAACTTCAGCCTTGTGTTGACAAATACATACATGCGCAATTTTGATTAATAAAAAGTAGACTCACTCTTGTGGATCTTCATGTGCTCTTTCAGCTCCTCTGCCTGATCAAATGTGCTGTCACAGAGATCGCACGACACCGGTTTGTCTTTGGCGTGACTCCGGCGTACGTGGCTGTCGTGGGCCGCGTGAGAAGCGAAGGCTTTCCCGCAGTGTTTGCACTTAAATGGCCTTTCGCCCGAGTGCTGCCTGATGTGTGTGCGGAGGATGCTGGAGGCAGTGAACGCCTGTGAAAACGATCATTAATGCGAAACACTACATGTTAAATATTTTCGTTTATGACAATGGGATTGCAATTATTGATTAAATATTCCATATTTTAGCTTTCAGTACATTTTGTAAACTTCCCTTGTAAGATAAGATAAAAACTTTCTTAATATAAGGAAATTATGTAGCCCGTAAACCATAAGATAAACACTTTTCACATGAATAATATATTTTCATATTAGCTCTTCTTGCTCTTTTTGGTCCAGTCAATTCACAGTCATAAAATGAACGACAAAACTTTTTGATGTTATGCATAAGATTATTTATGTGATTATTAGGAACATTGGAATTCATATTCCCAATAATAATATCAGTAGCAACAGTAGTTGCATAACAATTACGTTATTTCTAACTGTATGAAATAAAGACTATCACAATTTACACTCACACTAGTGTCAGGAGTCTGTAAGTCTTCCTTTTGTGTTGTTCTAAGACAATAGGGGGCAGGAAAACTTTTCTGTGCACGAGTCATAAATTAAAGGCGTATAATCCTGCTAAACAATAGGACTCAGTTGTGCATCTGCCATTAATTAGCATGTAAGTGTGCACAATGAGCACACAGTCGCTTTAAACACCCCGTGGCATGGGGCAAAATCCACAGGGTTTCTTTTCTTCTCTTTCTTTTTTTTTCTTTCTTTCTTTCTTTCTTTCTTATTTGTTAGTTAGTTTCCTCTCACCTTGTTGCAGTAGACGCATTTGTAAGGTCGCTCTCCTGAGTGCACGCGCATGTGTTTGTTGAGGCTCGAGGACTGAGAAAAACTTTTGCCGCACACAGAACACTGCAGACATAGAGACAAGACAAGAGAGAGAAAACATGAACGTATGAGTAGGAAACACTAAACCGGTATGCAAATAAAGAGATTAGGAAAAAAATATTTAATTCTTTTATTTCTAGTGCATGTAGATTTTGGAACAAGTTGATGTTTTTTATGCAATATTATAACGTCGGTATTAAGTCACGGTTCATTAGAATGACATTTGACATTCAGGTTATGACCTTTAACCCTCCCTTTTACACGAAACATTACCTTGGGGGGACTCGGTTTCCCAGAAGCATCGTAACGTTAAGATCATTACTGGGCCATGAGCTTTGCGGTGCAATGCTACTGGGAAAAAACTCGCAGTGCATTTCCTAGAGTTTTCCTGGCATCGAATCAAATCGGTAAATAATAATAATAATAATAATAACAATAATAATAATAAGGCACTGAATGCCTTCATTCAGATAAGTGCAGATAAATCATAAGGTCTGTTTTAAATCTGTGCAAATTCAATTTGATTTTATTTTTCTTACATAACATTTTCCCAATAATTCACAAACAATTTTAGACAAGCGATTTTTTCCCCTATGGTTTTCCCTAAGATTTTTTTTCTATAATTAGAGGGGGGGGGGGGAACAGTTTCTCGTTTCACTCACTGTTTTATACACTTACAGCCTGCACAGGTTCTGTTATGTGTACTTTATAGCATTATGAAATTTTTCTTCACATATTCCAACAATATTAACACAGAGGGTTAAGGGCCTTGTTTAAGGGACCAAAAGTGGAAGTTTCATTACAGCAGAGCATAACCCCAACCCTAGCCCCCCCCCCCCCCCCCCCCATCCCTAGTACTGCTTTCATGTAACACACACTGTCTATACACACACATCTGTACACTGTATGGTATAGGTTGTTGTACCTTATGAGGTCTGTGTTTTTCGTGCACATGCAGGATGTGGATGCGCAGCCGGTCTCTCTTCTCGAACGATCTGTTACAGAGATGACAGGGGAACTTTCGGTCTCCCTGATCCACACAGCGTGTGTACTTCAGGTGCTTATCTCTGTAGTATCGGTAAGCGAAGACCTTTCCACATCGATCACATTTGTAGCCCTCGGCCGAGTCTACACACACACACACACACACACACACACACACACACACACACACACACACACACACACACACACATTGAAGGTTATGTAATTACATTGCTTCTTTGCTTATTCTCATTCTTATCTCCTTTTTATTCTATTTCTCTTTCTTTTTATTTCTTTATTTTGTTTCCTTATATACGTCGTAAATGTTATATTTGGTTATTTGTTTGCTCTCTCGCTCACCTCCTTCTTGATCTTCCTCTTCTTGCTCCTCTTCTCTGAGGGACATGGGGATGCCCATGTACAGGGTGTAGGTGTCGCCGTACCACACCAGCAGCTCCTGCAGGGGGCGCACCTCCCGGCACGTCTCGTAGTAAATGCGGCCCGCGCGCTGCACCGCCACCACGTTCTGCTCGTCGGGGAAGCGCGCGCACTGCACCAGCGACATCCAGCTTCCGCGCGCGCCACCGCCGTCCACGAAGTGACTCAGCCGTCCCTTCTCAAAGATCTGCAGCGTCACAACACGGAAGCGTTTACAGCGTTACAGCTTTACAGGTGTTACGCCACGTCAAGGTGTCACGGTTCTTACGGCGTTACAGCACATGCGACGTTATGACGTTACAGCGTTACGGTGTCGCAAATACATGCGCACAGTTGCAGCACAGGCAAGAAGAAATATGAAAAATAAATTTACTGAAATAATAAACTAATAAGCAAAATTATATATATCTATATATATATATATATATATATATATATATATATATATATATATATATATATATTATTACATATTACTTATTATTTATATATATATATATATATATGATAATAATAATAATAATAATAATGATACTACTACTACTACTACTACTACTACTACTAATAATAATAATAACTACCTCCCACATGAGTGTGTTATCGTGGTGTGTTTTGATCTCGCTCGTGTTCACCGCTTTTCCCCGGTATGGCCCGAAACGCGTGCCTTTGGGTATAGAGTTTCGCGCTGCAAAAACCCCACAGTGGGGAACACCGGCACACGTGCACCTAAGTACACACAGACCTGAGAACACACACACACACACACACACACACACACACACACACACTTTGTTTAACTTTTTTTCGTCATTTCATAATATAACATTATATATATATATATATATATATATATATATATATATATATATATATATATATATATATATATATATATATATATATATATTACAGCTTAAAATTGGAGACAACAAGTAAAATGAGATCAGGGAAAATAAAACACACCTTCAGGCAGTTCGAGGCTTTCTGTGTCGATGTTGGCTGGCAGGAGGTCAGAAACTGGAACACAACGCAAGCATGAAGACGCGGGGTTAAAAATGCACAACTATTGTGCACTATAATGCACAACTAAATGCATATTTTATTATTTTCACACTTTAATTGTTAGTGTTAATTATGGAAGTTTTTTTAGAATCAATTTATATTTGTTAGTAATTGCAATGCAATAAAAACACACAATCAATCATTTACAATTTAGCCAAAAAAAAAAAAAAAACCACCCGCAAAAAAACAACAAAAAACTAATAATAGCCAAGCTAATAATAATAATAATAATAATAATAATAATAATAATAATAATAATAATAATAAATAATAATAATAATAATAATAACAATAATAATAATAATAAAAGGAGGAAGAAAGAGGAGAATAACACCAAATGTCTTAGCCATTGATTATCCTTTATTTTGATTTGTGTCAGTAATGAATTATTATACCTGGTTCATTGGGTAGCAGTAATCCTGAAATGGCGTGTCCGACACCCTGATGGTGGTCTTTACTGTATCCATAGAGCACAGTGAACAAATCCTCCTGGGTGAAACTGTAAGTGCGCTTCGGTTCCTCTATCATCTGAGCGTGCATGAAGGCGTCTTTGTGTGGAGAGGATGAGGAAGAGGAGGATGAGGCAGGGCTGCTGAAGCCTGACAGAGAGCCCGGGTTGTGCTGAGCTCTGTGTGTGTGATTCGGTTGGATTATGTTGAAATACGGAAGGTTGAATATTTGCTCGTGGAGAATGGAAGACTGCTGGCTCAGGAAAGATTGTGTGTCCGGATGGTGCAGAGGAGGGTGGAGAGGAGGATGCAGAGCAGGATGGAGAGGGTGAAGAGGCTGGAAAGTGGGGTTTCTCCGTAACAGGTTCATGCAAGAACCGGAGGTGGCCATCACCGCAGCAGACATAAGGCTAAGATGATGGCAAGACGATGAGCAGATTCAGGCGTCCTTCTGAACTCTGTGGAGGGGAAAAAGTTTGAGAAACGTTATTTTACCATTCATTTATCTTTAGCGAAAATGAAAAAAGTATACTTGTACTTATATAATAATAATTATAAAATAATGCATTTTGGATTTTTTTAGGAAATCATTTAGAATCAAGAAAAAAAAAAAAAAAAAAAAAAAAAAGAAATATTATCAAGTGCTCCAGAAATTTTTGTAGCAAATTTCAAATGTTTCCAAATGTTTATAATATTTCCCCCCGTGTGTATTCTTACTAAATAAATTAATATTTCGCACAAATAGTATCAGTCCACAATATAATCCTACTCACTATTCGACCGTAACCTATTTGCGTACAGTATATATATATATATATATATATATATATATATATATATATATATATATATATATATATATATATATAATTTTTTATAGTTTTTTTTTTTCCCGCATAGTTTTTTTAGTTCTGAAAGAATAGCTCGCGATAAAGAAACCTTAAATTTATCAAGTGAATTATTGATATGAATTTATTTCCACGCATTTCTACAATTGTTTTTGTTGCTTTCTCATCGTTAAAAATACATGGTGTCTACAGACACACACGGTGCCTTCAACGAAAAATTCCTACGTCATTATTAAGACAGATGTTAAGCCTTTTTTTCATTTTTTCAAATTTGCCTATATATATTCTATTTTATATATTCTATATATATACTATTTTGCTGATTTATAGTAGGGCTTTTGTAGTGTGTCATTTGTCTATCTATCTATCTATCTATCTATCTATCAATCTATCTAACTATCTGTCTGTCTGTCTATCTATCTATCTATTCATTCATTTATTCATCTCTGTCTCTTATTAGTGCTTGTTTTTTGTGATCAGCTCTGGGTTTAATGAAATGTTACGTAACAATTATTATTTATTTATTATAAGTGTATTCTTCACGATCCTCAGCGTGATGTATATTAGCAATTACTGATATGATGATGATGATGATGATGATGATGATTGATGATTATTATTATTATTATTATTATTATTATTATTATTATTATTATTATTATTATTTATTAGTAGTAGTAGAAATTAGAAGTTTTGTAACACTGTAAATACTACATATTTATTTTCCTGCCGTAAAATTTATTGTATTATAAATTTATTGTGGATGAATCCAAAATGTTTCGTACAAAAGCATGCATTTCATTCGCGAACCAAAAACTTTTCAACTGAGGATGCTTTAGATCATTTTTATGGCGCCTGTATACATTTTTTTTCTTTGTTTGTTTGTTTTAGTCTTAGTTCAACTAATTGACCAATAATGACATAAAGCAAATTATAGACAATTATCGATGACAATAAAATACATTGAAAATCAAAATAGCGTGCAGAAGGCGAAACAAATCAGGGTCATGCGGGTCAGCATTAATGGAGCGCCGCACTCTTTTAGCAGCATTAAAGGAGGTGTCATGCTCCATAAACTTCCTGAGCCTGACTCATTACTGCGGGTGAACACAACACAACACACATATACACACACACACGAACCGACTTAACACACTAAATTAGCATGCCCAATTAATAAATACTAAAGAATTGTATTTGCACTTGAGTAACTGCAGCACATTCACGTGCGCACATTCCCAGTCGTTTATCATTAAAATCACAGTTTGTCATCACGATGACATCCAATGTTATTGCTTTATTAATTTGCACATCCTCATTTTGCACTACTTTTCCAAAAGTGGCCCTGAAATACAAATGCCCTAAACTGGAACACTTCAATGAGATTTTGTTATTTCGATAAATCGGGTGATATAATTTGTTATCGGAGAGCAATAATATAATAATGTAAAGTTAAAAGTGAAGAAATACAAATAACTTACCGGAAAAAGCAGCTTTTGAAGCAGATGGAGGGAAATCAGGACCACATTCCTCTCGGATACGAAAAAAAGGCAAACTATGTATATATGTGTGCAAGAGAGATTGAGAGAGAATGTGTGTGTCTGTGTGCGTGTGTGTGTGTGTATGAAGTGGATCAGTTGAAGCTAGGATGCTGTACTGGAAACATGAGGAGGAAAGATGGGAAGTCTCTCTCTCATCCTCCCCTCCCTCTAGGGGGATTTAACCCTGAGTTCTGATCCCCCCCCTTCTTCCTTCTCTAAGACTCTTTCTTATGCAACAGTGACTTCTCTAATGTGTTAACTACCGCTGCCTCATTACAATAACCACACACGCGCACACACACACACACACACACACACACACACACACACACACACACACACACAAACACACACACACATACATACCATCCCAGGCTATTGTCAGTTTTCGGCTAACATTTAATGTTTATACAAGACAGTTGTTTAGTTGTTGTATGGTGCGTGTCAAAAAAGGTATACATTTATGTGTAAATGTATGTGTTTTTATGTGTTTGTATGTATGTATGTAATTTATATATATATATATATATATATATATATATATATATATATATATATATATATATATATATATATATATATATATATATTACCATTTGTGCATGATAAGACAGATTAGTGGTGAATATCTACCAAAAGAAAATAACAGACTTTTCCAAAAAACATTTCCACATTGACGCTGCAGTAGAGTGTTGTGATCAGGATGTTAGACACGTGACACGATCACAGTGACTAAAACAAGAAACATCATGTCAGAATAAGTATCGTATAATACATGTATCCTGGATTTCATTTTTCACTACAATATCTCTTGAACTCCATCATATTTCCCCGTAAAAGTTAGCCATAGTTGCATAATTTATATTAGTTACAAGGATGAATGGATGAACGAAAGAAAGAAAGAAACAAAGAAAAAAGTAACAAACGAACGGAAGAACGAACGAATGAATGAATGAATGCATCGATGGATGGATGAATGAATAAATAAGGAAACAAAAACGAGTTATAGTAAGTAACAGAAAATAAACATACAACAAAAGAAATGAAGGCAGAAAAGGGAAAACAAGAATGAATGGACAGAATAAATAATAAAAGGAAAGAATAAATACATACATACATAAATAAATGAATGAATGAATTAACAAATAAATGCATACAGGAAGAAAGAAAGAAAACATATATTTGATATATAAAACATATAGCTGACATATATTCTTCTTCTTCTAATTATTATTATTATTATTATTATTGTTATTATTGTTATTATTATTCCTAATGCACTGATGAATTCGAGATGTTTGCAAGTTTGTAAGATTGTTTATCACCACGATAATGCCTGGGTGTGAAATTACTTAGTGACCTGTAATGTCATTTTTATATAATTATTTTTATATAATTATAGAACCCAAAATATTCATAGAAAAAAGTACAGTATTTTGTCCACATGATGTTAGGATAGAAAGTAGTGCCAAACTGAACAAATTTCAGAGTTGAATATGACATTTAATGCAATATTTAATGTGTATTTATATTTACTGTAAAATGTTTCATTTGTTTATTTCTTTTTATTATAATTTCCAAAACGAATACAAATAATTCATTTAATTCTTTTACAGACCAGACGTCCAATGTTTGTAAAATGTATGCGGGTAAAAATAGAAAAGCAGTTATGTATTATACTGTGAGTATACATCTTAATAATATTAATATTAGATTTATTTATTTTAATCGCGCGCCGCCCGATGTTGCTGCGAAAAGCGCACGAGGCGCTCACAGACAGACAGACAGACAGACAGACAGACAGACAAAGACACTCGGGGGAAAGAAATCCACTTCATACTTTTCGTTTTTAAACAGAATTCTTTATTTACAACAGTAATTTATTCATTATTATTTTCAAACATCAAACAGCATCCGCGAAGCCGCATTAGTCTGCCCACTTGCATAACCTTTTTTATGATTTTATTTTATTTTTTAAAGTTTTGCATAAAATGCTCACACACTAAAGATCAGAAATACCGAGGCGCGTGAACAGATGAGCTCTCAATGTGCACGGACACACACATAATGTATAATAATAATAATAATAATAATAATAATAATAATAATAATAATAATAATAATAATAATAATAATAATAATAATACATTTTCATAACGCGCAACACTGTCGTCGGCTTTTACTGTAGAAGGTCCATAAATTACATATTGCTTCGATTTCCCGTTGCATCATCATCATCATCATCATCATCATCATCATCACTGAGAGGGTGAAATCAGAACTGTACAAATAAACCCAGAGCTGATCACAAAAAAAACAAGCACTGATAAGCGAGAGAGATGAATAAATGAATAGACAGATGAGAGGATGAATAGACAGATGTTGAGAGATGAATAGATAGACAGATGAGAGGATGAATAGACAGATGGAGAGAGAGACTCTCCATCACTAGAGTGCACTCTCAGAAATAAGAGTACAGTACTAAGCTGGAGAGTTCCATGTCGCTGCGTGGTGCTTTGTACCTCTAATGTAGCTCTATAACCTTCATCTGTCCATCAAGAAGTTTGCATTCCACTTGAAGATACATTGACTGTTAATGTACAGCTTCTAATAATAATAATAATAATAATAATAATAATAATAATAATAATAATAATAATAAAATGCAGAAGTAGGAAACTCGTAAAGGCCACCAGGCCAGCGACAAGGAAAGTCGCATTGAGTGAAGTGACTGGGAAGAGTGATGAGCTCGAACTGTACAGATGTAACACACACAAAAAAAGCTCTTCGGTATGAAACATTAAAGTCTAAGGCAACATATAGCGTTTAGCATCTTAGCTTTCTGCAGTTAGCACTATGCTACTGGCCGACAAACAGAGCACGATCACGCTCACAAACAGAGGAACTACAGGTGTCGGTGTCAAGTGGCTGATTAAAAACGCTTTAGAAAAAAACCCCACAGCGCCTCCACCTCATGGCTTTATACCCATTAAAATGGCGACGGTCTTTGGATTCAAAGAAGTGGCTACTCCCCGACTCAATGTCCCTCGTAGGACAACAGCGCTGGACTTCCTAAACAATGTCCTCGGTGGAGTAGTGCGAGTGCGTTTGTGCCACGGAAAGGGAAAGACGGAGCGAAAATGACAGAGTACAAACTTTTAACCCGGGACGCTGCTCACACTTTTCACGTTAGACACACCGGCGGGACTGTCGTTCCCTGAGAGAAGGCCAGATAAAAACCACGTCAAAGTTAAGGGACCTTATAAGACAGCTGTCTTCAGAGTAACAATGTCTCCCACCAGAACCACTGCATAAATGAAATGTCCAGGTAACTATAATGAAGGCTCTTTTTATTTCAATTTTATGTTTTAAAATACAAACCCCGGTGCTGAATATCACAATATACTGTATATTCGATAGTATTGGCACATTGCGTCTTTTGAGCTCCTAATATGAAACATATCTAATATAAAGATTTTTAATTAGCACCATATTCCAAAAAAAATAATGAATAGGTTTAGACTCCATGTTTTTTCTACGCTAGCTCGAATATTAAGCTATACGATAAACATTTACAATACGAGCCACCCAAAAAAAAATCAACCTGGCGAGCACGTCTATTTGATTTATGAAGGCCATTTCGCAATGCTGATGGACTTCAGCTGATGTGCAGATACAGTATAACGTTTCCTATTAATTCGACTTAGATTATGTCCAATCAAATCAAAATGCAACTCCTTACAGCACAAAAATCTCCCAATAGATGGACGTGTGATGTGCCAGATGTGATGTGCCAGATGTGCAGCGCCCTGGCGATCAGAATTTAGCCACCCTGAAGTCCAGCGCTGCCCTACCAAAACGCCGGCTCATCTCCGAGGAACATAACAGATTTCAATCTGAAAATCTTTATTTTCTCCCCTCGACATACCCCCCCCCCCCTTCCGCAAAATTAGAAACCACAATAAAAAAGTTCATACTTAATACTGGGTCCAAAAACTGGGAGCGCAAAAAATTGTACAAAAATTACAAAACGAACAAAGCGACATTTACCAAGTTATTGCTCGTCTTTTTGGAACACGACAGACAAAAAGCGACGCGTCAGTGCCGAGTTTATGGCTGTGTTGGGTTTTTAATTCTAAAAGGCAGAAAAAGCAAAGCAATTAGCTCTAATTGCAGCAAGCGCTCCTCTCTTTCACACACACACACACACACACACACACACACACACACACACACACACACACACACACACACACACACACACACACACACACACACACACACACACACACACACACACACACACACACACACACACACACACACACACACACACTTGTCTAAAATAACCCGCTTTATCTTCTTTAGTACCATAAGCAGGGCCAGGCGATAGAACGTGTGATGAGCAGTAATGCTTTCCTAACACTGCCTCCACTCGTACTCATATCAATGAACGGACACTTTCTTTCTGCATCTTGTTTTTTTTTTTTAAGTCATCCAATAAAAAATAAGTGTGTCTTAACAAGCTTTGCCGAAAAAAACCAAACGTACAGCAGTTTACATGCGTAAGAATATCACCCAAAAACAAATCTGCAGTGTTGAGCAGCTAGTTTTAGAGGGAAACAAAATTATGTCCTTTTTTAAAAAGCCATTGAAAGCCATTTTATTAGCAAACCACAATTGGTCGTATACTGTGAAAGTATATCGTGATATGATGTTTTTCCGATATCGCCCAGCCCTAAGCTTTTTATTATTATTATTAAAAAACAAACAAAATCACGCTCAAATATGCACACATAAAAACATTCAAGAAGCAGTTAAGACCAGGCTGAAAGGGAAAACAGAAGAGCTAAAAATCCAAAATAAATATATTTATATATATAATTTTCTTAATTATCGGTATGTACAATCTATCAGCTAAAACACACGAAGAAAAGAAAAAACAAAAACAAAAAACAAAAAAAAAAAAAAAAAAACAATTTTGCTCTATCTGACACTACTGGAACAAAATCCAAACTTTCTTAATTATAAATATTACGTGATACAGCTGAAGAAGCAAATGCAAAGTTCACTGCATCACTCCAGGATTTCTTCTGATTGCTAGTTCATTACAGATATCTACATAAAAAAACACTATACATGAGAATAGAATTTAATTGAAAGGAACTGTATGGCAAAAGAAAAGAAAAAAAAGAAAAGAAAAAAAAGAATGTACATAATGTCACCGCTAATGCTCATGCAATCAATCAGCCAAGACATGTATCATCTCTTGTGAAATCAAGTTGAGCTGTACCTGAATCTGTCCGGTAAATATATATATATATATATATATATATATATATATATATATATATATATATATATATATATATATATATATATATATATATATATATATATATATATATATATATATATATATATATATATATATAGTTCTTTATTATTGCAAAATATGACCTTGAAAAATTTAAAAATGTTAATTTTAATATTTAGTAATTTATAATAAAATATTAATAATAAATATTGATTTAAATATATTTATCATTCATAAACATTTTGACCCAAGGTTTTTTTTTTTGGCAAAAAATTCTGTACAAAGTCTGTACCATTCTGTACAAATTGTGGGAAATGAGGTTTGTTGTATACATAACATATTATTGAACACTAGGTTACTGTTATCCGGTAGTCAGATTGTAAATACAGGCTTTTACGCAAATTTTCTGTTAGTTAATTTTTTTTTAAAGATTAGTAACCAGCAAAACTCCAAACACAAAACACATCTTGGCTGATGGACTACTTTAAGGAGTAAAGGGAGACGCTGTGTACATTTTTTTGTATTCCTGGATGAACTGTTCTTTTAGACACACTGGACAGTATAATTTTCGATTTCACAAATCGTTACGCTGCCCCGAAATCCATTTATAATCTGTGCAGAGTTTAAATCTTCAATATTACTCTCATTCTAGAAAATAAAAATCAAAAGTTGAAAAAGGCGAAAATGGCTGAACGTTGAGCTCAGCTGTGGTATTTTTGTTGGACTGAGGGATCGAACAGTAAGAGAATACTGTATATGTAGACTGGGAGAAGAGTGAAAGAGCAATGAGATAGAGATAGAGAGAGAGAGAGATAGAGAGAGAGAGAGATAGAGAGTACATTCACAGGATCCTGATGCCGCCGTTTATAGGAGAGTCACGCTAAGTCACACTACGGTGAATGCGGTTTTATACATGTGTGTGTGTGTGTGTGTGTAGGATCCGTAGATTTGAATGGGTTATTCCCAAGGTCCAAAATATAAAATTTTGTGTGTATATGTGTGTGAGTGTGTGAATGTATGTATGTATGTATGTATGATCTCCCTCCAGTAGGGGCAGTATATTTGTCGAGTTCTAGGGATGTGTAGGGACCCTCTGAAGGCGGCAGATTCACTCATAGCCCATGCTGGTGGAAATCACGCTTTGTCCACTCGTGGTCAACAATACTTTGGCTGGGAGGAAAGTCAAAAAGAGAGACGGTGATTAGTCGGGTGAATTATTGGTCACATGATTTTACTGAACAAAATAGTTGAATGGATCGGTTTGACAACTTAACCAAATATTCTGCCTTATAATTTTATAATTGGTTAGGATTGGTTGGTATATAACCGAGCCATTAAATATAAACTAATACTCAGTAATACTTAAATGGCAAAATTAGGAAATAATCAAGGTAATATATTTTTTAGCATGTCTATGATTACAGGCTAAAAAATATTACCTTGATTATATCCTAATATTCGATTGTAATCTGTAAAAGGTTTGGCCATTGCTGCTCGTAGAAAGGATTTCTTTATTTGGAATTATTTTTGACTATTGTATTGTTTTGACTAAAATCCTGCATTTAAGTGTTTATTGTGCATTCACAATGAGTTTCCTTTCCAACATTTTTTCGAAGCAAGCCCGTATTTTCTTTTTTACTCATTCAAGGCTCATATTCAAGTGCTATTAATGACAATGATGGATGAGAGACATGGAAACTACACATTACTCAGGTTAATGGTGAACTTTAAAAGCACTTTCGGCCCAATCTTGATAGCCGAAGTTAATTATGTGCCCGAGCGCCAAACTTTAGAAGGCCACTGAGAGATAATAAATAGGGGAGGTCATGAGTCCTTAAAAGTCCTAATGGCAAAAAAAGGCTAAATTATTAAGAGCACCTAGTTATTGGAAACACTGGCTGGGAATGAATCAGAATTCGACAGACACTGAAGACCAAGTGTACATGGCGGCCTGGTTAAATATTCATACAACTTTACGAGGCTTAAGAGCTGCAATAGAAGGAAAAAAAAACATTTTGAAACTTCACTTTTAGATGGAGGCCGTAGTATAATGCAAGCCATTGCATCATACACAGCATTAGATTAAGCTGTCATATTTAAGCACAGTGTATGGAAAATTCTTGTTTTGAGTAAATACTAAATACTTATGACAAATCCCTTGCAGTATTTCTCAGCTTTAAGGCACTTTAGACAAAAATGTTTGCCGCACAAATAAATGTATCGTGATGCTAAGTTTTCCTTCTTATAATCGCTTCACACACATTTTTGTTGTAGGATTTACACGTTTTTTTTAGCATAATAGTGGTTAGAGATCAGATAAAAATGTTTTCTTTAATACAGTAGGCCCCAGTTTTAACATTTTAAATCTTATCTTTTACTCATATCATATACATTTGATAATAAAGTTTAGCTTTCAAACTGGGATTATCCGCAAAAATCTACACAGGATATACATGTTTTAAAATGATTATTTATATAATAATTAATATATATATATATATATATATATATATATATATATATATATATATATATATATATATATATATGTATATATGTGTGTGTGTGTGTGTGTGTTAACCCAATCTGCAGTCCTGATCCATCACCATTTCAGATCGCAGTTCAACACACTAATTAGAATCAATTATTAATGAGTTCACCTTTACACTTAACATCACAAGGCTTGACACATTACAACCTGTAATGGGCTGCATAAACAAAAGCATTTAGTACAGCGCAAACAGAGGCCTTTTACCAAACTCCTGTGTGTAACACCATGCTGCGTTAATGATGAGAAGTTTCAGAGTGGCTCTCCGGAGATGCTGAGCTCATACGGCTACAACTGTCAGCGCATATATATCACTTTTGTGCTGCACTGGAAGGCAGTATATGACCTATAATATACGACAAGTGTAATTTTCACGAGCCAGGGGACTGTGGGCATTGCTCATAATGCATCACGAGAAACAGCTGAGAGCAGAAAGTCTGCAAATGTCTGAAACTGAGTAGTGAGGTACGCATGATGAAAAATGATAGCTAGCTGAGCCACCTTTCCGGCTTTAGCCACCTTTACGCTGCATTTGATTGGTCAGAAACATGGAAAATGAAAAAACGTATATATACACATGCACCTTGAACTCGTCTAACCTGCTCTGTGCCCATCTGGCCCATGCTGTTCATGCTATTGGTGTTGGGAGTCATGGGCACATTCATGCTCATGCCGTTACTGTTATACACGCCGCTGCTGGCCTGCTGAGTGTACATGCTGAGAAAAAGAAGCAGGAAAACAACACAAGTGATACAAATGAATATTTAAAAAAGATCTAATAATAATAATAAAACCATAATAGAACGCATTACAGTTACCTATTTAAATACACCCAAACATGTCAAATTATATCAGTAGTCAGAACTGATTTAATAGTGCACACGTGTGTGGCCCCCACCTGTTGGCGTTCAAGTTGCCCTGCGTCCAGCCATTCATCTCTGGAGATGACTGAAATGTGGCATTACCCTGTTGCATCATGGGGCTTTGGGCGTGACCCATTCTAGGGGACACGAGGGGGCTCTGAGGGGTCGCAGCACCCCCGAACCCGCCATCAGGCTGCTGATTTATTCCTAAAACATACATCACAAACACACATAAGGATCACACATAGGGTCAGGTGCTGCCCATTTTCAGCCAGAAAGAAATAATAATAATAATAATAATAATAATAATAATAATTGGAAGGGAGAAAAAAAGCAAATTAAATTATTGGTGTATTTATTTTAGTTCCGGACGCCAATGTTTCTAGCTTTAGCATATCCTCAGTGGCATAAGGATCAGAATGTCAAATCCCAGCACCAGCACTGTTGAGAAATTTTTTCACACACACATAGATGACGCCTTCTAGCTGCACATTCACAACAGGTATGAGCTCCTCACTATATTAGCGTATATTACATTATGTAACCTTACGGAAGTGCAGTGCGTTCCCAAACCGTTCCACCAGTTTATATGGAAAGCAGCCGTAACAGAATTGGAGCCACATACCATGTTTTACAACTGACACAACCACTAAAAAAGTAACATTAAAATGAACAAAAATTTAATATTAAAAAGAATCATTTCCAGAGTAAAATAAATATGAATGAATCAATTACTTAATTAAATGGAGAGATTTTGAGTGAAATATATATAATTATAACAACCGTTACACACTTAATACTGAGAGTTATTTCTCACACCTATTTTTATTCCTGTAAAAATTAAAAGCCCCGGTATGACACCGCTCATATAAATATATATATATATATTGTGTGTGTGTGTGTGTGTGTGTGTGTGTGTGTGTGTGTGTCTGCCACAACAGCTGGTCTGAGACAACACTTCCAAAACAAATCTGATCTAGGACATTCAAAACGGCTGGAGACGGATGTTCTAATGCACATTTCACAGACTCTTCTGCCCTCTAGTGGAGCCACTATTATTTTCTAAGACAAGAAATTCAATCTTTAACCAATCAATACTTAAAAAACACTTTAATTTTACAGATTAGCCGAACTAAATTGTGATTTCTGAGAAAGGCGGCTAATTAAAGAGATCTCTGAAGTGCTTCTTTGTACCAGACACTGAGATAACAACACATGAGACTATATTGGCTGCTATAACGATGATCAGAAATGCTAAAAATCGTTATCCTAAAAGTAGCAGGCCTGTACCGTAGTTTGGCGTGTAGGGAAAGTGGGTAGGGTTGGCATGGGCAATCTGAGCACCTCCCATAGTGCCGGCAGCCATGTTGGATGGCACGTTGAGGCCCTGAGGTCGCATGCTCATGGTGCGCTGCCTCTGACGTAAATGATTACTGAGCATCTCCCTCTGACGCTGCGCAAGCATCTGAGCGTTAATGGTCCCCTGGAAGAGGGAAAACAAAAATAAAAAACATTTTAAAAAATGCCAGACAATCTGCAGTTTTCTAACGTCTCCGTTTTTAATTCACACCTGATTCGGAACATTAGGTCTTAGAGGTAGGTTCATGTTTGACACTCCAGTCATCTGATTCATCATAGGCTGGCGATTCTGTGGAGGAAGCACCCCGAGACGCAAATCTGTATTAGCACTCGACAACAAACGAATTCAGGTTCCAAATAAATAAATAAATAAATAAATAAATAAATAGTGAACAGTGACCTACATGGCGGGTAGACCTCATGAAAAGCACAGTTTAATGTACAAACACTCGATTTTAATTAGTCCCTCTTCACGCACGCATTTAAACATGAATTATTCATTATAGATGGGTTTTTTTGAAAAATGATCAAATGAGCACAATAAAAAAAGGGAATTAAGGTCAAGGTGCAGTTCCAAAATTCACCAGCAGGAAGCAGTATAGTCTGTATCCAGGAAATATCAGGGCTCTAAAAATCACTTTTATTTTGTTGAAATGTGGAGTTAAATATTTACTACTATATTTACATAGGCTAAATCATCCTGCAATGTGTATTGTTATGAAAATAAAAACCGCATTAGGATTTGACCGGTACATGCCGAAGGTATGGATGCCGGCGTCCTTTACCTGCTGTGCTTGTAGTCTGTGCTGCAGCTGCAGTCTGAGTGCATTAGGTTGATTTGGAACACTCCCAGGCAGTCGGAGACCTGGTCGGAGAGGCATGCGAATCATGGGAAAGCCTGGCCTTTGCCCTGTAACTCCCCCGATGCCATGGTAACCAGAGTCCTGCATTGGAGCAAAGCCTGCTGGTGCGTTATGTGAAGGCGGAGCGGCGTACTGCTGTTGAGGGTAAATGGGCTTCTGGTCCATCAGCAGACTTGGATCCTGACCTGGGAACAGCTCCGGCTCTAATGACGGCGACTGAGAAAAACACACACGCACACACACATGTGCAGGATTAACATCACGGTTGAACAGGGACAAGTATGTGAAGGAAAAAGTGGGGAAAATGGAGTGCGGATTGTAGGCGGTGGAAGAACAGAGGAAAAGACAATGAAGAGTAAAGACAAAGGAAGAGTAAAGTGAAGAGAATGAAGCAGGTACGGGGAGAAGAGAAGGACGAATAGCAGGAGAAATAGAAAAAGGAAGAGCTTGGGGAAGAGCAAGACAAGCAGAGACATGAAGGAACAGAAGAAGCCGGGATGATCGGGAGGAACGGTGTAACAGAGCATGGAAGAGCAAAAAAATAAAACAGCAGGAGGAAACAGAAGAAAAGCTGCAAATAGATAGGTAAAGCAGGAATGACAACAAGGCAGGCCAATGAAAAGGGGGAAAAGTGTAGAACACAGTAAACAAAACATCACGAAATAGATGGGAAAAATAGGCGAAACAGACAAAGGAACAGCAACAAGAAGAGCTGGAGGGACAGTAGACGACAGAGGATGAACAGCAGGAAGAAGAGCAGCAGAAACTGAAAGACAAAGGGCAAAAAAGAGTGTAAAGAATAGCAGGAGAACAAACAGAGGGAACGTCAAGAAGAACAGCTAGAGATAGCACAAGGAAGAGCATGAAGAAGAGCAGAAGGAAAAGCTGCAAATAGATCGGTAAAGCAGGAGCGACAACAAGGGAGGCCAATGAAGAGGGGAAAAGTGTAGAAAGACAGTAAGCAAAAGATCACGGGAAAAGTAGGCGACACAAAAAAGGAAAAGCAAGAAGAAGAGCTGGAGAAATAGCTGGAGAGAGAGCACACAACAGAGAACGAACAGCGGGAAGAAGAGCACTGAGAAACTGAAAGACAAAGGGGGGAAAAAAGAGCATTAAGAATAGAAGGAATGACAGGAAGAAGAGCTGGAGATCCAGGAAAACAAATGAGGAGGACAAGAGAGGGAATAGTGTCGGGATACACTAGGAGGAAACGTGTTACCTGGCCCACGAGTGCTGGAATTCCCAGAGCTCGATCAATCTCCTCCAAACCATCGAAGTCTTTGAGGGCAGTGTAGAGCTGATTAAGTAAAGTACCTTCATCTGCAGGTCCTTCTGCAGCACACAGCACATCATCCTGGGGTGTACCATACATGGACCTGGCACTGGCGAACACACACACACACACACACATTTTTCATTTAAAAATCCCATACTCAAATATGCAGAGTTCCCGAATGATTTCTATGGCTGTGTTACAAGACACCCTAAATCAAAAGTATATTATTGATATACTGAAACTATAAAATAAAACTAAAGTCCATTAACAAAAGCACTTTTGGGCCATGTCTTTGGTTTAAAAACACATTTTTTTCCCCTCTTTTAGCTTTTAATAAAAGTGGATAAATGTGATTTTCATATCGCAGTGTGAACTGTGAAAACGGATTCTTTCGAAAACTATGTCCACAAAGTAAAATTTGTTCGGATTCGGAAAAAAAAAAAAAGCGGCGCTAGCTTAACGAACGCAGAGCTTAGTGAACGAGTGTAATGCCCATGTAATGATTTCCCATGTCATTATTTTTGCTCTCCAAACTAACCCAGCCTAAAAAAATCACTCAAAACATATTCCACACTTCTTCCACACGTTTTTCAAAATGCTTAGGAACACTGGTTATGTAGGGTTAAGGAGCGTTATTAAGGAGGCGAGTCTAACAACAAAGTGTTCGTGATGACATCATTACTGTAATATACAGTGTGTGTTACCTGTTAGGATCCACAAATGCCACCTGCTCAATGGGCATCATGCTGTCAGGCCACGGAGCTGTCTGATTGGGTGGAGCTGTCTGATTGGGCGGAACCTGTTGTTGTGGAAATGCAGGGCCTGTCATATTCATGTCCATCTCCATAGATTGGGCTGTCGGAGAAAGATCATGGAGAGGCAGATAAAGACATATGCGGACACCCAAGAGGACACACGTAAGCAGACAAGGAGGTTTTTTTTTTTTTTCATTTTGCAGATGATGTGTTTATTTTTATGAGGCGGTGTGTGTGTGTGCATACCATTTGGCATCATCTGGCCCTGTATCATAGGCCTGGCTCCTGGTTGGTTGCTGGGTCTGATCGACATGTTTGTGTTGTGCACCATGCGTCCCTGCAGCGCCCCCTGAGGGGAGGACCCATTCACACCCTGAGACGCCCAAACATCTGCCGGAGAGCGAGACACACACTCAGAAAAATATTGCACACACGTTTTAATACCTCTTCACTTGTAATTGTGAGACTTTCCTCCTGTAACATTAATAATAATAATAATAATAGCATGTATTCTGGTATTCTTTTCCTAAAAGCTGCTCACCTGCCATGTTCGCTTGGTTGGTCATGATTCCCTGATTTCCCATCATGCCTTGCTGCTGCTGCTGCTGGATGAGTGAATATGGAGTGGTGTTCCTCATAACCTGATACTGACCCGACGAGCCTTTTGCAGACGCGTTCATGTCCAAAGACACGCTCCTCATCGGAGGAACCCGACCGGGAGGTCTCGGACCGCTGAAATCTACACACGTGGACACATTAGAACACACACACACACACACACATGTTACAAATGATTTGTAATACTCAACATGAAAAGAATAAACACAACACAGTAACTCAGTTACTCACAGATGGTCACAGGTAGAATTAGCAATAATATGCTTGTTTGTGTGTGTATGCATGTTTGTGTGTAAGAATGAGCGAGCGTAAGATGAAAAAGCTGTTCTACAGACTGTTGCATAAGAATAAATTGCCAGAACAGTTTACAGTGGAGAGATGTGTGTGTACGTGTGTGTGTGTGTGTGTTCCTATGCTAATCTCTCATTAACGTGTTTCTGAGTGTGAGAGAGACAGGGCTTGGTCACATGCTTGGATTTCTTGTGTGTGAATGTGATTTGAGCTGAACGTCACTTTACAGTGTAGTAAACACACACACACACACACACGTAGAAGGCTGAGAGTGTGGATATGGTGTAAATGAGTAGGTGTAGCACAGCACTGTGGACAAACAGCATTTAACTGCTATAATAACAGGGATTACAGAAAGAAAGAAGGGTAAAAAAATATATATAGGTATTAATATAACCGCTACGTGTCGTCCACTGAAGTGGGAACTATATTACGGTTTTCAGAACAGCACTGACTAGAATGCGGTAGTGCGCGTTTTGCTTTTTCTGTGAAACTGCTTTTAACACAACAAACTGACAAAAAAGAGGAAAATCTGACTCTGACTTCGACACCAGTAGGTGGCAGTAGTCAGTATTTGGCGTCCAAACAGGAAAACCGGAAGATCTAGAATAGAGAATAGATCCATGCAAATGAAGCCGATTTTTACGCGGGTCGAACCGGACACACAAAAACAGTACGTGAGCGTTCTGCTAACATGTGGAAGCGACATTACTCTCTCGAGCCAGCAGGTGGTAGCAGTGTGCATTCGGCATCCAAACGGCGAAACCGGACAAGCTAGAACTGTAAATAGATCAAGCGAGCAGCGTTTACACCTGTTGCTATCATTACTAACTTACTTTTTCCCACCGTGACTGCTAAGCTGTAAAGACAAGCGAAAGGATGACAAGTGCCCGGGCGTTCCCTCTTTACTCCGTTCCGTCATTCCACTTATCCGGGGCTACTTATGCCTGAGAAATTACGCGTTAAGTAACTTTCTCGAGGACACACTAGTGGCAGTTTGGTGGTGGTGGGATTTGAACCTGTGATCTTGGGAACAGATGCCGATCCCTTAACCAGATTTCTAAATATCGGTATCATCATCAAGCAGGGAAAAAAACCCATATCCATTGACGCCTAAATCTAGAGTTGCGAATATATTAAGAAAGAAGCATTTACATCATTAGTAACGGATTTCTGCTTGAGTGTAAAAATGGCACTGATATCATCAGCCCTTGCTCGCCATCTTGTGGTTGAAGAAAGATCGAAACCAAGAATTAGAACCTAGACTAAATGGGTGTGGCTTCTTGTTTGAGCCGCCCTATCCGGATAGCTAGATCTCGTTCGCGCCGCCGAGCTCCATCTCTGATTCTACCGTGAAACCAGATGGCGCTGTTTTATAAAATAAAGCACAACACACTCACACAGACGCGTGTTTTCCCGGACATAAAGGTCGCAAACCAGTCTTTCTAGGAACTGGCTCGTGGTGAACTTCTGCATAGAAACCATTTCTGCAGTCCTTTTCCAATTACTGGCGATATCTCACTAACAATCCTATTTATTCAAATGTTTGAGATAAATAACAACTCAAGAATGTCTTGAAAAATGGTAATTTCAACAATCATAACTTAGGCACCACATGTGGTTGATTTACGTTCATACTGTATTGCTTGTAGTATGTGTGAAATATATACTTGTTTCTAGTGGTGTTTGTGTGTGAAACCCACTCTGTACTGCTCTGGGTTGAACTCCGCCCTCTCCTGTGATCTGCAAAATGTCATTGATGATCGCCTGCTTATCGACGGCAGCCGGCAGCGACATGGGACGCGCCTCGGAGAAGAAACTCTGACTGTTTTGCAGGTCGTCCAGGATATCGTCCAGCTCGCTGGACTGTGGAAACACAAACACACACTCGTTAGGAAAGCGAAATCGGTAAGTCGCCGATGATTCTGACCGGGTCGAAACGCACCTGCTCGGCCTGTTCGTACCCTCCGTCGGGTTTCTCCTTCTTCACAGTGACCACGTTACTTCCCTCTGCCTTCATCTCGCCCGCCTCGCTCTTTATTCCCTTGTCCTTAATCGTGTTCTCATCGTTGTCCAGCAGGTAGCGCAGAAGAGCGTTGTCCTTTTTTTTCGGGCTCACCGCTTCCTGTTTGATGATGTCGGTCACACCTGCGCCGTCGTGGCTCGGCTCTTTTCCCGTTGCCTCGGCCGTGATCTTCGCCAGGTCCACCGGCGACGTGCTGTTCTGCAGGAGCCTGTGCAGGATTTTGTGCTTCTCCTTCAGGGACGTCGCGCTGGTTCCCGACGTTCCCGCTTGGTGCCCGGTCATCAGGTCTTTCTCGGGTGCTGGCGACAACGAGGACGACGACTCCATGGTCTCGTTTTTGGTGGTGAGAAGCTGGAGGAGCTTTGTGTGCCCTTTGCTCTCGTGGATCTTATTGTCGTCTGGGCTGCTGAACTGACCCTTCTCGTCCCTTTGGTGCCCGCTGTTGTCGCTTTCGTGCCCGTCGTGCGCGCTTCTACTCTGCTCCACATCGCCGAACGATTCCATTTTGGGCAACGTCTGCGGAGCAACTCCTCCTGAGGCTGGCGGTTCGAATTTTTTCGAGTCAGGCGACCCCATAGATTGGCTCAGGCTAATGGATTGGCACTCACTAAGAGCTTGGAGGGCATTAAGGGAACTGCTAGTGAACATTTGAGGACTGCCGTTGCCCAGGCACATGCCCGGGGGGGAGTGGAGGGGATTGGAGGGGGTAAACTGCGATTGGGGTAAACGGGGCGAGCCGGTTAGTCCAGGACTGGGCCGATGCGACGGGCTGCTAATTTTCAGTGGGTACCCCGTGCCCTGAGCTGTCCCCGGGCCGCCAAAGCGGAAATCTTTATGCGCCCCTGGAGACGAGAAGGCAGGCGTGTTGCTACTCACAAGCCCCTCCTGACCCTGAGCGTTTCCGCTCATCGGGTTAGAAGAGGTCATTGTGGTCAGCGGGGTCATGGGTTTGCCCACTTCAGGTGCCATGCCACATACCGTTGGCTCTCTGGTAGAGGAGGAGAGAAAACAGGTAAATAAACAGGTTCCGAACCGTTAATCAGGTGAATGAATACAGACACTGTGTACCTCTGGAGAATGTGTATTGACATGTAGAGCTGGGGCTCGTTGGTGGCTGGAGAGCGGACCAGCTTGCTCTTGGTGTGAGCCGAGACGATGGTACCATCAGACAGCGAGAAACGATAAATGGGACTAAATGCCTGGCCATGCCTCAGTACTACACACACACACACATATACACACACACATACACACACAATTTGTACACAATCTAATAACATTAAGTCAGCTCCTAAAGTCTAGGAGCTATTCTTGTGTCGTTATTAATCACAAACTGTACATTTGAATAAATAGGTTTGTTAATAAAATATTTCCGCTTCTCGAAAGTAATCGAAAGTAAAAGCACAGCAAAAATTATTTTTGTGTGTGAATAAACGAGCCGGTTCCTAGAAAGACGCGCTTTGCACCGGCGTCAGCACTGTACCAGTGGATAAAAGATAACGGTGCAGGAACTGTAAACTGTCAAAATTATCTTTAATAAATATTTTTTATTAAATAAATTAGTGACGGAAATACGGCATTGGACCTGAACGGACACACTTAAAAGAATAAAATTATTACAAGGCTGTCAATCGATTGAAATATATAATCGGTGAATAATTGCACGATTGACGAGTTAGCTCACTATAGTCTTGTAAAAAAGAGTAATTATAGTGTTTTCGATGACGTAAATCATCAGGACTGTGCTATGGTTCCGCACGGAACATTTAATCGCCGCATGTGTGCTTTTGGTGCTTGATTTCAAACTTGCCGCATCGGTAAAACAAATTTATTTATTTAAAATATTGTCTATTTATTTAAAATGTTTATTTTTTTTGCTATATCTGAGTGAAGAAAAGGCCCGCGGTGGCTAAGTGGTTAGCGCGTTCGCCTCACACCGCCAGGGTGTGAACGTGTGTGTAAATGTGAGTGTGTGTGTGCCCTGCGATGGGTTGGCATTCCATCCAGGGTGTATCCTGCCTTAATGCCCATAGACCCCTGAGATAGGCACAGGCTCCCCGTGACCCGAGGGAAGATCGGATATAGCGGTCGAAGATGAATGAATGAATGAATGAATGAGTAAATAAAGGATGTCGATTATTTCACCTTTTTTATATGAATCTATTCAGATTTTTATTACTAATAATAAAAAAGAAGTCAAACAAACGAGGGCCGCTCCTGAATAAAATCTGTGGCAGAAAAATTTTATTAGAAATGAACTGACCTTCTTGCTGGTGACGCTTGGCGTAAGAAATATCTCCGTCGTTCTGTAGGTGAAAACGCTGGATACACCGCCTAACTAAGTCTTCCCATCCAGGCTTCATAGAGGCTCGTAGCATAGTGGTATCCAAGGAAGTGATCTTCCCTACAGGCACACAAAGCAAGGTTAATCTTCTTCATATGCTTTGCAATGCGTATTCTTGTGATTAAAACGTTTGGCCGTTTTGTCGCTGTGCTGTCGAAGCTGATCGGTCAGAGGGGGATGATTCAGTTTTTGTTTGCGGAAATAAAGAACGGACATTCGGTGTCACCCAGGTAAGTGGCACCTCAGCGTTTATGACTTATGGACGGTCAGGCGATTGAGCCCCAGTATTGCCACTTCTTGGGCCCTTGGTAATGACCCTTAAACCTCCAAGTAAAAAGTTCTTTCTTCCTTTCTCATGCCATCTTTAGGACTTTTCCTTCATGCTAACATGTATATTCATTCTCTTTGTAAAGCTGATTTGGGAGCAATGTCTAAACGAAGGTTTGCGTCCAGGTTACTGATTGGAACATTTCTCAGGACTGCAGAGCTACTACTGATGATGGTGGTCCAGTGGTTAAGGTGGGGGGTTCCTGGTCATTCAGCCCTGACACCACCAAGCTGCCCCTTTGAGCCCTTGAGCAAGGCCCTGTTTGCTCCAGGGGCGCTGTATGATGGCTGTCCCAGCTTTCTGGGATATGCAAAAAACTAGGGACGGGTTGTAGCTCAGTGGGTTAAGGCCATGGGATACTGATTGGAAGGTCGGGGTCGAGCCTCGGTATCGCCAAGCCACCATCCTTGGGTCCTTGAGCAAGGCCCTTAACCCTCTGTGCTCCAGGGGCGCTGTAGCATGGCCGACCATCAACTCTGAGCCCAAATTCCAAACAAGCCGGGATATGCAAAGGAAAAAAATTCACGGTTGCTTTAATGTATATGTGACAATACATATACTATTCTATTTGTAGTTTCAAGCCCCAGCCATGCTATTACTTATGGTCCCTTGAGCAAGGCCCTTAACCTTGAAAATCCAGGTTTGACCCTGAGCTCTGACCCCAGACATCCTAACACAATGAAATCTGAAAAAAAGCAGCACGGTACACGTTTGATTACTTTCCAACAGAACCACAAGTGCCCTTAAAATAAGTGCTGACCAATCACATGCTTCACTTCAATTCTTAATAAGCAGCGGGTACTCCAAAAGCACTTTACTTTTTTTTTTTTTTTTTTTTTTTTTTTTTTTTTTAGGTTTCACTTTTGATCCGTCCTTACTTTTCTTTTTCACCCAAAAAACAAAACTTGCAGGCAACCTTGCAGGCATGCTATACTAATTTTATTAAGTTGCTTTCGCTAGTCACGGTTCTTTTCGTCTGTTTTTTTCCCTCCCTAACTCAGAGTGGTGCTTTTGTGGCGGTAAAGTGACTCATTGTGTTTTGTGTGTGTGTGTGTGTGTGTGTGTGTGTGTGTGTGCGTATGTGCATGTGTGGCGGCATGGTGTTACCTTGGAGATCTTGCCGTGTGGTGAAGCTCTCTTGTGTGGGGAGCATCGGTCGCTCCTTCATAGGTACTCTCCTCGCTACACAGATCAGACACGACTGCAGATCTGCGCAGAGAGATAGAGAGTGAGAGAGAAAGAAAAAATTGAAGAAAAAAAAAGAAAGAAAAGAGAAAGAAACAGAGACTGGGGTTTGTTTAAAGGACAGCCAGTGATTTGACCTCCAAATCAATAATGAATGATATGGTGGCCCTGTAATCTGTGTGTGTGTGTGTGTGTGTGTGTGTGAGGGGGAGACCAACAGGAGCTACATGGCAGAACGTGACCTTTGAGCTGTATGTTGCCCTGGCGACGCTGTAGACATTGAGTTAGAGAATCCATCAGACTCACGCACACCCACACCCACACACAACACACACACACACACACACACACACACACACTCCTCATATCATCTGATACTGGCTCTATTCCATGCTTTTTATCGCTCCTACAGCTATCTGAAATTTTTCGGCTCTTGTAGTGCATGCGAAATGAACACACTGTGGCGCTACAGCTGATGTCCATTTTTTGGTGTATGGATGTTCAAAGTTTGAACATCCATCTGTGCTACAAAAGCACAGGTTTTATATTAACCATATGAAGCAAGCAGGAAAGGTTTGTGTGTGTGTGTGTGTGTGTGTGTCTGTGGACTGTGATAACAATTCTCAAACAACGTAGAAAGCTGCTATAATGCATTATGACTGATTCAATCGAGCAGAGTATTCTCTAAAGAGAAATGACTGTACGGTCGTAATCGTACATTATTTATTATTTTATTACTTATCGGAAGGAAACAGACTATGTCTTGGATCTTATTCCTGACTCGTGCGTAGCATGTCGTTAGTGCTTCCTCACCCTCTCCTTCCTCTTTAATGGATTTGGGTTCGGAGACGGTGAAACACTGCATGGTTTCGTATTTCTGCGCCTCCTGCTCCTGCTCCTGCTCGGGGTTCACCAGCATGCGGCACGTAAACGAGTGACTGTTCCTTCTGGAGCCCTCATTCGACCACGGCATGCCGTTCACTGACACACGGAGCAATGGCGGCGAAGAATAAACAGAGAGGAAGAATTATTAAGCATAATGATAATAGGACGAGCTACAATACATCCTTCCTACTGTAACTTATTATAACGTACCGACCTTGTCTGTATGTTATATTAGCGAAAGAGAAACTGCTATAGAATAAACGAATATACCAACTATAGTAAAGGTTCCTATACTATAATCTGCAATATTTATTCTTCAAAATAAACAAAAATACCTACTATATACTATAACCTACATTACTTTTTGTTTAAAAGTCTCTACAGTATTAACTAATATACGTACTATACTATACTGTAATATAATGTCATATAATGGCTATATTATAAATATAATTTGCCTCGGTAAGCTAATATACCTTCTATAAAACCTATAATAATAAAAGCTGCCTCAAGTACTAAAATAATTGTACTACTATGCTTACTGTACACAAGATTACAAATATATTAAATACCAATATACTCACTATACTCCAAATCTGATGTACTTTAAACACAATGAACTACTCTACAGACTTTATAATCTAGCTAACCTACCCAGTTTACTATACGACAACATTCCTACAAGTTATTTAGCACATCAAGTCAAGTCAAGTGAGCTTTATTGTCATTTTAACACATACAGCTGATGCAATATACATTAAAACGAAACAACGTTCCTCCAAGACTACGGTGCTACATAAAACAACATAAAGGCACGATAGACAACAAGAGCTACATACACGGGACGACATAGAGCCACAAACAACAAGTGCGACAAGACAGACATTACATAGTCACGCCACAGGACAGGTACATAAACTAAAGCGCCGACAGTGCAGTTGTATTGTGCAAAAATGCAAAAATATAAAATATGGATTGTGCAACGTAGATAAAGTGGCAGTGCAGATTGCAAACATAGTAATAAACATGCTATAGCTGCTACTTTATAAACTAATGTGGTCACTAAAAGTAAATACAACACAGCCTACTACCTTCTCCATACTTTGTTCACCTGTATAATATATTAATATACTAACTACGAACCAAATTTTGACAAACGAACTGGTACACGAGTGTTACCACAAGCACACAATTATCGTGGAGACACACAATTAAATAGGATCTACGGTTGTAGCATCATTGATCAATCCTTGTGGACAATGCAGTCTCACTGGTCTCAATTTGTATTGGTGCGTGACTTTACTGATGCCCTTCAGTACATGTCCTACAAATCCCAACACCACCAAGCTGCCACTAGTGGGTCATTGGGTAAGGACCTTAATTGTTCAGTCGGCAAATGGCGTAAATATAATACAATATATATTATAATTACGATAGTATAAACTAATGTACTTATAATAATACTATAATATAAGCAACTATGAACTATTATTCCTATTCATAAAGTACCTACTATGTGCTTCATGCTATTGTATGCACCACTGGATTATGCAAATGAATATACTTAATACACACGCATGCTTTATAAGTTTTATAATACTTTTATCCAAAGTGACTTTCAATTGTGAACATCCTCATGCATTTAAGTTAACTGTACTATTAGCTAATACTTTGACATACACTATACAAACCTAACGCTCTTAAATAACAGAACCGTGCAATTCTTAAGCCTTATTATAAGCCCGAGAACCAGTTACCCTTATTTTAAGAAAGTAAGGCAAAGGAGCGGAGCGTGAAGGTGTTTGTTTACCGAGCGATTTAGGCAGCAGGTTCTTAATAAACTCGGCGTGGTCTCCGACGTGTAAAATGCTGTAAACACTTGTGTTCATAAGCTCCTCCTGATTGTAGCGCAGGTACTGGGAAACGTTTTCGGACACAAACACAATGTTCCCCTCCATGTTCACCACAAAGAAGAAGCCGTCCAAGGCCTGGAACAGAAAAGGACATGCATGAGTGCGTAAGAGTTTATCGGCAGGAAGCAAAATATTATCGTATATATATATATATAAATATAAATTTTAAATTCACAGGTTATGTTGAATAATAAAATAAATAAATAAACAAACAACAGCAAGTTGCCATCTTCAATCTGGTCATAGCCTCTGACTGTATTCACGCACCATCTTATATTCTCCCGTAAAACAATAATCTCAGTCCAGGTTTCTTATTGGCTGAATGCACCCTGGATAATACGAGTCCATTTCTAATTCGTGGTTATACAGAAAGTCCTGTTCCAAGAGTCAACATTGGCAATAGAAATTTTGGTAAATAACATATTCCGACCTTGTTTCCTTGGAAAACGATCATTAAAAAGGTATAGTAGCTCTGCGTTTGTGAGTAAGGAGAGTTAGCGAGTAAGAAAGAGAGCGAGAACAACAGACAGGGCCTTAAGACCTGTAACAGATGCTCGCCCTCATTCCCGATGCAGATTACAGGCTGCAGTTCTATCACTATGTGTCCTGTGCGTGTTTCGCAAAGTAGCACTTGCTTTGTCTGACAAAGGCGATTCGGACGAGCGCTAACCGGAGGAGAGCCGCGCCGTTAACGTGTGCGCTTCGCCGCGATGCTCTTTCCACCCGTCGCCATCGATCCGACAGGATTGTAAATCCCTAATCTCTCATTTCTTAATCTGGCAAAGTCTACAGGTTTAAACCTGACGTTCGAGGAGATTTTTATACAGCTGCTTGAATGATATGTGAAGAAAGTGAATATTCTGTTTCATTTATGACCGAGTCTGCACTCTCCTGTTTTAACGAACCTAAAAACACCAGGCACTCTATTACTATTAAATTAAGAATCCCTGACTCTTGGGAATGTGTTTGTGTGTGTGTGTGTGTGTGTGTGTATAAGTGAATAAAAGAGATGGAAAAAAAATGTGACACCACTGAGTTACATTTTTTTGCTTCGGATTCACATTTAATATGAAAAATGACTTTTGTTACGTCGCATTATGACATTTTAAACACAAGTTTATATGCGACAGCAAGACAAGTTTAGAGACAGAGAGAGAGAGAGAGAGAGAGAGAGAGAAAGCGATATGCTGGTCATATTAAGCACATAGTGCAGTGTAAACACGCGCAGCGCTGACTCGGCACCACCTCTGTCAATTTACACGACGGCGTGTTCATTAACGTACTGATAGACAGAGCGGGGAGTGAGCAGGCCGCTCGGCTCCGTCCCAATTCGCCGCCCCATGGTGCTTACATAACGGCCTTTAATACAGAGGGGAGAGCGAGAGAAAGAGGGAGGACGCTTGAGCTGCCAGGCTGAGTGGCTTTGACACACACACTTATCGAAAGACAGAAACCCGCAACGGAGCACATGCGAAAGTGGCACGGATGACTGATAAAACAATCAATCGAACGCCATCGAATCGACTGTTAAATTATTTGACAATCAATAATCAATAATTGATATCGTCAAGTAGGATCAATTTATTAAAGCAAACTAGGGGCGACTCAGAATAGTCATAGATTTAATGCTTTGATCGAAGCTACTAGGCAACTAGCAATATCAGTTGCTAAGCGGGATATTTAAAGAGGAAACACATATAATGCACATTTGGGTATATGGGAGGTGCTTAAAGTCTGATATGTTAATACACAGCCTATTGTGATAATCCCGTAAATAAACATGTGAAATGAAAGAATAACAGCTTTTCTTCAGTTTGTTAGGTTTGTTGACCCAAATTATTGGTATACATTTTCTTCCATATCTTTGTATGACGTTCTGTACATCGAGTATAGCCATTCTGATTCGACTCTCCGACAAAAGTGCTCCATGCACGCTTCCAAATACATGCGCACACGTATGTCGGCTAGTGTGTCACTTTGATTGACAGGTGAACGAGTCACATCATTCCTCCCACCCAGAACGGAAGGTCATTCCGACCATTAGACTCTCAGTTATCGGTGTCTGTGACAAAACACTATGTAGTGCCACTCAGGAGCCAACGTTGAATACAACGAACTCGCTTGGATCGTCTTTAAATGAACTCGGCGGAAGGAAATCAACCGGATCGAGAAATCGATATCGTAATAAGTGAATGAAATGGATATTCCGTGAGGTAGTGCACACTACCAAAACAAAAACACCCTGTTCATGTCGTGGTGCTCTTAAAATTGTGATACGACGTACCAACGTTACCAGGCTACATCACAGGAGACATTACAGCAGCATAGTGTGTGTGTGACCCCCACCCCCTCCCCCCCGCTTTCTTTCGATGAGTGTAATTTTATTAGTCACTGTCAAGAGTGCAGGTGTGTATTGTTCCTCAGTTCTAAAGTCTCTCACAGATGGAGAAAGAAAACACACACACACAAACACACACACAGGGTATTTTTAGCATCTGCTGTGTGTATCCATCGATGCCGGACCTCTGGAGCTATAAATATTCTCTGATAAGCCATGTGGAACAGTTGAGCATTCTGCTCATCCTGTTTGCTTCAAAATTCTACATGCGTTCATCATTACAATCTCAGAGGAATGTGATTAGATAATCTTCAATAATCAGTGAATATTTTTTGAACCAAACTGTATATGTGTATATATATATATATATATATATATATATATATATATATATATATATATATATATAGGCAAAAATGCTCGAACAGAAAAAAAACATGGAATTGGAAATGCTTAAGATCCCATGTCCTACTTTTTACTATTTATGGATTGTCATATATATAGATTTGAGTCTGCAACCATGATTACAATTTTGGACTTTCTCACTTTGGAGGAAAACACTTCGGGGCTCATGTCCTCATAGGCACCTGATCAATGTCGGGTAGTGTGATGCAGCCCAAAGAAAGTTTTATATACATGTGTGTGTGTGTGTGTGTGTGTGTGTGTGTGTGTGTGTGTGTGTGTGTACAATGTGTTCCCCATTGTAATGACCCTGAGACATGGCCTAGCCAATCAAGGAGCTTTAAAGAATGTTGATCAGTATGGTGAAGTATAGTAATAATGCTAATAATTTAATTGTGATGGCTACACGACAAGATCTAAGCATCTTGGGATGCTCCTAGTCTGCAGTGGTCAATAATCACAAGGCTGGAACTGTGGTGACCTGGACGAGCTACCGGAGCTCAAATTGAAGACATTAATGCCCCACAGGCCAGAACAGCAAAAGAGGAAAACCTGTTGCTAATGACCCTCAATGTCAATGTTACTTCTCTTATTTCGACTTATAACACCAATAATACTGTTTAAATTATATATAATTATATAGCTATAGGGCTGACCATATACAAATCCCTGGTAACAAAGATTACAACAAGTACATTAATATAAACCTGTTTGATTTTGATTCGTCACGGCTGTAGGTAAAGGGAGACTCGTGTGACCAGTCGGTTTTGGGTATTCAGCAGTAATGTGATACGAATAAACATAACTGAATAGAACACTGTTGCTTAGTAATGCTAACTGTCTGATTTTGAATAAAGTTTTTTAAATTTTCCTTTAATCTGATCCTGCATAAAATTAAATCTTTTCATTTATCCATGTTTTAGCTGTGAAACAGAGACACAGGCAGACACTGAATGAAGATCCAGCCTTTCTGCTGTCCGTGTATAACCTCCAGTTACGTCCGTGTGTGTGTGTGTGTGTAAGTAACAGGGTCATTCTAACTCTAAATCCACATGCGGGCACAGACCCACCTCTAGCATCATTGGTCCGAGGGCATCTTTGTCAATAACACTTTGACCAGTGGACGAGACGTCTGCCTTCTGCACCTCGTCCTCGCTGCACACGGCAGCTTTCTCTGAGAAAACACATAAAGCAATAATATTTCAATTTCTATGTCAATAAAGATGATGAAAATATCCCAATTAAAATCATATTACAAAAATATTCAAATTGTCTTGAGACCAAAACCTTCTTTTCAACCACGAGGGTTCGGGCAATTTAAGTGTCAATCCCATGATTTACTCCTCTGTAAATGTTCTGCTTGCTGTTGAACCGACGCTGCTCTGTATATTAGTAAGAAATAGATCACAATTAGTGGAAATGGAAACTGGAGCTGATTGGTGGTGGTGCTCGTTTACATTTTTCTATACTCATTAGTAAAAAGGAGCGACCGATTTGGCAAAACTGCGTTTGAGTAAGACATTTAAATATGAAATGTGGTGAAGATAAAGTAAACGTCTCCCCTCAATCGAGCACATATACGTCACAAAGCTACTTAAGTACGCTAACGAATTTCATTCGCTGTGTCACTGTTGTATATAATGTATTTAAATCATCTGAGGGAGTGAAACGTGCTGTCCAGATCCTGATTAGTAGATTAACTGTGCTGGGATGATGCATAGCCATATGACAGAGCTGCCTATGTGTGTGTGTGTGTGTGTGTGTGCGTGTGTATAGCAGCTGCACAAGAGGCTGTGTGCGCCGAGTCTCTCCTCCACTATTTCACTCCCACCGGACCTCTGACGCTCGCTTCGCTCTACGCCATGATGACGCCGCCGCCCGGAAGTGGGCTGATCGATCACGGGCCGTGTCCCAAACCGCACGCGCCAAAATAGTATTCCGTTTGTGGTACATCGTGTTGAAGCATTTGGCTGGTAGATAGGTTAATTGTCTGGCAGACATCACAAACCTTCGCAGGTTACCATGAGAACTGAGCGGCTACTTACCAAACCGGACGCTACTCTGTTCTAAAAGTCCGTATGCAAAATTAGAGGGGGGGGGAGGGAGAGAGAGAGAGAGAGATGAGGAGGGAGGAGGGAGGAGGGGGGGTGGGGGAGGAAGGGAGGAGGGGACTGGGAAAGGAGGGACTGCAGCTATTGGCGTGAGCTTTGCATTACATTGCTCACTATTACATAACCCAAGATCAGGGAGTCTGACACACACACACACACACACACACATACTCGGTGAGTCAGGAACAACCCCCAGCATTGGAATGACTCATCTACGCGTGCACGCACACACACGCGCGCACACACACACACACACACACACACACACACACACACACACACACACACACCTGATGCTAGGGCTTAACAAACAGACACAGACACTTGAGCAGGTGGCAGTTACACAATGCTGCATCATATCCACATTTGCCTAATTGTAAACGTGTAAACGTACTGTAGGTGCTCCTACCTTGCTCTTTGATTTGACGGATCTGTTTCACAGTTTCTTTCAGGATTGCACATTTGTCGGGTTTGACGTTGAAGTTGTCAATGTCGTTGATGTTGGCGAAAATCAGCTCGGCCAGCTCCTCGATGTATTTATTCTCCTGCTCGCGGTTTCGCTTCTCGGTGCTCCGCTTTGGGCTGGTGAGACGAAGACAACAATAAATAAATGGAATTTAAGAGCCAGCATTTAAAACAAATACCGTTTTAGCAACTCGCCTTATTCATACACCAACCAAAATACCCCCCCCCCCCCCCATCCCAGCCATGTATCACTAAACATGTGTTTCCCAATGGCTGGGAAAATTAAGTCTGTGGTACAAGCCACAAGCAATTCGCGCTGCTAACAGAAAGCTGATTGGCTGTTGGTCCGCATTTGTAGTTGTAATGCAGCAAATCATATTTGGACTAGCAAAAGAAAGAGCGACGGGAAAAAAAAAACGTGCCGTGGGAGAATTTCAGTCAGCATTAGGTTACAAATACATCGGAAATATAAGACCTGTTTAAAATGATTTGAGACCTACAACAAGGAATTTTACATTTTAAGACCTAAAACTCTCCAACATAGCAATTGTATTTTACTCCTGAATTAATGCAATATAAATTCAGATGCATGTATCTGTGAAGAAAATACATTTGTTTCTTGCACATAACCTCCCTCACACACACACACACACACACACACACTTACCTGGGACCCAGGAGCTCTGATGAGCATTCTTTGCGTTTTTGAGGCTCGACCCTATTAGGGTCGGATGAGTTTTCTCCTATGCCGCTCATTTTAATACATATCAGCAACTGCAGGGAGAAGAAGCGCGCGCACACACACACACACACACACACACATGCACATAGTGATGTCAGCACTTGGACAGTACAAATACAGTATACATTGTATTTAATTTGCTGTATTTTTCTAGAAATGAGTTATATGTTATAGTATTACAGTCAACCTTTGAAATTCGCAGAGGTTATGTTCCTAAAGCGCCCGTGAAACATTTTGGTAAAACATTTTGGATAAAAAAAAAAAAAAAAAAAAATTCTCATTTTATAGTTAAACCATAAACACTGAGTTTAATTCAATACCATTAAAAGGTGTAAAAAAATGTGTTCTTTCCACAATCAATTATTAGTTAGGTTCAAAGGTAAAATTTCACTAATAGTCCACTAAAAACAGCATAGTATAATGCAATAACGTAGTAAAAAAAAATCTTTGAGTAATAAAAAACAAACACCTGTGAAATCTCAGAAAAAAACAAGGTAGAAATTAATAACGTAGCCATTTTGTCCTTTAATTAGAACTACAAAACTTCAAAAGGTTTTGGGAAACATTCCCATTATCAAATACAACTAGCGAATGAGGTGAAATGTTAGCATATTTAAGTCCACATGATGAAGCTTAGAAATGTGTTATTGCGAGGCCCCCCGGAGCGAGGCCCTCAATTGTACAAAAATAAGTCCAAGTGAAATAGGTCACCTGTCAAATGTACAATATAAAGGAAAAATCCATCTGCTTGGAAAAAAAAAAAAAGATTTTACAGAAATGATCGCTCAATGGATAAGATCCCTGCTAATCGGCGCTAATTAAAGGTTCGGGGGGGTCACGTGGCTTCGTCACATGGTCGATGCTGGGAGGCAAAAAGTGCCGAGAGAAAAAGTGGGGCAAAGGCGAAGTCAATCAATTAGATTCTACAATAGGTCTGCTCTCTAGAGACACACACACACACACATACACACAAAGGCAATGTGACAGAAAGATGGCGGGACAGGAGAAAAGAAAAATAACGATTGTGAGAAAAAGTAGAGTAGGAAAATCAACCCTAAACACCTACATGGAGCCAAATCACAGGGTCAGGATTAATCCAGTGTTTCCATTCAAATTGTGTTGTTTTTTTTTCCCTCGAAAAGGCCAAATCACTCGAGTCGAGACCTAGATCGTTATTTACAGCTTGAGATGTTGCAATATGCGCCACGAACCGCGTGGTCAATGAGAACTCTCCGTACCAGCAAGGGGCGGCATTCATAGTCACAATTCTATTTGCGCAAATACGAAAAAAAAATAATGGAAATATTCATTCATTCATTCATCTTCATCTTCTACCGCTTTATTATCCGTCTTCTTTTTATCTTCCCTCGGGTCACGGGGAGCCTGTGCCTATCTCAGGCGTCTATGGGTATTAAGGCAGGATACACACACTCACACATTGACACACACATTCATACACTAGAGAAAAATTTTTCCAAGGTGCTAATCAACCTACAGTGCATGTTTTTGGACCGGGAGGAAACCGGAGAACCCGGAGAAAAAAAAAAAACCCCTGAGGCACGGGGAGAACATGCAAACTCCACACACGCATGACCGAGACGGGAATCGAACCCGGACCCTGGAGGTGTGAGGCGAACGTGCTAATCACTAAGTCACCGTGCCCCAGGATGGAAATATACAAATATATAAAAATCTTCATATTTGAAGGCAGAAGGACACAAAGTTTTGCTCCCGGAAGCAAAGTAAATGCCAACAGGAACTCAGATGACTTCACTGTTTCAAAGCAAAGGTCTTAAATGCTTTAAACTAATAGCACATCAAGATTGGAAAAAAAAAAAAAAAAAAAAAGGGAAAAAAAAAGTCTGTAAGAGACCGGGGCTTTGGTTATCGGTCATCGGCATCGTTACGTATGCACAGGAAATGACAGGGGCATCCCTCACTGCATGGGACTGGGAAATGAGCCGTAATGAATTATTGAAGGTGAAATGCATTTTAATAACCGCCGCAGATGGTAATGGACTAGAGAATAAGACGTGGCTGCATAGTGGGGCAGAAAAACTAGTTAATGGGAGCTTCGGCAAATAGGTCACTGAATAACGTTGTAGATAATGAAGCCGCTACACGAAGCCTGAGCTGAGTGACGGCGCGTTACGTTTGAGCGCGTCGCCTGAAACCTCCTCCTATACGACCTTTGCTTTAACAAATCGTTACCGTTCTCTTCTACGAAAAACAGCCAGGAATATGACACTGGGCCGTGCAGACATCTTTCTTTTTTTTTGCAGGCCGCCACAGCAGGTGCAGCGTAGCTACTGAGCATGCTCCAATATTTAAATCAGATGGATGGTGATAATAAATATTAGAATCTTAATTTATACAGGGGCTTTCTCACTCTCAAGTCTGTCTTATGGAGGCAATACGTGTGTGTGTGTGTGTGTGTGTGTGTGTGTGTGTGTGTGTGTGTGTGTGTGTGTGTGTGTGTGTGTGTGTGTGTGTAGAGAGAGAGAGAGAGAGAGAGAGAGAGAGGGGGCAAGAGAGATTCAGAAAAATATTGTAAAATGAAGGAAATATAAAAAAAAAGAAGTAAAAGGAAAAAGAATACAAAAGAACACAGAAAAAAGAAACGAAAAGGAAGAAACAATGGAATGGTAGAACGAAAGCAAAAAAAAAAAAGAAATACTGGGTCAGGAAAGTAACGAAAGCCACTCAAATGAAAAGCGAGTGAAAAAGAAGAGGAAAGAGACCAAGTTAAAGTGGATGGATGGATAAAAGTAAGTAAGCAAGGAAGAAGCGAAGGAAAAGTAAATAAATTCTAAATCAATTAAAAAAGGAAATTAAATAAGGAAAAGTAAGAAATGACTGAAGGAAGGAAGAAAGGGAAGAAGGAAGGAAGGAAAAAGAGAAACTAGAATTACAATTAAACGAGGAAATAAAAGGATGAGGATGGGGAAATGAAGGAAGCAATGAAGGAAGGGAAAAAGGAAGGAAGGAACGAGGGAAAAAGAAAGAAATTCTACATCAAATTAAACATGGGAATAAAAGGATGATAAAAAATAAGGAATTACTGAAGGAAGAAAGAAAGGAAGGAAGGGGAAAAATTCTAAATCAATTTAAAAGGGAACTAAAATGATGAAGAAAGTGAAAGAATGACTAAAAGAATATAGAAAGGGAAGAAGGAGAGGAAGGAAAAGGACAAACTAGAATTCAGATTAAACGAGGAAGTAAAAGGATGAGGAAATGAAGAAAGGAAAGAGGGAAAAAGAAAGAAAATCAAATTAAACATGGGAATAAAAGGATAAGAATGACTGAAGGAGGAAGGAAGGAAGAAAGAAAGGAAGGAAAAATAAAAGCATTCTAAATCAAATTAAAAAGGAACTAAAATGATGAGGAAAAGGAAAGAATGCCTGAAGGAAGAAAGAAAGGGAGGAAGAAAGGAAAAAGGGAACCTAGGATTCATATTCAACAAGTAAATAAAATGACAATGAAAAGAAAGAAGAAATAAATGAAGGGGGGGTGGAAAGGGGGGGGGGGGGGGGGGGGGAGAAAGGAATTCGAAATCAAATTAAGCATAAAAGGTGGAGTCAGGAATGACTGAAGAAAAAAGAAAGGAAGGAAGGAAGGAAAAAGAGAAAGCAGAAATCAGATTACTCAAGGAAATGAACGGACGAGGATATGGAAAAGAAGGAAACGATCAATGAAGGGGGGTGGTAAAAAAAAAAGAAGGAAAGAAAGAAAGAAATTATAGACTATAAAAAGGGAAGCCTGACGGACGGAAGAAAGAAAGGGAAGAAGAAAGGAAAAAGAGGGGGGAAGGAAGGAAGGAAAAAAAAACGGGAAAGTCAGGTACGACTGAAGAAAAAAAAAGAAGAGAAAGCAGAATTCGGATTAGACAAGGAAATAAAAAGGGAGGAGGATGCGGAAAAGAAGGAAACAATGAAGGAAGGGAAGAAATTATAAATCAAATTAAAGATGGGAATAAAAGGAGGAGGGGAAAATCAGGAACCCCTGAAGTTCTGTACAGTACTCGTGCACGTGCTACCGTCGGCCAGCTGGAGTTTTAAACAGATTAAGGAGTGCATTAGAGCGTCGGTGAAACGGCACAGAGGCGGTGATCTGATTCTGCCCGGGTTCAACCTTCCATCGCGAGAGAGAGAGAGAGAGAGAGAGAGAGAGAGAGAGAGAGACGACCGCTTTTACCCTGCACCGTACCTCCGCACGTTACCAAATCAATCCTTAACAGATTTGGTGATTATTGGGGTGGGACACAGGGCTCCAGGATGTCCGGGATGAGTCATTCATTCATTTTAAACAGATAAAATGCAATTTGAGAATGTGCAGATATTATAAACAACTTGATATAAATATATATAATACAAATATAAAATAATATACATCATATATATATATATATATATATATATATATATATATATATAATATATATATATATATATATATTTAATTTTAGCATACAAGAATCGATAACATTTTCACTGGCTCTTCCTTGCTTTGAGCCATGCTTTATCTGCAGTGTGTGAGCTAAGTAGGTGGAGACACACACACACACACACACACACACACACACACACACACACACACACACACACACACACACACACACACAAGGCTGCATGGTGCCAAAGCATGAGGCTGGCACGCTGTTAAGGCCTGGCGTGCTCACACACCACACACACACACACACATTACGTAAGGCGAGTGTGCTGCTATTGGATCCCTGCTGGATTGCAGTGGCCTACTTTACCCGAACGACAGAGAGAGAAATCAAATCACTGCAACGAGAGCGCAGTTACTTTAGAACACAGACACACCGGTTAAAACGTAACACACCGCCACGAGAAGCGGCTTCCATCCTGGGACGAAACAAAACAAAACAAAAAAAAACCTCTACACACTTTTACACATTCACATTCAGTTCTGATCTACTGAAGGAAAAAAAAAAAGAAAAAGAAATACACCTTATTTTCTTTCGTTCTAAGGAAGCCAGTGCCTCAACGGGAGTGTATAAGGAACCGAGATATCGTCAGGACTGACAGCTCTATGGTGAACAGGTTAGAAAGCGGGAGTGCGGGGCGATTAAAGAAAAGCAAACAATTCTGTCGAGTGACTCGCGCTCTCCCCGACTTCAACCCCTCGTTTCCTGAATGACACCGAAATCAAAACAAATCGGCGCGTTTGGGCTTTTTCGACGGCTTTCAGCCTCTGGATGTGTCGCAAGAGCCAAATCGTTTCACAACATGAATAAATATCCAGCCGCTGTGCAATCGCCCTCGCCGCCGCGAACGCTACACAAACACCACACACACACACACACACACACACACACACACACACACACACACACACACACACACACACACACACACACACACACACACACACACGAGAAACCAATGTGGCGTTAAAATGTATAACTCTGATCAATTCCAAGGCAAAACCAGACAAGTTACGCCATTTAAATCCTCACCGGAGATGTAGACACCGGTGGGCTGTTAAATTGGGAGGGGGGGGGGGTGGGGCCATCCTGCAAAGAGGCCCCGCCCCTTGTGATCGAACCGTTTCAGTACAGGGTGAAGGTTATCAGTCAGAAAAGCGTTATATTGATTTGCAGGGATTCTCTTGATTCCAGATCTGCACGTGTCGTGAATGCGTTTGCACGTGCGCACTTTTCTCCGCTGGCCGGGAAATTCGGTTCTTCGCCTGCACCTGGATTCGACACGAACAAAACTCGCTACAGCGAAACGCTCCGTGCCTCTTTTTTTTTTTTTTTTTTTTTGCACAACACGCTTGCATTTCAAAACGGCACAGCTGCGCTTTATTGGGAAACGATCATAAAAAAGAAAAGAAAGTCAAACCTCTGTTTCTTCCTCTTTTTGTTGTTCGTTCATTCATTCATTTCTTTCCTCGGGTCACGGGGAGTCTGTGCCTATCTCAGGAGGCGTCTATGGGCATTAAGGCAGGATACACCCTGGATGGAATGCCAACCCATCGTCACACACACACACATTCACACACTAGGGACATTTTTCCAAGTTACCGTGCATGTTTTTGGACCGGGAGGAAACCGGAGAACCCGGAGAAAAACCCAGAGGCACGGGGAGAACATGCAAACTCCACACACACATGGCCGAGACGGGAATCGAACCCGGACCCTGGAGGTGTGAGGTGAACGTGCTAACCACTAACAGGTAGTCCCCGACTTATGACGGAGATGACCTGATCATAATTTATTGTAATCTGAGACACTGGCCATGAATGGTGATCGTACTATAAATTATTAATAATAAAAAAATGACAGTATATCATATAGAAAATCTGTAACGTAATGTATAAACTTTACAATGTATATTTATACGTATTGAACCACTGGCATCTTAGTTTGTATGCAAATATGGGACAGATTGATGTTTTTTTATGCTTGTTGTTGTTTGTTTAAGGACCCTGTGCCCTTAAACTAAAGTAAAGTAAGTATACGTAGCAGCGTATCATATCTGTCGTTTCACTTTTGCCATAGTAAGATTGAGTCATCATGACTCAGGGATTACCTGTTAGTGGTTAGCACGTTCGCCTCTCACTTCCAGGGTCCGGGTTCGATTCCCGTCTTCGGCCATGTGTGTGTGGAGTTTGTCATGTTCTCCCCGTGCCTCAGGGTTTTTCTCCGGGTTCTCGGTTTCCTCCCGGTCCAAAAACATTGACGGTAACTTGGAAAAATGTCCCTAGTGTGTGAATTTGTTGTGTGCGATGGGTTGGCATTCCATCAGGGTGTATCCTGCCTTAATGCCCATAGACGCGTGATATAGGCACAGACTCCCCGTGACCCGAGGGAAGATGAATGAATGAACGAACAACAAAAAGAGGAAAAACAGAGGTTTGACTTTCTTTCTTTTTTGATCGTTTCCCATAAGCGCAGCTGTGCCGTTTTGAAATGCAAGCGTGTTGTGCAAAAAAAAAAAAAAAAAAAAGAGGCACGGAGCGTTTCGCTTAGCGAGTTTTGTTCGTGTCGAATCCGGTGCAGGCGAAGAACCGAATTTCCCGGCCAGCGGAGAAAATGCGCACGTCAAACGCATTCACGACACGTCAGATCTGGAATCAAGAGAATCCCTGCAATCATAAACGCTTTTCGACTGATAACCTTCACCCTGTACGAAACGGTTCGATCACAAGGGGCGGGGCCTCTTTGCAGGATGGCCCCCCCCCCCCCCCTCCCAATTTAACAGCCCACCGTTCTACATCTCCGGTGAGGATTTAAATGGCGTAACTTGTCTGGTTTTGCCTTGGAATTGATCAGAGTTATACATTTTAACGCCACATTGGGTTTCCTCGTGTGTGGTGTGTGTGTGTGTGTGTGTGTGTGTGTGTGTGTGTGTGTGTGTGTGTGTGTGTGTGTGTGTGTGTGTGTGTGTGTGTGTGGGTGTGTGGTTGTAGCGTTCGGCGGCGAGGGCGATTGCACAGCGGCTGGATATTTATTCATGTTGTGAAACGATTTGGCTCTTGCGACACATCCAGAGGCTGAAAGCCGTCGAAAAAGCCCAAACGCGCCGATTTGTTTTGATTTCGGTGTCATTCAGGAAACGAGGGGTTGAAGTCGGGGAGAGCGCGAGTCACTCGACAGAATTGTTTGCTTTTCTTTAATCGCCCCGCACTCCCGCTTTCTAACCTGTTCACCATAGAGCTGTCAGTCCTGACGATATCTCGGTTCCTTATACACTCCCGTTGAGGCACTGGCTTCCTTAGAACGAAAGAAAATAAGGTGTATTTCTTTTTCTTTTTTTTTTTCCTTCAGTAGATCAGAACTGAATGTGAATGTGTAAAAGTGTGTAGAGGTTTTTTTTTGTTTTGTTTTGTTTCGTCCCAGGATGGAAGCCGCTTCTCGTGGCGGTGTGTTACGTTTTAACCGGTGTGTCTGTGTTCTAAAGTAACTGCGCTCTCGTTGCAGTGATTTGATTTCTCTCTCTGTCGTTCGGGTAAAGTAGGCCACTGCAATCCAGCAGGGATCCAATAGCAGCACTCGCCTTACGTAATGTGTGTGTGTGTGTGTGTGTGTGAGCACGCCAGGCCTTAACAGCGTGCCAGCCTCATGCTTTGGCACCATGCAGCCTTGTGTGTGTGTGTGTGTGTGTGTGTGTGTGTGTGTGTGTGTGTGTGTGTGTTGTGTGTCCTCCACCTACTTAGCTCACACACTGCAGATAAAGCAGGGCTCAAAGCAAGGAAGAGCCAGTGAAATGTTATCGATTCTTGTATGCTAAAATTAATATAATATATATATATCTATATAAAAATTTTTAATTTATGTTAATATATATATATATATATATATATATATATATGTATATTATTTTATATTTTGTATTATTATATATATTTATATCAAGTTGTTTATAATATCTGCACATTCTCAAATTGCATTTTATCTGTTTAAAATGAATGAATGACTCATCCCGGACATCCTGGAGCCCTGTGTCCCACCCCAATAATCACCAAATCTGTTAAGGATTGATTTGGTACGGCGGAGGTACGGTCAGGGTAAAAGCGGTGTCTCTCTCTCCTCTCTTCTCTCTCTCTCTCTCGCTTGGAAGGTTGAACCCGGCAGAATCAGATCACCGCCTCTGTGCCGTTTCACCGACGCTCTAATGCACTCCTTAATCTGTTTAAAACTCCAGCTGGCCGACGGTAGCACGTGCACGAGTACTGTACAGAACTTCAGGGGTTCCTGATTTTCCCCTCCTCCTTTTATTCCCATCTTTAATTTGATTTATAATTTCTTCCCTTCCTTCATTGTTTCCTTCTTTTCCGCATCCTCCTCCCTTTTTATTTCCTTGTCTAATCCGAATTCTGCTTTCTCTTCTTTTTTTTTCTTCAGTCGTACCTGACTTTCCCGTTTTTTTTTCCTTCCTTCCTTCCCCCCTCTTTTCCTTTCTTCTTCCCTTCTTTCTTCCGCCGTCAGGCTTCCCTTTTTATGTCTTATTTCTTTCTTTCTTTCCTTCTTTTTTAAAAAAAAAAAAAAAAAAAAAAATACCACACCACCCCCCTTCATTGATCGTTTCCTTCTTTTCCATATCCTCTTCCGTTCATTTCCTGAGTATCTGATTCTGCTTTCTTTCTTTTCTTCCTTCCTTCCTTTCTTTTTTCTTCAGTCATTCCTGACTCCACCTTTTATGCTTAATTTGCTTTCGATTCCTTTCTCCCCCCCCCCCCCTTTCCCCCCCCCTTCATTTATTTCTTCTTTCTTTTCATTTCATTTTATTTACTTGTTGACTATGACTCCTGGGTTACCTTTTTCCTTCTTCCCCCTTTCTTTCTTCCTTCAGCATTCTTTCCTTTTCCTCATCATTTTAGTTTCCTTTTTATTTGATTTAGAATGCTTTATTTTTCCTTCCTTTCTTTCTTCCTTCCTTCCTCCTTCATCATTCTTATCCTTTTATTCCCATGTTTAATTTGATTTTCTTTCTTTTTCCCTCTTTCCTTTCTTCATTTCCTCATCCTTTTACTTCCTCGTTTAATCTGAATTCTAGTTTGTCCTTTTCCTTCCTCTCCTTCTTCCCTTTCTATATTCTTTTAGTCATTCTTTCACTTTCTTCATCATTTTAGTTCCCTTTTAAATTGATTTAGAATTTTTTTCCCCTTCCTTCCTTTCTTTCTTCCTTCAGTAATTCCTTATTTTTTATCATCCTTTTATTCCCATGTTTAATTTGATGTAGAATTTCTTTCTTTTTCCCTCGTTCCTTCCTTCCTTTTTCCCTTCCTTCATTGCTTCCTTCATTTCCCCATCCTCATCCTTTTATTTCCTCGTTTAATTGTAATTCTAGTTTCTCTTTTTCCTTCCTTCCTTCTTCCCTTTCTTCCTTCCTTCAGTCATTTCTTACTTTTCCTTATTTAATTTCCTTTTTTAATTGATTTAGAATTTATTTACTTTTCCTTCGCTTCTTCCTTGCTTACTTACTTTTATCCATCCATCCACTTTAACTTGGTCTCTTTCCTCTTCTTTTTCACTCGCTTTTCATTTGAGTGGCTTTCGTTACTTTCCTGACCCAGTATTTCTTTTTTTTTTTTGCTTTCGTTCTACCATTCCATTGTTTCTTCCTTTTCGTTTCTTTTTTCTGTGTTCTTTTGTATTCTTTTTCCTTTTACTTCTTTTTTTTTATATTTCCTTCATTTTACAATATTTTTCTGAATCTCTCTTGCCCCCTCTCTCTCTCTCTCTCTCTCTCTCTCTTCACACACACACACACACACACACACACACACACACACACACACACACACACACACACACACACACACACGTATTGCCTCCATAAGACAGACTTGAGAGTGAGAAAGCCCCTGTATAAATTAAGATTCTAATATTTATTATCACCATCCATCTGATTTAAATATTGGAGCATGCTCAGTAGCTACGCTGCACCTGCTGTGGCGGCCTGCAAAAAAAAAGAAAGATGTCTGCACGGCCCAGTGTCATATTCCTGGCTGTTTTTCGTAGAAGAGAACGGTAACGATTTGTTAAAGCAAAGGTCGTATAGGAGGAGGTTTCAGGCGACGCGCTCAAACGTAACGCGCCGTCACTCAGCTCAGGCTTCGTGTAGCGGCTTCATTATCTACAACGTTATTCAGTGACCTATTTGCCGAAGCTCCCATTAACTAGTTTTTCTGCCCCACTATGCAGCCACGTCTTATTCTCTAGTCCATTACCATCTGCGGCGGTTATTAAAATGCATTTCACCTTCAATAATTCATTACGGCTCATTTCCCAGTCCCATGCAGTGAGGGATGCCCCTGTCATTTCCTGTGCATACGTAACGATGCCGATGACCGATAACCAAAGCCCCGGTCTCTTACAGACTTTTTTTTTCCCTTTTTTTTTTTTTTTTTCCAATCTTGATGTGCTATTAGTTTAAAGCATTTAAGACCTTTGCTTTGAAACAGTGAAGTCATCTGAGTTCCTGTTGGCATTTACTTTGCTTCCGGGAGCAAAACTTTGTGTCCTTCTGCCTTCAAATATGAAGATTTTTATATTTTGTATATTTCCAACCTGGGGCACGGTGACTTAGTGATTAGCACTTCGCCTCACACCTCCAGGGTCCGGGTTCGATTCCCGTCTCGGTCATGCGTGTGTGGAGTTTGCATGTTCTCCCCGTGCCTCGGGGTTTTTTTCTCCGGGTTCTCCGGTTTCCTCCCGGTCCAAAAACATGCACTGTAGGTTGATTAGCACCTTGGAAAAATTTTCTCTAGTGTATGAATGTGTGTGTATGTGTGAGTGTGGATCCTGCCTTAATGCCCATAGACGCTGAGATATGCACAGGCTCCCCGTGACCGAGGGAAGATCGGATAAAGCGGTGAAGATGAATGAATGAATGA
>JACRUU010000018.1:14163068-14180568 GCA_030449085.1 Kryptopterus vitreolus
GAGAGAGAGACGACCGCTTTTACCCTGCACCGTACCTCCGCACGTTACCAAATCAATCCTTAACAGATTTGGTGATTATTGGGGTGGGACACAGGGCTCCAGGATGTCCGGGATGAGTCATTCATTCATTTTAAACAGATAAAATGCAATTTGAGAATGTGCAGATATTATAAACAACTTGATATAAATATATATAATACAAATATAAAATAATATACATATATATATATATATATATATATATATATATATATATATATATATATATATATATATATATATATATATTTATAATTTTAGCATACAAGAATCGATAACATTTTCACTGGCTCTTCCTTGCTTTGAGCCATGCTTTATCTGCAGTGTGTGAGCTAAGTAGGTGGAGACACACACACACACACACACACACACACACACACACACACACACACACACACACACACACACACACACACACACACAAGGCTGCATGGTGCCAAAGCATGAGGCTGGCACGCTGTTAAGGCCTGGCGTGCTCACACACACACACACACACACACATTACGTAAGGCGAGTGCTGCTATTGGATCCCTGCTGGATTGCAGTGGCCTACTTTACCCGAACGACAGAGAGAGAAATCAAATCACTGCAACGAGAGCGCAGTTACTTTAGAACACAGACACACCGGTTAAAACGTAACACACCGCCACGAGAAGCGGCTTCCATCCTGGGACGAAACAAAACAAAACAAAAAAAAACCTCTACACACTTTTACACATTCACATTCAGTTCTGATCTACTGAAGGAAAAAAAAAAAGAAAAAGAAATACACCTTATTTTCTTTCGTTCTAAGGAAGCCAGTGCCTCAACGGGAGTGTATAAGGAACCGAGATATCGTCAGGACTGACAGCTCTATGGTGAACAGGTTAGAAAGCGGGAGTGCGGGGCGATTAAAGAAAAGCAAACAATTCTGTCGAGTGACTCGCGCTCTCCCCGACTTCAACCCCTCGTTTCCTGAATGACACCGAAATCAAAACAAATCGGCGCGTTTGGGCTTTTTCGACGGCTTTCAGCCTCTGGATGTGTCGCAAGAGCCAAATCGTTTCACAACATGAATAAATATCCAGCCGCTGTGCAATCGCCCTCGCCGCCGAACGCTACACACCACACACACACACACACACACACACACACACACACACACACACACACACACACACACACACACACACACACACACACACACACACACACACACACACACACACACACACACACGAGAAACCAATGTGGCGTTAAAATGTATAACTCTGATCAATTCCAAGGCAAAACCAGACAAGTTACGCCATTTAAATCCTCACCGGAGATGTAGACACCGGTGGGCTGTTAAATTGGGAGGGGGGGGGGGTGGGGCCATCCTGCAAAGAGGCCCCGCCCCTTGTGATCGAACCGTTTCAGTACAGGGTGAAGGTTATCAGTCAGAAAAGCGTTATATTGATTTGCAGGGATTCTCTTGATTCCAGATCTGCACGTGTCGTGAATGCGTTTGCACGTGCGCACTTTTCTCCGCTGGCCGGGAAATTCGGTTCTTCGCCTGCACCTGGATTCGACACGAACAAAACTCGCTACAGCGAAACGCTCCGTGCCTCTTTTTTTTTTTTTTTTTTTTTGCACAACACGCTTGCATTTCAAAACGGCACAGCTGCGCTTTATTGGGAAACGATCATAAAAAAGAAAAGAAAGTCAAACCTCTGTTTCTTCCTCTTTTTGTTGTTCGTTCATTCATTCATCTTCCCTCGGGTCACGGGGAGTCTGTGCCTATCTCAGGCGTCTATAGGCATTAAGGCAGGATACACCCTGGATGGAATGCCAACCCATCGCACACACACACATTCACACACTAGGGACATTTTTCCAAGTTACCGTGCATGTTTTTGGACCGGGAGGAAACCGGAGAACCCGGAGAAAAACCCAGAGGCACGGGGAGAACATGCAAACTCCACACACACATGGCCGAGACGGGAATCGAACCCGGACCCTGGAGGTGTGAGGTGAACGTGCTAACCACTAACAGGTAGTCCCCGACTTATGACGGAGATGACCTGATCATAATTTATTGTAATCTGAGACACTGGCCATGAATGGTGATCGTACTATAAATTATTAATAATAAAAAAATGACAGTATATCATATAGAAAATCTGTAACGTAATGTATAAACTTTACAATGTATATTTATACGTATTGAACCACTGGCATCTTAGTTTGTATGCAAATATGGGACAGATTGATGTTTTTTTATGCTTGTTGTTGTTTGTTTAAGGACCCTGTGCCCTTAAACTAAAGTAAAGTAAGTATACGTAGCAGCGTATCATATCTGTCGTTTCACTTTTGCCATAGTAAGATTGAGTCATCATGACTCAGGGATTACCTGTATTGTAAATGATCATACTTCCCTATTTCTTTTTACTGCTTTATTCTTCTAATATCACAGTCCAGTTTCGGTAAGAAATTCAACACATGTTACAAATGATGTATAAATTTTAACCTCGACAATCTGTGTCACGTTTCTAACAAAAAAAAACAACAAAAACAAACAAAAAATGGCTTATTCACTTATTCGCAGGCATGTTCAATAAATATTATGTCCTTAAACCGAATATGAATATGTCCTCTAATATTATCACTGTTATTAGTTACATAAATGCCAAAGAAACATTATTATTATTATTACTACAATTATTTTTATTTCAATAATGCATCAGCAGCAGGATTAGGAAGCCCTCTTCTAAACTATGCCCCAATGTGCTTCAAAATAAATAATAATAATAATAATAATAATAAAAAAACCTTGCTCTACTTGCACAAGAACTATTATCCTGTTGAACTTTATACTTGCATAAATGTTACACCACTAACAATAATAATAATAATAATACAGATTTTCTCAACTGTACATACTTGTCAGATTTATTAGCATTTCTAGCATTTTGATTGTCTTCGTACCGGGACGCCGTACGATGACATTAAAGCTTGATCTCTTAAATCTATATCTCCACCTTTAACGAACCGCGACGGGAACGATCTCATATAATATTAATGCGCGGTAATTATTTTCCGCTGAATGCTATTTTCCCTTCGATTACAAAAGGAAAGGGAAAACAAACAAACTTGTTGGACTTGTAATACTGTAACGTAACTAGGTACAAATAAGGAATCTTTTATTGTTCAGCTGCTTTCGTTTGTTCGTCAAAGCCGTTTTTATTGGTTTACTGCTAAAATTGATTTTCTACAAGACGACCTGCTGGCGATTGAACAGATTCCTTCCTACTGGTCTATAAAACATTTCACAACAGCTCTTACGATGTTGAGAGCACCAGTAATGATGTTAAATAATTTGCCATATTGAGTCATAAATGTAAGACGTACATTCGCGGCATTCGGCAGACGCCCTCATCCAGAGCGACTTACAAATGAGCAATTGAGGGTTAAGAGCCTTGCTCAAGGGCCCACTAGTGGCGGCTTGGTGGTGTTTGGGAGTTGAACCTGCGACTTTCCGGTCCACACCTCAATGCCGTGACCACTGAGTTCCGATAAACGATGACATCATGGCATCAAATAGCTTAGAAGAATCACTGAACATAAACAGTCACGAGAATATTAAGGCATCGTGAAACGTTTATGCCAGCGATATGACGCACCAATCATCTACCACCTTGAGCGCGACTATTTTCTTCAGGCTTTTCCGAGACTAGATGGCCATTTTCAAACCGACTCCACGCTAGAGGCTCCTGTGTACACGCTAGTGAATGTAAACATTTCCTAGATTCCAATTCCTAGAGCGCTATAAGAACGTCGTGTGGGGACACGGATGTCGGTTCATTTGTCGTTCACGATCGAAACGAAACTATAAAACAAGATCATGCTTTTATTCATTCATTCATCTTCTACCGCTTTATCCGATCTTCCCTCGTGTCACGGGGAGTCTGTGCCTATCTCAGGCGTCTATGGGCATTAAGGCAGGATGCACCCTGGATGGAATGCCAACCCATCACAGGGCGCACACACACACTCACACACACATTCACACAATAGGGACAATTTTCCAAGGTGTCAATCAACCTATCGTGCATGTTTTTGGACCGGGAGGAAACCAGAGAACCCAGAGAAAAAAACCCATGAGGCACGGGGAGAACATGCAAACTCCACACACATGGAGGAGACGGGAATCGAACCCGGACCCTGGCGGTGTGAGGCGAACGTGCTAACCACTAAGCCACCGTGCCCCCGATGCTTTTATTTATTTATTTTTGCATGCCCCACAAATCAATTGAGAATGAAACATACATCTGCTACAGAACATGGAACTGTGATGCAATCACATGATGAATGATAATAAATAAATAAATAAAACCACATAATAATAAAGCTACATTTTCACTTGTCCACTTTCCAACTTTCCACTTTGAAATACAACTTCATCATACTAATTCATCTGCTTTGGATGGTTTTGATCTAAACGTTGTTTCGGAGGAAAAAACAACAAAAATCAAAGGACCAGACGAATCCTATTCATTTATCAATGTCAGTATAAAGGAGGCTTTGGATTTACTCTGAAAATAACTATAAAGAATTACCACCTGTTTCACAGGAAAGATGAAAGGTAAAAGAGCACATATTAAAAAAAAAAAAAAAAAAAAAAAACACACACCCACGTGCAATAATAACTATCATGTGTTCCGTTATATACATATAGACGACCGTATTCGTTTTGACCTTTTGCTTTGTCTTTGATTCGCTGTTCCTGACAAAACTTTCACTTCCCTTTCCTAAACATCAAATGAGCTGTACATTTCCTGCCAGCTTGTTCAGTGCAGCTGCTGAAGGCTGGAAAATTACACCCCACGCTGCAGATTTCATACCCGGCTGGTGCGGTTATGAGCGCGGGTTTAAACTCCTACCAAAATATCAGAGCTACAGAACAGCGTGAGGTTAATTAACCCACAGAGCTCAAGGTTTATAAAAGAGGGAAACTGCAGAGGCCAGCCGGTTTGACGACGCAAATTGCTATGTTTTTTTTTTTAACCCCCCCCCCCCCCCCCCCCCCCCCCCCGAACATTCGGTCTGCTCTGGAGCGAGAAATCTAGCCTAAATGCATATGCGCCCTGAGTGGGAGGGGATCAATGCTTTATCTTACTTGTCAATCACAGTGACACTATCCAATCATGGCTGTCTGTGTATCGCACTGGCTTGCTATGAGTGATGCCTGGGTTGCAGAACGAGCAAAAGGAAGCAAACAAGGTGTGAATCTACATTCTTTGTGCCTGACATTAATGTATAGACCATTTTAACTTGGCGAGTTCATTCTCTAGCTAAAGGGTTCGCTATAGGATATACACCAGGGACAAATTTCTGTAAGGAACATATAATTTGTTGTTTCAGTAATGGTCGGTCTGTGACAGAAAATTGGATATTATTATGGAGATTTTATGCATCAAGTCTGAATGCATTATGCCCCTTAATCCAAGATTAGGAAGAAATTAAAAAAAAAAAAAAAAAAAAAAAGATATATATATATGTATATATATATATATATATATATATATATATATATATATATATATATATATATATTATATATCTATATCTACACACACACACACACACACCCACACAGCATATATACACACACACACACACACACACACACCACACACACCACACACACACACACACACACACACAGTGAATCAATTGTCCACACTTGGATTTCATGAAAACTGATGCATATGATAACAAAAACACACACAATCTGGATAAACAATGTAGACAGAGTGATGCTAAAAGAAAGAAAGAAAGAAGGCCGGACGGCAGGGGTGCTTCTCATTACGTTAACTCCGCTCTTCGCATTTCGTTAACTCCTCTTTCGTTTCCTAATTTCCTCGCTAGCGAGAAAAGAAAACCAGGACAGGAGGAATCAAGGACAAACATATTTTGGAAAACACTGTACATCACACGCAGTTCAATTATTCATTTTTTTGGACGACGGACTACGTAATGACTACGGACTTCGGACGACGATCTGACTACGTAATTAAACGGCAGAATGACTAATACTATTAAAATTGGTATTAGTAGTATTCACTGTCGATTTCAAGGGTACAATTTGAAGAAGGAGAATGGGCAAACCAAAACTGCATCATGGGTGAATTCTGGAAAGGAAGATGGCAAGATAGGCAAAAAAAGATGGACTGAAAGAAGCCATAAAGAGAGACCAGCAACCTGATGGTGAAAATGAAACACAGGCAAAATAACAGTCGGATTAGAACGAAAAACAGGGAAAAAGGAACCCAAGAGAAAGAGATCGAGAGGAACGAAAGAAAGAAAGAAAGAAAGAACACATCATTTTGATGACCATTTGCTGGACTGAAAGTCTCTCTCTCTCTCTCTCTCTCTCACACACACACAAACACACAGAAAAATGAACGAGAAATAGCAAGAAGGAGGAGCATCAGGAATATGAAGGGGAGGGGCTGAGAGAAGCTCTTCTCATCTGAAATGGGAGAGCAGATGAGGGGAGGGAAAAGGGGAAGAAGGCATCATCTCATCCTAAATCACAGAACAAAAATCAGAGAGAGAGCGCGCGCGCGCGAGAGAGAGAGCGCAAGACTAAGTAACAGAGAGAGCTATAGTGAAAGACAAACTAGAGACTCGGCCTGCGAGAGAAAGTGTCAATAATGAAAATAAGTGGGACAAAAAGAGAAAGAGAGGGTGAAGGAGAGAGTCAGGGAAAGAAATCTAAGCTCCACTCGTAAGCTCGTTCTGCCATCACTCCGGTGTTGTGAAGTGACTCTGAAACCATCCATTTCCGGAAAGCTGATCACGTTCATAAATCTTTAACATGGAGGGCCACTTCAGAGGGCCACTGGGAGAACACTCGATCATACACACGCTTAAAAACGTGAGATAGAGGGAGAGAGGGAGAGAGAGAAAGTAGGGGAGAGGGAGGGAGTAATCTGTTTTCCTCAGTTCTTCAAAGACATGCCACATCTTTTTAAAGCCATCAAATATATCAGCACTCAATATAACTAACCGCCATCAATCATCTGTTTATCAGATACTTTTCAATCCGCATATGATACACGTACACACTACAGTATAATAGTCGGCTTAAACTGTTCTCACTGCTTAGCTTTTAGAACTAATTTGCATCATTATAAACTATTTGGCAACCTCCAGAATGTGATTGCTTCAGACTCGTTAAGATGACTGTATATATATATATATATATAATTTTTTTTTTTCACACTCACAATCTCACACACACATTCATACACTATGGACAATTTTCCAAGGTGCCAATCAACCTACCGTTGCATGTTTTTGGACTGGGAGGAAACCAGAGAACCCGGAGAAAAAAGAAAAACCCCATGAAATGGCACGGGGAGAAGAGACATGCAAACTCCACACACACACACATGGGCCGAGATGGGAATCGAACCCTGGACCCTGGAGGTGTGAGTGAGGTGAACGTGCTAACCGACTAAACCACCCGCGCCACCCATAGTATATCGATAGATATATATATATATAGATATATATATATATATATATATATATATATCTATATATATATATATATATATATATATATATATATATATACATAACATACACACATACATACACATACATATACATATATATATATACATACATATAGATAGATAGACTGACACACACACACATATTGCTTTCTACATTTGATTCTTTGATTGTTTTTTGCTCTTTTCATTTTGGGATCTGTGTATTTATTCATATAGCAGGTTACAATACAAAAATGTCTGATTAGCAATAGAAGTGTTTATATACAGCCTAAAGAAACATGAATACAGACAAAAAAACCCATTAGTAATAAATTGGAATGAGAAACCGATATTTCGTAAAAAAATTTTCTTACTGAAAAAATTCTTACAGGGCTTTTATTGACGGAGCATATATACGCACAGTAATGGCGAAGAAAGAAAGGTGTAATCCTGGCTAAACATGACCTGGGAAATTCATTTAGAAGACAAAACAACCCGTTTTTTGGTTACTTTGAGCAATAGTCTGTCAATCATTATGATTTTAGGACTTGACTAATCCCTTTTCAGGCCCGGAATATTCCTTCTCTTTTCCCCAACATTGCTTAAGCATATTTTTGGGGACTAACGCCAGTAAGTGAATAGCGTATGCTATCATCTTGGTAATATGATGACATTTGATGCCTTCAATGCCTGTTGACGTACATGTATCTTCCACAGTTCTGAAACTCTGCGTTGAGACTTATTAACCAGCGTCTTCTGCCTTTACAGCGCTGCTTAACTATTTACAGCGCTAACGTAGCTAAACATGAAGGCTTTACAGATTTTCGATGTTGGGCTTCGAGACACACACGAAGACAAAACAAACCACAATCACTTAATGTAGGCAACTCCTTCATAAGAGAAACTGACTAATGAGTCGTGTCAGCTGCTGACTAACGCTCCTGACGCTCGAACAAATTAATGATGATGAACACGGCTCGCATCAAAATGCCTTATGTCGCTTTTCAAGTTTGTCCAACAGCAAACGTGTGATTCATCAGCAGGCAAACATCTGACATGTGTGGTGTTTATAGTGGGTTATCCTGCATGTGGGTACGCCACCAACAAAAGTGACGAGCGAACCCAGGTTCCTTCAGGAGAAAGCATTTCAATCACGACGTCCAACTGCTCCGAAATCAGCTTGCTGCCTTAAAGGTACAGTTTAGTAAAAACTACCCAGTGTTCTTCCTTTTCTCCCAAATGGAATCGATTAGAAAAGTCATGCTTGGACTTTCCTGAACAAAGTACACCAGTGATTCCATCTGTGTAGAATTGTGTTTACAACAAGGGGTGGGGGGAGAGGGGAAGGGGGGGGGGGGGGGGGGGGGCGGCGGATGTGAAGAACATGCATACAACAAAAACTAAGGAATAAGGAACAACTGAAAGTGGTGATGACACCCCAGTGTAGACAGTGGGACAATAACATCATTGGATGTAATATCAAAGAAAGCATGTACATTTACAGTATTTTGGCAGATGCATAAAGTAAATTTACAATTATTTCCTATATACAGCTGAGCTGTTAAGAGGGAAGGGCCTTGATCATGAGTCCAGAAGTGGCAGCTTGGTGATCCTAAGATTTAAACTAAGCATTGTCTAGTATTATGTCTATCTTAATAATTAAAAATCTTAATACTTTTTACATTTGAGCAGATTTTATAGTCCTAATAATTACTACATTTTTATAGTCCTAATAGTATATTTATAGAGTCCTAATAATTATTACTTTTTTATAGTCCTAATAAATAGTATGTTTATAGAGTCTGAATAATTACTATATTTTTATAGTCCTAAAAAATAGTATATTTATAGAGTCTGAATACAAACCGGATTCCAAAAAAGTTGGGACAAAAAGTTACTATACAAATCGTGAATAAAAACTGAATGCAATGATGTGTAGGTGCCAACTTCTAATATTTTATTCAGAATAGAACATAACACACGAAACAAAAAGTTTAAACTGAGAAAATGTACCATTTTAAGGGAAAAATATGTTGATTCAGAATTTCATGGTGTCAACAAATCCCAAAAAAGTTGGGACAAGTAGCAGTAAGAGGCTGGAAAAAGTAAATTTAAGCATAACGAGGAGCTGGAAGACCAATTAACACAAATTAGGTCAATTGGCAACATGATTGGGTATAAAAAGAGCTTCTCAGAGTGGCAGTGTCTCTCAGAAGCCAAGATGGGTAGAGGATCACCAATTCCCACAATGTTGCGCAGAAAGATAGTGGAGCAATATCAGAAAGGTGTTACCCAGCGAAAAATTTCAAAGACTTTGCATCTATCATCATCAACTGTGCATAACATCATCCAAAGATTCAGAGAATCTGGAACAATCTCTGTGAGAAAGGGTCAAGGCCGTAAAACCATACTGGATGCCCGTGATCTCCGGGCCCTTAAACGACACTGCACCACAAACAGGAATGCTACTGTAAAGGAAATCACAGAATGGGCTCAGGAATACTTCCAGAAACCATTGTCAGTGAACACAATCCACCGTGCCATCCGCCGTTGCCAGCTGAAACTCTACAGTGCAAAGAAGAAGCCATTTCTAAGCAAGATCCACAAGCTCAGGCGTTTACACTGGGCCAGGGATCATTTAAAATGGAGTGTGGCGAAATGGAAGACTGTTCTGTGGTCAGACGAGTCACGATTTCGAAGTTCTTTTTGGAAATCTGGGACGCCATGTCATCCGGACCAAAGAGGACAAGGACAACCCAAGTTGTTATCAACGCTCGGTTCAGAAGCCTGCATCTCTGATGGTATGGGGTTGCATGAGTGCGTGTGGCATGGGCAGCTTGCATGTCTGGAAAGGCACCATCAATGCAGAAAAATATATTCAGGTTCTAGAACAACATATGCTCCCATCCAGACGTCATCTTTTTCAGGGAAGACCCTGCATTTTCCAACAAGATAATGCCAGACCACATTCTGCATCAATCACAGCATCATGGCTGCGTAGGAGAAGGATCCGGGTACTGAAATGGCCAGTCTGCAGTCCAGATCTTTCACCTATAGAGAACATTTGGCGCATCATAAAGAGGAAGGTGCGACAAAGAAAGCCCAAGACGATTGAACAGTTAGAAGCCTGTATTAGACAAGAATGGGAGAGCATTCCTATTTCTAAACTGGAGAAACTGGTCTCCTCTGTCCCCAGACGTCTGTTGAGTGTTGTAAAAAGAAGGGGAGATGCCACACAGTGGTGAAAATGTCCTTGTCCCAACTTTTTTGGGATTTGTTGACACCATGAAATTCTGAATCAACATATTTTTCCCTTAAAATGGTACATTTTCTCAGTTTAAACTTTTGTTTCATGTGTTATGTTCTATTCTGAATAAAATATTAGAAGTTGGCACCTACACATCATGGCATTCAGTTTTTATTCATGATTTGTATAGTGTCCCAACTTTTTTGGAATCCGGTTTGTAATTACTACAGGGCACGGTGGCTTAGTGGTTAGCCCATTCGCCTCACACCGCCAGGGCCTGGGTTCGATTCCCATCTCAGCCATGTGTGTGTGGAGTTTGCATGTTCTCCCCGTGCCTCAAGGAAGTTTTTCTTCGGGTTCTTCGGATTCCTCCCCGTCCAAAAACATGCACGGTAGGTTGATTGGCACATTGGAAAATTGTCCCTAGTGTATGAATGTGTGTGTGTGTGCCCTGCAATGGGTTGGCATTCCATCCAGGGTGTATCCTGCCTTAATGCCCATAGACGCCTGAGATAGGCACAGGATCCCCGTGACCCGAGGGAAGATCGGATAAAGCGGTAGAAGATGAATGAATGAATGAATAATTACTACATGTTTATTTTCCTAATAATTACTACATTTTTATAGTCCTAATAAATATTATATTTATAGGGTCCGAATAATTACTACATGTTTATAGTCCTAATAATTACTACATTTGTGGAAAACATGTTTTGTAAAATAGAACTGGAAATTGGAAATGGGTAAATGAGTGATCTCCAGCATAGTAGCCTGCATAGAGTCTGTGAGTCGCCCACAAAGTCCACTTTATAAATAGGCTCAATCTTTTTTTTTTATCCTTTAATTTTGCTTTTTCATCTTCCTTCTACATGCATAGAATTCATCCAACATAGATGAAAATGATCATTCGTTTATCATTTTAAACAGTTTTAAGCTTTTTATTCTTATGTGTTTTAGGATCAATTGTTGAACTTCACATAAAATGGAAAAAATTCAATATTGATTCCTATTCATATTTATTCGTTGCCCAGGATATCAAGATATATCATTAATGTATTGATCCTTTGACATTATGTATAGAATTACAACATAGGTCATGTTTGAGCGATAGTTCAAATGTGAAATGCTTCAGCTTATGAATATATAATAAATTTGTATGCAGCCATGAAGAAAGTAAATGGACACTTCCTAACCCTCTTACTTTATCGTTTTAATCCATACCACCTATGTCTTTGTTGCATGGGAAAAGATCTGAATATGAGGGGATGAGAGAAAGATGAGTGTGCAAGGAGAAACAAAGAGGAAAAGAATGTAGACGAGGGGCTTAAAGAGGAGCTTATCCTCTAAGTCATCTGCTCCTAATGACAGCTGACGAACTGGCCATGCAAATCTCATGTGAGCATCTCGAGCCGCTCCTCCCCCATCTCACACACAACACACACACACACACACACACACACACACACACACACACAAATGAACAGCCATGCTTACACCTACATCTAACTCTTAAAAAGGGTTTGGCTTTTTTCAAATGAAGCTAAAATTGTTGGTAAAGAAATCAACTTTATTTTCTGACAACCAAAAAATGGATGAAATGTCCTTGCAAACGGGTGTAACATGCCCACACACACTTACAGCTCACACATGCAGCGCACAGCCAGCGCGTGAAAATTCCTCCGGCTTCTGACACTGGGCTCAGAACAAGAGGCCAAGGTTGCCAGATCCTCAGGACAAAAAAAATGTGGCCGGGGCAGAACCGGCCTTAAAAAAAAACAAAAAAAAAACACACCACATCCTGTCCAAAATCTCGCCTGTTCTGAAGTCCAAAACTGACTAAAACAAAAAAAACCCGGTATCCATACACACAGCCCTTTTAAAAGGTTTTGTATTATTACATTTCCACGCACTGGCATAAAAAAAAAGTAGAACTTGAAGAATGTATTCGGAATGCTATGTGTGAGTAATATAAAGGTATAGATATGCTATAAAACGGATTTATCGCCAAGACAACACACGCGGAAATATATCAAAGCGCAACAGCCATTTAAAAGTAGCCCAGTTGTGAGAGAAAACAGCTGACCTGGCAACACTGTGAGAGGCTCTTCAGTCATGTGACCCATGAGAGCAAAGGCAGAAAAAGGCAGAGCAGGTGGCACACACACACACACCACACACACACACACACACACACACACACACACACACACACACACACACACACACACACACACACACACACACACACACACACACACACACACACACACACACACACACACACACACACACACACACACACACACCACACACACACACACACAGTCTGTCCTCGATGGCAAAAGTGCAACCAAACAAACAAGAGCCTGGAGGCCATAGATAGGAAAATGCGTCTTGTTGCTAACTGATAGAAGGCAAGCGATTAAAACCGCAAAATACGATGCGAGCGTGAACGGAGAGATGTAAACAAGAATAGAGTTCCTCTTTCGCTGCACTAGCCTTGGTATAACAGGAAACGGCGTCACATCTCCGCAGAAACCACACCGGCTCTCACTTTCATTCATCTCTTCTGTTAACACGGAATCGTTTTACCCACCATCCTTGCCAAAACACACCCCCATTTCTTACATCCCAAATCAGCTGCAATTTTCCAAGCAGGTGTGGCGTGGGGAGTACAGCGGCTTGATCGAACAATGTGAATTACACCGAATTACTATCTATCTATCCATCCATCCATCCATCGATCTATCTATATATATAAAACACACTAAGGAGGAGGCAAGAAATGAACTCTTAACAAGGTACACCTGTAACCTGGAAACCATTCTAGGTGACTACCTCAGGAATCCGAGGAGAGAAACTGTCCTTAAAGCTCAAATGTACCCGCTTTGGGCAATCTAAAATATTAAACATATTTTAACATGTTATTTTTTTTGTTGACTACATAATTCCATACATTCTCTTTTAACCTCTTGAATGTGGTCAATATTAATGTACAGGAGAAGGGATGCCCATACTTTCGACTAGTAGTACTGTGTATTGTAGCAACAGGACAGTAAACTACTTAGCTAATTAGCTATTTAATCATTTTGCTTAGCTGCAGGAAAGATTAAAAAAAAAACTTGGTGTAACATGGCCAGCAATCATTTAGCTAGTTATCCATGACAGGCTACATTGATTTTACACCTGACTTACTGATTGCTTTTGTGGCAACGTTCAGTATCGACGTGCTAATAAACAACCTTGATAGCTTTAAACCAAGATGGCTGCCAAACATAAACAGCACCACAGCTCACTAATTCACTACCAAACATTTTTTTTCGTGGGGGGGTTGCCAGACTAACGAAGCAAAGCATTAACGAGATAATAATCGCTGTCCGAAATCATGCCACATGTTTAAAAACCACACAACAGCATGTGTGTTTAAACTTACCTCAGTTTCAGTCCTCATACACACTCAGGCCATTCCTGCAGCGGCGGGAATCGATAGGCATTGTCAGCTTCACTCTCTGAGAGGAAAAAACATGGAAGAAAGACAGACATTATATTAGAAAGGTTTATTAAATATTTGTATTATTTAATCCTTAATGGACAACAGCGTTATCATCACCAAATGTAGTGGTTTAGCTGATCGGTTAGCTAAACAGGAAGACCTAAATAGCTGGCTAGGTCAGTTATTAAACATTATTAATATAATGTAATATCATTTAATATTAGTTATTAACATTTAAAAAATGCCTTGATTGGATTACGTAGGTTTTCTGTTTTTTTTTTTTATGTTTAAAATTTTTCCTGTACCTTTCAAAAGACTGCACAGGACAATGAGCTTCTAATGACCCTTATTGTAACTGATTTTAATAGTTAATATACGTCCTTTCTGTTTACATAAATCATAATGAAACAGTCAATAACCCTTATACCTTAATTCGAATGATGTAATACGATGTGAAAAAGCGATACACGGAATGTAGGGCTCTGTATTCAGCTAATTATCTTTACATACACTGTGCATCATGATATATTCATGTCATATTGACTTGATTTCTGTGAAAGTGATATTTCGACCCCGGGCAGCTCTGTGATGTTGGTCTCCTGAGAGCTGTGTGATATCAGTGTGTGTGTGTGTGTGTGTGTGTCAGTGAGACAGCTGAGATTTCCCAGACCAGTCAGACTGAGTGCAGTTTAAGCTATTTAAAGACGCCAAGCTGCTTCGGCACTGATCTGGAGTCAGGAATGCGCTGCCTTGTTGAAGGGCGACAGCGGGAAAGAGAAAGAGAGAGAGAGAGAGAGAGAGAGAGAGAATCTGGACTTCATCCATCAGGAAGCACCTGAAGTCAGAGGGCTCACGGCAATTATATAGATCAGCTACTGGTTTATGTCATCGGCCCGAGAGCAGAATTCTCAAGTGGTAGGGGGGAAGGGATAGAGAAAAGTATGTTTTAGTGGGGAAGGAATATTACACCGCAACACAAAAAAACACAAAACATTATGAATGTGGATTTCTATTGTTAGGTTTAGCAAACAAACAGTTGATGGTGTTTATAAAATGCAGTTCATTATTTAAAACATAAAAGAATAATGCAAAAAAATTGGTCTATCTCAAGCTGAAGCTACATTATACAACCACACTTTAGTGACAGATTAGCCAATAATATAACAATACATTATTTTGGAAATAAGTCACAAACTTTAAGTGTGAAAGTTACTCCAAACAAACTGTAAAAAATAATTGCAATAGAATGTACATATTAATATGCATAATGTAAATAATATGAATAATATACATCCTTTCTGAATGCAGTATTTTGATTTTTGGTAATTAGTAATTGTATTAACAATAAAGTGAACTTAATAAAGTGCAAGCTGACTTTAAAACCTACACACACTCATCCCAAAACAATTATGAGAGGGAACTAGTTCGTCATTAAGTGTGTGTGTGGGGGGGGGGATTGTAGAGGAACAAGGGGAGGGGGGTAATAATCACGCTGATAATCATGCCGATGCTGGTAACGGATTTAATCGTGTCCTGAACGTCTTCAGGGCCTGTTCGATCCGCCGGGGAGTCGGCTCCGGCTTATTAGATGGTAACATGAAGTACGCCTTTTTAATTACGTTCTGAAAGTAATTAGCAAAAAAGGAGGTTTAAATCATATCTCTCTCTGGTTCCAAAATTAGTTGCAGGGAAAAAAAAAAAAAAAAAAAAAAAAAAAAAAAGCAGAAGCAGTGAAGCTGTAGCAGGATCGTGAATGTGAGGACTTCTATTACACTGCCAAGAAGAGACAAAGCTCTAAATCTTCCACTATCAACAAGCCTGTAGGCATTTGAAGATAAACTGGAAGTTGCTTCAACATTCAACAGATACAATAATGTTATCATGAAGGAGGCCACCGAATTAGGCAATACCTTTTAGGAGTGTGAGAACTTTTGTGTTATTAGGAAGGAATGAAACAATTCTGAAAGAATGAAACATTTCTCTCTTGCGATGTACCGAAAGTTACACAAATGTTACTGGAGTTGTCTTATTCCTTTCTCTTTCTCCGCAATCGAAATTAACTTAATTTTACCCCAAATTCACTGCAGAAGTCAAAATACAGTTGGTGCCAGATATGATTGCTGAGATTTATACTGGAGTTAAGACTAATCTAATAAAGGGCAAACAAATAAATGAAGATTATATGGGCCACTCAGCAATGCGTAATTTGCCCAAATCAACTCAGGGCATGGAATAATATATAATAAAAATGTGCTTTGTAATAGCAATAGTGAGAAGTGTAGCTTGAATAAATATAACTATTCCCACAGTTTTGAGTGTTAAAAAAATGTGTTAAAAAAAGATGCATAAACTTTCAGCATGGATGGCAAATGGATATAACATTGTCTGTGTTAATATATGCTTTGTGGAATATTTAAAATAAGAATATTTTATATCATTTCAAAGCCGAGTTGTATAAAAAGATGTGTGGACCATCTACTGATAACACAACTTTACTTACTATTCAGGCCACAGTTTCACAAAATGTGAATTTTGGATTCTGGCGAAATAGAAACGTGTTCCTGTTCCGGTGACTAACGCTCAAAATACGAATGAATGAAAGCATGAAAAAATGTAGAATGAAAGTATAATGCCAACGTTCAACCTCAAACATAATGCTACCACCACCATGCTTCACTGTGGTGCCGGTAATCTCATCCAGGTGATCATTTTACCCTAATTTTCAATGAACTTCTAGAAGGGCCAGAGTTAGTCTGAACACTTATTTGGTTTGGTTGTTTTGGTTGCCATGTATCCCTTACATTACACAGGTTGACTCAAATAAGCACGAGGCAATATACACTTGCAAAATAATATTAATCATTATCAGCAACGAAATCAATATCGGCACAAAAGTAAACACTTCCTTTTAGTTAGCTCCAGACAAACAACAACGCAATTTCCATAGATTTGATTACAAGGACGCGGAGCAACTACAAAACCTGTGTGTTACCCATCGATCAGTTGCCGCATTATTTGTTCTCTTTTTTACAAATCCTAAAAGGTTAGGATGTCTTAAAAAGATCCTTTATTGAAAAATTCTGAACTGTGATGCTTACAATTGCAAAAAATGACACAATTCTGACCCAAATAGAGCCTATAGAGACTGTCCTCTGCTAATGCTAACTCTTTTTTTTTTTTATACCAGCCATATTA
>JACRUU010000018.1:14185568-14190568 GCA_030449085.1 Kryptopterus vitreolus
GGGCGATCAAGTTAATAGGATGGCAATACTGAGGTAAATTAAGTGAGAAAAAAAATATCCTATATCCACATTTGTTAGCAAGCTAATGAAGAAGCAAACACAATAGTGGCACATTTGTGGTGTTTGCTAGTGTTTATTTTTAGATTCTAATGATATTATTTGACAAAACTGAAAAATAAAAAGCAGGGACCTATGAACAAGCTTTAAATATTGAACCAAAATGTCAGACAACACACAGGCAACAAACCAGCTGGGAGACAACAGGTATGGTTAGCAACAAGCTAAATGGCCAATATTGGCCATAACAAATGATGACAATACCCTTGTCGAAAACAAGCCACTTTTGGTTACTCTGTAAATAAGAAAGAGACTGGTACTTAGAATGTTTATCCTAAAAGTTGCTCTTTGTCTACAACATAGCGTAAACCGCAAGCAGGAACATGCCACAATTTTTATTGCAGATGTTCAAAAGAATTCAGTTATTAATATTAATATTTAAAATAAACAATTCTTCCAATATGTGAAATATACTGATTTTTTGAAATACATCATTAACACCAAAGATTACGGGCAGAAAAATAAGTGTTAACAATTCTATTGCTTTCAATATTAGCGCACTGTTCCAACATTCAATTAATGTGATACAGTCACAGGTGTGCACTCCAAGAGTTTAAAAACACTGTCGACCAATCAAATTCTAGGACCAGAACTATTCTCGATTTGCATTGAGGCTTTCACCGTGAGGTTCCTTTTTTTCCAGAGCCTTGCCAGCGCTTCTTTGTTTTTGCTCTAAATTAGGAAGTTAGAGAGCGAGAAAGTGGCACTCTCATGGAGGTCTCCTATTGCCTCTATTAACATTATGAGGTTACCTACATTTACTATAAAGCTTATCAATGAAAATCTTAAACTCCTTTAGTCATCGATGACAGACAAAACCAAGAATGGCTTCAGAGATCCACTGGAGGAGTTGTGCAAAACTATATTACAGCTGAATGTAAGCGACAATGTAATGTAGCAGACCTGCCTTCCTCCATGCCCTTTGCTCCCAGTGTAATCTGAGCCATTAGCAAAAAATCTCTGCACAGGCAGGGCGTGCAAACAGCAACAGGCACTCAAACACACACACACACACACACACACACACAGAATTCTCACATCCATCGCAGCTAATGAAGGCGGACAAGAAGGTCGTCATTTCCCTGCTTTCTCCTAATTAGGCCTGTTCACAATAATTCAGTTACAACTCAATAAAGCACATTAGAGCTGCAACTGGAGTCTACGGCGAAACTATAACACTAAGGATGCACTACACTTTAGAATAATCTCGTTGCGGCGTATTTGTTTTATGTTTGCTAGCGCTGTCGTCTTTTATTAGACGAGCGCCTTTTAGTTACGATCGGTTATAGCTTGTATTCGAATGCAATACTGTTACTGGGCCGAGGCTGCCTAAGCAGGCAGAATTTGTTCTCTCACAATAAGGCCAGCTGTCTCCAAAGGACCTTTATTTTTGACCGATCGGAATGCATTTGTGAGGGAAATCTCACAAGGACATGGTACATAGCCCCGAAAAACCGTCTCCAAATGTTTTTAATATCTATATACTATACGTGTGTGTGTGTGTGTGTGTGTATATATATATATATATATATATATATATATATATAATCTATATATATATATATAGATATATATATATATATATATATATATATTAATATAGATATATATATACACACACACATACATACATACACACACATATACACTAGATATATATATATATATATATATATATATATATATATATATATATATATATATATATATACACACACACACCCACACACTGAACACACTGAACGTGTGAAGTCTCATTTCACCATGTAAACTACAACACTGTAGACTTGTTGCAATGGCAGTAGTTACTTTTTAAATACATATATTTTTTCTAAATATATGATAAACATATAGGGGGAAAAAACAGAAGCTTACCTTTAATTCGTGCATCTTGGATCATATGGTTATCATAAACAATCCAAAAGTCAAAAATCTCCGAAAGCTAACCTGCTGAACCGTAACCGCGGAGCGACGCGAAGTTAGTTTAAAGATTCTTAGCGAGGGCAAAGTTTAAATGGCTAAGAGAACGTCAAGGGTTAAAGGTCAGCGTCTATGAGAATAAAGTCACGATTTCACAGCATTGTGTTTGTTCGGACTGACAGGTTCCTTCCCACGTGAACGGTCATGTGATCGGGAAAGCCAAGGGAGGATTTGTCGTGTTGCGTTTTTTCTTTCTTTCTTTTTTCACGTGCACAATAGGACAAAGCCTGTGAACTTACCGGCTTTTCGAGGGGCTAAACTCGCTCTTTATCGTTACTGAGAAAAACAACCGCAACACCCAGTGCGTCCCGTTTACATTCTTACGCTTTGCTCTTGAAATCAGATCTGCCCCAGTCAAAAGAAGGATAGGAATGATTTCAGAAAACAGCTACAACACCAATTTTAAAGAAATACTTTGCTTTGTTTTTTTTTTAAACCACTTTCATAATATGGTGAAGCACAAAGGTTAGAAGGTGAACCAGTTATTATGCTCTCAACAAGTACTTACCAGCTACTACATTGGAGCGACTGAGAGAGGACTTCATATAGAAGAGAGATAGAGAGAGGACCCCGGCTCTACACAAGACCCACAAAGGCCTCACAGCTGACTGCAGTCAGCACATTCCTTTGTGCAACAACAACCGGCAACACAACCTGCTCTCTATCGACCTCACCAATGTGACTAAGCATTTTAGCAACATGAAGGTCTCGAACACACACACACACACACACACACACACACACACACACACACACACACACACACACACACACACACACACACACACACACACACACACACACAAAAAACAGCTTCCTCTGTAGATTTTTTTTCTCCTCCTACCTATACATTTAAAGTGCCATTGTTTTATTTAATTACATTTTTATGTTAATTCTATCGCTCGCTAGTGACTATCGCTCGCTAGAATTCTGAGCTCATTCACAAATTCCGTTTTTCAACTTAGGTAGATTATACAATGCAAATTGTATTGCATAATTCTGCAGCAATAGTAACATATACATTCATTTAGGGTATTTTTGTATTAATTTAGAAAAAAATAAATAAATACTTCTGTAAAAAGAAATTGCATTTCCTCAATCGTAAGCCAATATAATGAATGTCTTATAACCGGTTAAGTATGAAACACAAACTACTTTTAGCAGCAAAATAACGCACGTGTGGTGTTGCCGTGGTGGCCGGGAACCATGCCGAACTTCACGACGTTCCTATTTCGGTAAATTCCAAATAGATTAACTCCTCTTCCACCAAAGGAATTTGCTAACAATAATCTCGTTTAAAATGACATCATACTTTTTTATAAGCTGATTAATAGTGGCGCTAACAAAGCATCCCTATTGTAATTATGTTTATTGTTGTATATCTATATATCTATGAATCAAGTTAATAAAGGGGGGCGTTGTAAGCCATAAGTGTTAAATTAACATCTTTTCACTTCACCGTATCAACACTTACACACTTGTGATAATACGTTTGTATAAAATGTATACACAGGACATATTAGAAAGAGTATCGATATATACCTGATTCACCCTGTGGCCACATTAGTGGCAAAAAATTCTGTTACAGGAAATTAAGCAAGAGCTCTTGACCAATCGGATTCAAAAACCAAACCATGATGTTGTATGAACCACAATCCCTAACAAATTACTGGGCCCCAATCCAAGTTTATATTTAACGCAAAGAAACCTATCTTTTTTGATGCGTGGAGAAAGAGTTAATAATTGTCTACCTAATTCATATACGCCTGTTACAATGCACGGCACACGTGCCTTTAAAATGCTGAATCAATGGAACAGGGTAATGTCCAAGTTAAACACTAAAGCTTTAGCCCAGCTGTCACACACACATGCGGCCTAGTTCTTTATCTTTTGCCTGCCGAAACCGACCGTTAAGCAGAACATACCTAGGAAATAGCGGCAATACTTCATCAATTCAACAATCCAAATATAAACTAAAATAAAATAAAAAATAATTATATATATATATATATATATATATAATATATATATATATATATATATATATATTAGTAAAAATTAATAACCCTTAATAATTCTTCGGTACAAACTTGCACTCAAAATTGCATCTAGTGTGACTGTGTATCATTGGTGTAACATTTGGCCTTATAATTATAGGGGAGGCTGGCCTGAGAAGAAAAAACACAAGTGAGAAAAACAGTGCAGGGCTTCAGTACTAAGAATAAGTGGCACAGCGCTCAAGAAAGGGTTCAGGAGTTAGACTAAGAGCCACAAGAGGTCAGAGGTAAGACCAAGGATCACGGGAACTCGGGTACAAAACCCAAGAGAAACCAAGCTCCCCTAGAAAAACCGTAGAAAACCAGGCTTCAGTAAATAGAAACATGAAGATTCAGTGAAATCACCAAAGGACCACATGTAGTGTTAATATCGATTAAGTTGAGTTTATTTTTTTATATCGATGTTGAAAAAACATTTTACAATTTCACTTCGGTTTGGCACTGAGGGCTTCCGTAGTTCCCCGCCTCCCACCCCGCATTACACTTGGGAAATACGAAATACAACATGGCAGCGTGGCTCTGACGGGTTCCAAAGAGCTCGTTTCCAAGAGGGGCGTGGTTTCATCAGTCGTATAGAAATGGTTCGGGTTTGCAACTTCAGACGTTCAACAAGCCAAAGCCAACACTAACGTAACAATAACTAAGGTAAAACCCCAAACACGCGCGTACGACTAATTTAATCCGCGTGTTGAACTGGTTAGAAGCATGAAAATGACCGCAAAAGCAAAACGTAAAGCTAAACAAAACAATGACGCCTACTTCACGCCCCTTGGTCCAAACACAACTTTCAAACAAAACCCATACAACAAAACCGCGTTGTTGAATGGGGAGCATGAAAACATGACA
>JACRUU010000018.1:14195568-14305568 GCA_030449085.1 Kryptopterus vitreolus
CAAGAGAAAATATTATACCTATGAACAAGGTGAGAGGAAAGGTAAGGGCGATGAGTGAAAATCCGTGTTACGGCGGTAATAAAGATAATTCCAGAGAACGGTGCAAATATATACAGGTGTTGCGCTTCGGAAGTCTCACAAACGAAACCTTACTAAAATCCTTTAAAAATAATTTAATATAAAAGCTACAGGTGGTAAAAGCAGGTAGAATTGTTGCCTCATAGCTACAATAGATCGAGGTTCGATGGTGAGCTCTGTGTGAAGCTGTACACACAAGTTACCTCCAGGTTTCTTTTACAGATCGTCTGCTCGTGCAAACAAGTGTGATGTGAACGAGACCTCGCACCGATAAGCATAAAACGCTGAGGTCTACACTCCAGTCTTCCTTGTGGGGACCAGATAAATGTCCCTACAAAATGGTAGATGTGCCTTTGTTTTGTGGGGACATTGCCACTACAAGCGCACATGACGAGGCGTACTTTGCCTGCACAGCTGATGGCAGACCTTTGTCGTACTGTTGCTATGGAAGCTCTTCTGCTGCAATTAAACACGTAAGTGGATAGTTTTTAGTTTGGTCTCGGCCTGTCAGTGGAAATTGGCTTCATTAGAACAACTGCTTGATGTTGTTATGATGGCCGAATGTTCTCTGCTTTATAATTAAATATCTACAGTGTTTACTTGTAAAAACTGGGGTTTGTAAACAGATTCAAAATGGAGTCTCTGGCGCCACCTCGTGCTCTCCGTGCTTCGTGCTGTAAAGATCCCAGCCGCGTCTTCACATGAAGAGACACATATTGTATTGAAGGATTCACTTAGCTTATTTATTTATTTAAATCTGAAATCACATATGCACTGGAATACATGTGCCCTGCATTGCAATGTAGAGCATTGATGGAGCTGATCTAGTTCTAGTTCAGGGGGTAGATTTAATCTTAAACTCACCCACAAGACTTAACAATATAATTGAATGATTATTAAAAAAAATAAAAACAATAACACTAGGCTAGACAAATGAGAAATGACAAACGAGGCAGTATCTTGAAGTGTGAATACATTTCACACCTCGTTACTGTTAAACAAAAGGGCCAAAAGTATGTTCAAGTTCTATTTCTTTTCACAATGTACATTATGTCAAAGCAGCTTTACAGAATGTAAAAATTTGGATGACTTCCAATTTGTTCATATGAAATATACAAATTTACCTGGAAGAAGAGTTCTTCCAAAAAAAAGCACTGGAACTAAAACTAGTGCGACCTGAGAATCTTATCTGACATGAGGTGAACCTGATGTCTTATTTTTTGGATTCCATACATATGATTTTCTATTTCCCACAGTTGAAATGAGGTGCCCAAACTTTTTCCTATAAAAGACCAAAAAGCAAACATGATTGAAGGCCCTAAAGTAAATATTGCATTATACCAAACTGCATTCGATTAAAATGAGGATATCTTATTTATAATTTCATAAGAAATAGAATATATTATTATGTAATTTGTAGTATGTTAAAAAAAAAAAACTCCCATTGTGCTGCAGCTGACAGAAGTTAACAGATTTGCCAAGGTTTTTGTAGCTTACAAAGTCTATGACTTTTTTTCTTCCTGGAATTTTAGGCCAACTTTCTTATTGAAAATCTCAGATCTGCAGCGGTTTTTAAAACTCCACCTCAAACCATTATCGATACGATCATTCACCCACACATCGAATGTGAAACAAAGCAATGAAAAAAAACTTGATAAAAACAATTTCAGTCGTATTTTATTGAATGTGTTTGGTTTCTTTCGTAGAACAAAATAAATTCTCAAGAAAACGATGGTAGAAAGGCACACTACAATCTATCCGGGTAGAACAAAAAAAAAAAAAAAAAAAAAAACAAGGCGAATTCTTTATCTTTGTAAGCACTGCGGTGCTCATACGGACTGACGGCATCAAATTGAACGAACTTTCTAAAATCGCACTACTGTGGTCAGGATTGTGGCAAGTTACTATATTAATGACAAATTAATGAGCAAACAACGAATGGACGTGTACGTACACAGTACACACACAGCTATTTGGGTCTTGATTTCGCAACACACAACTCACATGTTTAAACACAGTACACACTGCTTTCTATATCATTTTTAATAATTCTTTTACCTGTTCGTACAAATTTGGTATAGTCAGGCACTTGATGTGTTGGCACAGATGAATCCTGGGAAATGCAAAATGCTGCTTAAAGCGTGCAGCGTTTGGCCCCTTTAACTCGGACAAGTGGGAGTGAAAAGAAAAAAGAAAAAAAAAAGGCAGCCCACTTCTTGTGATTAACACACAGCTCCGTGCAATACAGTGTTCAGCACCCACCTTTTGAAAGGGCAGTTTTCTTTTTTGTAAATGAACATTTATAAAGCAACTTTCCTACTGTGCCCAAAAGCCTATAGGGCAGTTCCTGAGCCTGTGCACAGCACATTTCCCAGCTATCCCTATGCTCGTTCTGTACACCGATTTCCTGACGAGCAGGCATGTGCCCTGAATGGCTTATAAAATACATCTATATATTACAGTTGTGAAAAATAGGCAGCATTACTGAGACGATATACAAATCCATTGTTTGTAAACCAGCACAAAAGGAAATAAAGAGGGTTTTTCCAAGGTCCGTTGCTAAACTCCTCTCACCGAGGAAATGTTCCAGCGATGTATAGAGATATGAAAATATTGGCACATGCGTACTGGTGAGTGTAATCAGGTGTGAGAGAACTGGGAAATGCAATGCAAAAAAAAAAAATAAAATAAAAATTAAAAGGACCGGAGCGCATAGCTGGGAATGATCAAGCAGTAGAGAGAGAGAGAAAGAGAGAGAAAGGGGCGGACGGAGAGGCAAGTGAAGAAGAAATGAACAGCGGGATCCGTTTAGGATGATTTGTCCTTCCTGGCTCGGGGAGAATCTGCTCCGTTGGCGCTCAGCGATCCGTTCACGCCGTTGGCTACAAGAAATTTGGCACATGGGTTATTAACCTGACAAATTTGCTTTGGCTATTGATGCAAAACCAAGTGGCTGTATACAGGGGAGAAGTAGTAGAAGAAGCACGGACCTTTCCTAGACTTGCCCTTTGAGGAGGAAGACTTTTTCTTTGAGGACACGGTCTGAGCGTGTTCTCTCCACCGCCGTAGCTGGAAGTTGATAAATTTCCACATCATGAAAGCCTGGGTGAGGCAGATCGCAGCCAGGACCGTCACTCTGGCACACGGCGCCGCAGAAGAGAACGAGAACACGTTATGCATTCGGTAATGAAAAACAGGGAATGAAAATTATTTGTTGACAAGTCATCTACCAGACAAACTAACAAACAAACCCAAAACGACCAGGCATAATGTTGTGACCCCCTTCTTAATATAGTGCTGCTGCAATAAAATGTGTCTTGACACATCGAGCTTCAGAAATTTGCGAATTTTGTTCGATCGGGTCGCCGGGGTCAACCTTTTGATCCCCACGTGATGAGCCTGGGATGCCCATGATCCTTTTACCGTTTTACCTTGGACCGCTTTTAAGAAATACTGACCACTGCAGACCGGGACACAACCCGCACGTTTGTTTAGATTCAGTCGTATAGACATAACAATTTGGCTCACGCTCAAATACTTACACTTGCCCAATTTTCCTGCTTCGAACATGAAATTTAAAGCCAAAATGTCCACTTGCTGCGTAATATACATCACAGGTTCAAATGGCATCACAAACAAGCTGCAACTAGTGGGCCCTTGAGCAAGGCCCTTAACCCGCAATTCCTCTGTTACAAGTCGCACTAAGGGATAAGGGCGTCTGCCAAATGCACTAAATATATCCCATATATCTAACTTGACCAATCAAAACGTTATGCCTGGTCGTGACATGTAAATGTATACAAGATATCTCATGCTACTCGTGTTACTTTAACTGATGATTCAGGGTTCACCTGATAAATAGCACGTTGTAGTTTCCCTCGGCGAGGTTGAGACCCTGGCGTTCAGTTCCAGCCAAACCGAACCCCACAGTGAGGACGGAGAGAGACAGAGTTAACAAGCGGGCCAAGACGAATAGGACGGCCCACACCGAGAACCTACAGCAGAAACACGTTGCAAAATGACAAATCAAAACAGTGAATTGTTTGTATGTATGTATGTATGTGTATATATATATATATATATATATATATATATATCTATATATATATATATATATATATATATATAATATATAAAAAAAGACATAAATCCTGATTTCAGAGGGAAATCAGATCTTTCTTCAGTAAGGGAGGTCATCGTGGATTAAATCACAAGCATTCAATTTTTGTTTTTATATCCTATTAATGCCATTCCAACATCAATTGCTAATTCCATGGCAACATCCATGTAGATAAAACAAGAAATTACCCAAAGAGGGACTTTTCAAGGCCCTGCAGTTTAATAGTCGGAAAATTCCTCCGGCAGGTCTCTTTGATATTTAAATGGCCTTTCTAGGAGTCATTACGAGTACTACACTGCGTTAACACGTGTTTAATGGTCACGGTTGTTCGGCACTCACCCTGCTTGTCGCTCTTCGTTACTGAAGTAAATGATACGAGACACGTGGAAGAGCAGCTCGACGAAATAATGGAGCACGAGCAGCACCACTCCGAGGCGGTTCAGGCTGCAGATATAAACACACATGATGCACTAAACGTTTGGAATCTAATGCAACAACGTTTTGTAAATCTAATTAACACAAAATTCAAGGTTTCTTTTGGTTCGTACTTGAGGATGTAAGCGCCTGCGATGTGCACCGTGTACAGAGTGATGTAAACCAGCTGACGAGGAATATCCTCCTGAGAAAAATAAAAGGCAAGAAAACACGTTTTAAACGTAAACACGCACGCCCTGGGGACAACCTATTGTCCCGTGACAATGACAGGAAATAAGCAGAAATATGCCTAATCTTTCTCTACTCACTTTCTTAATCTTTTGGAAATAGAGTTCAGGAAGAGAATGGAACCAGTAGCCAAGCTGACAGATGTAGTAAAACTTCATCTGGAATCTGAAAACATGATTCTTGGTTATTTGAAATGTTCTGATGCTGGTTTCATTCATTCATTCATTCATCTTCTACCGCTTTATCCGATCTTCCCTCGGCTCACAGGGAGTCTGTGCCTATCCCAGGCGTCTATGGGCATTAAGGCAGGATACACCCTGGATGGAATGCCAACCCATCGCAGGGCACACACACACACACATTCACACACACATTCATACACTAGGGACAATTTTCCAAGGTGCCAATGAACCTACCGTGCATGTTTTTGGACCGGGAGGAAACCGGAGAACACGGAGAAAAACTTCCAGAGGCACAAAGAGAACATGCAAACTCCACACACACATGACCGAGACAGGAATCAAACCCAGACCCTGGCGGTGTGTGACGAACGTGCTAACCACTAAGCCATTGTGCCCCAGTTTCATATATTATACATTGCAAAATTATTCAGTTACAGCTACAAGTTTTTTGTGGTACCGGCATTTGCACATCTAGAGACTGTAATTTGTTGCCCATTCTTCTTTGAAAAACAGCTCCAGTTGAATCAGATTGGATGGAGAAAGTCTGTGAACAGCAATTTTCAAGTCTTGCCAAAGAATCTCAATAGGATTCGATCTGGACTTTGACCGGGCCATGAATATGCTTTGATCTCAACCATTCCCTTGTAGCTCTGGCTGTTCGGGTCGTTGTCCTGCTGGAAGGTGAACCTCCAAAATCCTTTTGCAGCCTCTTATAGATTTTCTTCTAGGATTGCTCTGTATTTAGCTCCATCCATCTTCCCATCAATCCTGACCAGCTTCCATGTCCATGCTAAAGAAAAGCATCCTCACAGCGCAATGCCGCCACCACCATGTTTCACAGTGTTCAGGCTGATTTGCAGCGGTAGGTTTCCGCCACGCATAGCGTTTTGCATGTAGGCCAAAAAGTTACACATTGGTCTCATCTGACCACAGCACCTTCTTCCACATGTTTGCCGTGTCCCCTACATGACTCATGGCAAACTGAAAACGAGACTAGGGTTTTTTTTTTGGTTTTCTTCTTGGGGGGAAAAAAAAACAAAAAAAAAACAGTAGCTCTCAATACAAAGTCCTTCCAGCTGATTTTCAGCTGACTTTTATCCTATGATAATGAAACACCTTTATACTTTGATAGGTGTTGCCTATTCCAGGACAAACCCTCCCTTATCATTCAGGCACAAAGGTTTATGTAGGTTTGATTAGATGTAATTAAAGTAAGATTAAACACTATGGACTTTAGGGACCAGGTCACAGCTTGTGTGAACAGGTTTTTGGAGCGACGTATAGACCCATGTTGTCCACAATCATCAAAATATACACTGAGGGAATAATTGTTCATGTTATTTTTGTAATTAGTATGGTTACAGAATTACTGCCAATGTTGCTCTGACGTAATGTTGCTGGTGCCTCAATAGCTTGCAATGTTGCATTTCCAGTTCATTTGTGACTCGTATATTTACATATTTAACACATTTAAGTCTCTAGAATTTGTGCGTGAATGTGGTTACCCTGGGCATTATCAAAATCAGTGAGAGTTTCAAACATCTATTACAGGCTGGAGAAGGTGACTTACGGCATCAGCGTGTGCGGGTAGCCGTCCCACAGACTGACCGGGTTCGACAGGATGTTCTCCTTCACACACAGATCGAGGAAACAGTTCAGTTTACACCGCACAACTACTTATCATATGAATAACGATCAATGTAATGCACTCGTACAGAAATCAGAATGCTGGCTCCCCACAGGCACGAGAACAGATAGAAAGCGCTGAGCTGGCCCGACTCATTGAACTTGCTGTGTTTGGTTTTGGAGAAGTGCATCTTCCTGTTGATTTTCTACACAAGAGAGAAGAACCGGGAAATAAACAGGGGGTCAAATGTATTTCAGTAAATTGTCCCATATATCCAAAAGTTTAGGGAGGATATCATTCTTAAATGCAGACCTATATTGATAACAGAATTAGATACGGTCTTACGTCGAGGATGTACTCCTGGATTATGGCGTGCATAATGATGGCCACCAGCATGTAGAAGAAGACAGTGGCCACATCCTTCAGGCCGTGATGGAAATAATTCACTGGCGTCTCCTCTGGACCTTCTGATGAACCAACAAGCACATACGGACAGATAGGGCAACAGTGTTGAGGGTTTTTTCTCACTGAATTAAGTACAATATAACAAAAAGGATGAGGTAATGACTCGAGAGAACAAACACTGGGGGAGGGTTGGGAATTGAAAACAGATTCCAAAATAAGATACTTAAAATTAAGAATCGGATACTTAAAATTTAAATTCCTCCAATCTATTCATGGGTGCGTTTTTTTCACATGGCAACCTGCAAGGACCTTATGTGGTAATACAAACATCAGTTTACATGCTGGACAGTGGGAAACGCTCAAAAGTGTGGCTACACTTTGAAGAAATTTTAAACAAAGCCAAGTGTCATCATTGTTAGTGGGTTTTTTTTTTTACTACATTGGAATCAAAACTGGGAATTGATAATAGTAAAATAACACCCAACCGTACATCAGGGCACTTCGTGAATAAAAGTAATACAGGGTTTTTTTTTTTTTTTATACTATAGCTTTATTTTTTGCCAGGTAATATCTAAACTTCAAGAAATTTATTCGTGACTCAAAATTCCACTAATTGAATGAATACGCAGCATTTCAAAATAAAGTCGAACCAATTTAGAAAGCACTCTTTTCCTCCATTATTTTGCCCACATATAAAGATAGCATTACAAACTTTAGAAATTATGAACCCTGAACACAAAGCATATTAGAGGCCGTGCATTACTCCCAATAGTTGAATGACCTTGAACACTATATATATATATATATATATATAAAAATAAATAAAAAACCCTCTGCTCTGCCCAGGCCGTATCACACGGACCACCACTAACGTTATCAAGCTCTGAATTGAGCAATACGGCGACAGAAATTTTTGAACAAAGAGCACCTAAAGGTGGAATAAAGGGAAAAATATGTCATTTGAGAATAACGAAATATTTTCTTTCTGTCTTTGAAAACACACACTTGAAGATTATCCAGGATGCTGATAATTAATATACACAATGTTATGGAAAATTTAACTCACTAAGCAACAAGCAATCAGAAACAATTTTCCAGGAAGTTTTGAAACATGGCTGAAGGCTCAAACTCCAAATACCTAACCTCTTATTTGTTTTTAAACAGATAATATTCATAATTTACATTAACGGCTTCTGACAAACAAAAAGACCCAATTTATTCTGACTCACCATTTGCTGTGATCGTGACGTTGTATTGGACCGTTATGAACAAAACCGCAATCTTTGATGTGATCTGCAACACAGAAGACAACATGCACTTTGTTCAACATAAATACATCTTGTAGTCGAAATTCTACTTCTATGCACTTTATAAAGAAGATTAGCAAACACAGGGAAAAAAAAACAAAACAAAACAAACAAACATGGTTCGAAGAGAAGAATTTCCAACAAATGGCCCACTGAGTCACAGCTTCTGTCGGAGCTTTTTGTTTGTTTTAAATTTTCTTGTTAATCTAGATGACATTATTATGTTGGAGTTAAGGTCATGAAAGGTGCAGATAATGAAGGGGAGATGCAAAGTGAACAACGTGTGCACAATCACAACCAAGCTGCAACTAGTGTGCACAAAACTGCAGGTGGGACCTCTCTTCTAGATTATTATATGCATTTCCTTAATTTTGTGCGTTCTTCCTCTGTGTACTCTGTGCACCCTGATACTAGAAAAACAACGCCAACGTGGCTCATTCATATATATATATATATATATATATATATATATATATATATATATATATATATATATATATATATATATATATATACATACGTACACACACATACATGTACACACATGTATAAAAATATAATTTATTTATATTCTATATATGTACTTATTTGATCCAGTGGAAAACGAAACGCATAAAAATAATATTACACACTTCAGAATTAAAAAAAAAAGGGATGTTAAGGTGACTAATTCCATTTCAATTTTCAAAAGACAAATATTTAAAGTAATTAAAAAGTACATCATCAATGTGCATCATATATGAAGAACCAGAGCACACATATGTCCATGCATCCAAGTGCATTTCTGCTCTGAAACAACTATCAATGGGGGGGGGATACAAAAAAGAAAAGAACGAATGGAAGAACTCCACATCCCATGATGCACCGCTATTTATACCTTTTTAGAATAAAATAAAAAGTAAAAGAGGGGGGGGGGGCGTTTGAGTAACGGTAATGATTCGTCAATACAAGGGGTCGCCGGAGGAGAAGTCACGTGCAAAACGCGTCCTCTCTCGCGTGCGCGCGCGTGAAAATAATGCTAACGTGGCCAAAGGCTGTGAGCGTCGCGTGTGACAGCGCGCGCGCACGGACGGACGGGAATGCCACGTAACCGTCAAAGAGCGCCGCACGCGCAGCTGCGACAAAAGCGCCGCGAAGCCTTTCCACGCCGTAGCTAAGACGGGGCGCCGGTGACTTCCCGGTCAGCCGGTGACAATGCAAAGCGGGGCGGTGTTACACACACACACACACACACACACACACACACACGTGTACAATAAAGCAAATAAATAAATAAATAAATAAATAACCCATAACATAACCCACTTATAGAAGTGCATCAGTATTAAGCGGCTCTTCCTGAAGTCTTCCTGTACTGTGCACGGGGTCGGAACCTAAGAATTGGACTACCATAAGTCTGTTTTTTTTTTGTTTGTTGTTTTTGTCCTCACCTCGAACATGAGTCCCAGCAGGAAGAGCATGGCCACACACGACACGATATCTGCATGGTTCTGAATGATGAACTCGTGGCTCAGGACTGGAGGAGTTTTGTTGTTCTTCTTTCTGATGCCCATGATGCTGGGAGAAACTTTTCGTGGCTGATCTCAAACACAGCGAGCAGAACCGAACCTCACAGCGGCAACCAACAGCAATAAAAAGCCACTTCTCTAATCCAAGCTCCTTCTTCTGCTACGGACTGACTGAACTCACTGCTGCATCCTGTCGGCTGGGAGGAAGGTTTCTATAGCTCGCTAGACTCTCCTGCTTTGTTTTGACAGGATCAATGCTAAATTCTTTTGGGTTCTGGAACAATGGAACACTTGTTTTTTTTTTCCCTTTATGAACCTGTACAGTATTTCTGGCTTAAATTTCAAAACTGGCTTCATTCCAAACACAAAAATACCAGTGTTGGGAAGGTTACTTTCATTCATTCATTCATCTTCTACAGCTATTATCCGATCTTCCCTCGGGTCACAGGTAGTCTGTGCCTATCTCAGGCGTCTATGGACATTAAGGCAGAATACACCCTGGATGGAATGCCAACCCATTGCAGGACACACACACTCACATTCACACACACATTCATACACTAGGGACAATTTTCCAAGGTGCCAATCAACCTACCGTGCATGTTTTTGGACCGGGGGGGTGGGGGGGGGGGGGGGGGCGGAGAACCCGGAGAAATAAACCCTGAGGCACGGGGAGAACATGCAAACTCCACACACACACACATGGCCGAGACGGAAATCGAACCCCGACCCTGGCGGTGTAAGGCAAACGTGCTAACCACTAAACCACACACACACATTCACACACACTGTACAATTTTCCAAGATGCCATTCAAGCTACCGTGCATGTTTTTGGACCCGGGGGGAAACTAAAGAACTGAGGCACGGGGAGAACATGCAATCTCCACACACACTTGGTGGAGGTGGGACTTGAACCCCGACCCTGGAGGTGTGAGGCAAACGTGCTAACCACTAAGCCACCGTGCCCCCTTTATCAGTTACTTTACTTTTATAAAGTCATTGAATAGTTACACTACTTATTACATTTTGAATAGGGTCATTTGTAACCATAATAGGGAAATTTGCAGCTCTGCATTAAAACACCAATAACTGATCAGCACAAACGTATTCTTATTCTTACAAGTGCTTGTGTTAGCAGACACAATAGCAGATCATCTGTATAAATGTAAATGTTGTCTGCCATTATTAGTGATATTGTCCTCAAACCAGCTATTAGCAGCGTTGGGGAGTAACTAGTTACATGTTACGGCGTTACATAATTTGATGTCATTCGTAAAAAAATTGTAAGGAGCCAGTATGTGGGAAATTGCAACCTCAACTTGAATGTTGCAAAAAAAGGAAACAATTAACATTTTAGATATAGTATGTTATTATTATATTACAAATGTAGTAATATAAGCCAGAGAAAGGCACATTATGGTAATTGATCGTGTAAGAACACAGAGGCTTCGGATACAGCTTTGCTAAATAAAAAATGGAAAAAACGATTTAACAAAAAAACACATTTTCAACCATTTTGCTTCTAAAATGTAGCAGTTTTCGAAGTGCTGAATGGCCCAGGTGCCATGCTACCGGCTGTATTTCTACCCCGACCTGGAAATCACATGCTTTTTAATGCGTACAATAAACCTCAGGCTAAATTAACTCAAGAACAGAGTAAATATTGATAACACAACATCAGCTGATTGGCATGGACTTGTAGCTAAAGCAAATGACATACAAATAAACCCATCTCACTGAGTGGAATGCAAACAATAATCATATATAGCTCATGGTAGTTTTGTGTTTCAAACGTTTAGTAAATTCAATATGTAATTATGTAACTATTTGGGTAATCATGTGATTACAATATATCAGCCATAACATTAAAACCGCTACCAGATGACTTGAAAAATGCTGATTATCTTTAATGCAAAAAAACTCCCTTCTTGAAGTCAGATTTAAAAAAAGAATATGTTTAGGATGTAAGTTCATTTCAGGGCATGAACGCATAAACACACCTAACTTGTTCAAATGTTCTATTTCCAACATGTTTATTTGTACTGATTTTTATTTGACTATAAAAATATTATCCATGTTTACATCATGTTTTGTATGTACAGGCGTTCAAGTACTTTAATTTAGCTGCGTATATTAATATATAGTTGATAAATGCTAAGGTTTAGTGCAAATTAAATGCAAATTAATTCAACATTTTTTTTCCTGTCTTATCTGTCTAATAAGTTACAAAGTAGAAATACGTCGGAAAGCGCGACGGAATGCCGTCGTGCAGGGGTGTGTGTGGGAATCTTATGTCATTCTGACACAGTGACGTGCCAAAGGGAGTGGTGACCTCGGCTTATGAGAAAGCACAGACGCTCAGAGAAACCGATCATTGCTGCTGGTTTGGACTGAAGAGGAAGAAGAAATGCGTGTGAACTCTCAATGGTGAGCACTTTTGTAATAGACTATTTTTTGGAAAGAGAAAAAGTACAAGTAAATCACATTTATTTTACATTGTATATTGATTAGAAAAAACACGGTCCATGTTTTCAATGTTGCGATCAGTGAATGAGTCAGATATAAAGCTTGTATTGTTGTTGAGACCGGCATATGAGACGTTTATTCTTTAATAAAGCTATTGAATGGATCAAAATCCTTGTATGCTCAAAGAATTACTAGATAGGTGCCTTCCAATGCTTCCTTCCTAGGGAACGATCACTGCTCCGATTACATCATGGTTTATTGCAAACAATACTCTAGGACAGTAGGACAGAAATCAGTGATTTGTGCTCGAAAGAGCAAAGTTCAGCGATACGTCAAGGCGAGTTCAAATAAACATGGACGTCACGATGACTGTGTTACAATGTTCTACCTGTCTAACACTAACCGTGTTTCTATTCAGATTACAGAGCTGAAAATGTAGCCAAAACCAACAACCATGGATATTCACCAAGAGTGCCTCTGATATGAAAAGCTATGGCATTTAGTAGATTCCGCTGGATCTGCACATTGATTGGATTCATCTTCTCCGCGGTGGATATCGTGTCCGATTTGTTGCTGAGCTGGCAGTATTTTCGGGAAGCTAAATACACCTGGTTTGCCCTGACTCTCTCGTTCATAGTCATCGGATCACTGTGCACTCAAATTTTCAGCTACTCTTGGTTTAGAGATGATCACCGAGGCGAGGCGGAGAACAAAACGGGCACGACGCATATGGGCTTGCTCCATCTGTTACACATGGGCTTCTTCACCAGGTAAATCCCAGGCTGAAAAGATGTTTTTCTGGTATAATGGTGCCATTATGGCACTCATTACTATGCAAAACCCTAAGAAAGGAATTCACGTGATGCATCAAACATGTTATAGACACATGTCAAAGTTATAGTACGTTTAACAATGGACATTGTCTCAAAGTAGCTTCATAAGGATAACGCAGTATTAATGAAAAGCGTTCTTTATAGTTGTCAATTTGCCCTAAGCTGGTGGAGAACGGAGAACCCATCCTCAACTGGGTCACACTGAATGTCCATTTATTCCAATTGTTCAGGGATGCAATGTTCATCACATGTAATGTTGATATAATGTTCAGTGATGGTGATTAAAGAATGTAGTCCTGAGTCATAAATACAGTCCAAATCCATGCTCGAATTTGGCGACTCTGGCAAGAGGAGCTTCTGTATGACAGCATACCTGACAGGGGAAAATATTTCACATATTTCACAATCAACAATGAAAACCTCTCACAAATTCTTTCATTCACAGGTGTACGTTCTGAATAACAGTGCAAGTTAAAGCAATGGCATGCGAATCAATCACGGCACTACCCTATCACTATCACCACCACCTTAAAGATAACTACGTCGTGCTGAGTTACTGATTAAACTAGTGACAGGACAGTGACTCAGCAACGTGTATCTGCTACAGAATGTAAAATCCCGAGCAACACTACTTTAGTTTAAATAAACAAAATACAGTCAAAACAAAGGACTTTGGCGTATCAACATAACCAACCAGAGTTGATTAGAACTATACAGTCTTTTGTGCTTCAGGTTATATACACCTTTATTTACTTGAGTTAAACATGGTAACAAGAACAACAAAGCCATCGCTGAAATATGAATGGCATGAAACAAGCATGCTTTTATATACACCAGTCAGAAGCATTTCCATTCCCTCTTACATTGTCAGTTTGTAACTAGTTACATGTAAGTTGTTACGTAATTTAATTACAAAATAAATGTAACAGTAATTCGTTACAGCTATTGAGAAAAATTTGTGTAATTATGTGTAGTTACGTAGGAAAGTGTTACAAATTACAAATACGGTTACATCTGAACAATTTTATGTATCGTCTGAATGAAATGATGACAAATGATCTGTTGCAGTTTCATTTTGAAAAATAGAACCTACATTTATTTAGGGGTTTGAAACTTTTTTAGAATGTTAACTTAAAGCACCACCTAGTGGACAAATGAAAGAAATCAAACGTAATCAGTTACTTTACTTTTAGAAAAGAATTGAAAAGTTACACTACTTATTACATTTTGAATAGGGTCATTTGTAATCTGTAATCTATTACATTTCCAAAGTAACCGTCCCAACACTGCATATTGTTACATTATACGATATGGACAAAATTATCGGAACACCTGCAACACGACGATATACGAAGCTGAAAATCCAACATATGTCTGAGCTGAGTGTGTGCTGAGTGATACAGGAGGTGGTATCTCAGTAGTTAAAGCATTGGCCTCAGAAAGTAATAGGTTTAAATCCCAGTACCTGCAAGCAACAACAAACTGGTGGGCCCTTGAGCAAGGCCCTTAATCCTTAACATCTCAGTTATAAGTCACTCTGGTTAAGGGCAACTGCCAAATGTAAATAAATGTAAATGTAAATCATAGGGCATATCACTGCTTCTTTCCCATAGGTATTACGACCTGCTGAAGAAGAGCTTTGGTTGCGTTTGGAGGGCACGTTCCACTAACGAGACTGAACTGTTTGGGTTGGCGGCCGATCTGAGCATGCTGAGGCTGATGGAGGCATTTTTGGAGAGTGTTCCTCAGCTGCTCCTGCAGACATTCATCATGCTACAGTACCAACGTACCTCCAAACTACAATGTGAGTCAGCTCTATTATTCAATATAGATTAGTAAGTATAACAATATTTTTATAGATATAAAGAATATATCATCCCAAAAATGTCCTGGGTACAAATGGGTAAGAATCTCCTGAATGTATCTACACTAATGCATGTTGCATTAATTATTTTAGAGATTATAAAAAATAAATGAATCATAATGATGAAAAGCCTCGGTATTCAGTTAGGTAGGGCACTAACTATGAGTGCAAAAAGTTAGGAGAGAGACTGAAAAAAAATGAAAGGTAAATGTGTAATATTTGTAGCTACAAATAAATCTTAATAGCTAACCAAAACAAAATAAATACTAAATAATCTCCCCAGGAACTCCCCAGGAAGCACCACAATTAAGCAAAATGCTATTAAATGAAGGATAGACTAGAGGGCATAATGTGATATATATTCATGGACAAAAGTCAGGGATTCTATCCTGCATTCCGCAATATTTCCCAAAGTTTACATATGAGACAGAGTGTAAAAAAAAAGTCCAAAGTACCAAACACAAGGTTTTAATATCAAAATTCATTCAATCACCCGAATTCTGATTGTCTTGCAGATCTCAGCATGGCCGTATCCTTCCTAAACATAGCCTGGTGCACAGTGGATTACTGGCGTTGTCTGCGCAGATCGCTCCCTAACACAGACGAAATGCCACGTGGAATTCCTACAGTCGTTTACCTGCTTTATAAAATCTTAACGATCACCGCCCGCATTCTGAGCCTCGCTCTATTCATCATGCTGACCCCCTGGAACATCCTGGTGCTGGGGCTCATATGGCTGGTGACGACCGTGTGGGCTCACGTGGTCCAAACCGACTTCTGCAGGACACTTTGTATGGAGGAGCTGTATCGCGGCGTTGTCGGGGTTATTCTCGTCTTCACCTTTTTCAACATTAAAGGAAAGAACACCAAAAAAGAGATGAGCATATATTACATTATGAGCACGTTACATAACTTCGCAGCTCCTCTTTTACTCTTCCTGTTCCTACCCAGGACTGCAGAATCGGACTTTTTTTTACCCGTTACCTTTTTCGTGTTACTGTCCGACACGATGGGACTGGGCTTTCTGATTCTCTACTACACTACTTTACATCCGCGGAATCAAGAACAATCAGATGCTGTGGATGGAATGTTCCCAGTGATCATGAATAATTCCTCCACTACACGTCGTTTAGAGCGATTTTTATCACTCTAATACCTCAAGGATGTGTCTAAAGTCCAGTCGTGTCTTGGATGCAAAGTCTGAGTATTGTCCAGACTTCCTACCAGAAGTCTATTTTTAATGTAAAGCGACTAGAATTCCTGTCACAGAACGTGTTTGAGGCTATTTTGCAAATCTAGTCTATATCTAATATGGGAAACAAAGCTTGGCTAAAATAGTTAGCCAACGCTAATATTGTGACTGAACGCTAACCTCTTGAATGAAAATACATATTTTGCATGCTTCATAAAGACCAGTACCTGTAGAGCTTACATCATTAAGAAAATAAAACTGTCATTTTATTAATACAGCAACAAAAAGTCAAGTCTAATTTAAGTGAAGGAAGAAAAAAACACTTTTAGTCATAACCTACTGGTAAATAGTAGGCTATTGTACTTGTATTGTACAGCAAAATAAAGTTTCCCATTAATATAAATTGCTAATCGCATTAATTTTTAGTAATTGCATGTTAAATGAAGTATATATATATATATATATATATATATATATATATATATATATATATATATATATATATATATATATATAGTAGTTCCTAACCACAGACCACAGCCAGGAACTAATCCCTAAACTTATTCCCTTGCTATTCTCTACTATTCTCTAGGAACTATTGATTCTGTAACAAAGCTAGAAGACTAAATATTTAATGCTACTACTGAAATATTATTTATGGAAGCAACACTGAAGCACTTTTCACCATGTAGGTGTTCATTCTTTTTTTTCTTCTTCTTGAAAATGTAAAACAAATTCCAAAACCATTTGCCATTAATTCCTGCTTAAACAAAAAAACAAAAACAAATAACATAAACAAAACAAAGCAATAAAGGCGTCATGAAGCACATTTAGTTTTTTAAATAACAAATCAAAACCAAATGAATGCAAGATATTTTAAGACTTTTATTTTTTTAAAGATGTCAATACTTTTTCACACACATCTGTTCATCTTGTATCATGTATGATTATTAAAAGTTGTTTATTATGGATATCTTGCTAAAATTCTGGATTTCCAAGTGCCTAACGTCAATGACCAGAAACAACCGCTAGGTGGTGCTGAGATTCAAAAACGATCTACTACAAACACTTTCCTTGGCAAAGCTGTCATGAATAAACATTTTATACCCATTTACATGTAAATATTATTTGTAAATCACCATTTTAGCTATGAATAAATCACCAACTTCAAAGGTTTATGTCCTAACGCATGATTTTGACACGAAATACTCTGAAAGAAAATTACATTTTCTTTCAGAGTAAGTCTAGCATGAGCATGTCTATATTAGGAAATGTCCTAAGCATAAAGCATTACCTGAGAGTTTCCGAGTGAATCCCTGACAGTGTGTGTACATAATATTACCTGAGCATATACTCAGTTAATAGTATATTTTAAATAGTATTCTAAAACACTTATAGTTTATAAAGTAACATCATGACATATGCATCACGTGCATTCTGAACTGCCGGAATTGTAGAATTAACCGTAGGCCTACAGGACTGATGAAGTTTAATTATCGACCATATGCAATAGACTAAGACATCAGAATGTCGATGATTAAAGAAAAAAGTGAAGCCCGTTTGACCTTTGAACCGAGTAATCCCTGGATCCATCGAGTATGTCTTTGAGGCAGTCTGCGTCATCCCATGAAGGGCTCAACCATAACAAACCCTGGCTAATTCTGTTTTGACTAGCTTTTAAGGAAGCATATAATCCTGCAAAGAGAGAAGTTGAGGAGACACAAGATGAAGTGGTGGATGATAAACTAAAATGATGAGATTTGGTTGAAGTATGCCGGATTCTCTCACATGTCTATGTTTGAAATGTCTCTTTTTAAGCTTAAATACACTCTGATATCATGCTTTAAAGGTCTTTTGGTTTTTATTCTGCTTTCAGGTGAGGCATAGACAGTTGTTACTCCACACGACTACCGAAAAAAATGAAGGAAATCCTACAGAAATCGCGTACAACATCATTATTTTCACCATGATTATTAGCTTTAAGCAGGAATTACAGAGAGATTTATATATTGCACTGGGCTGCAGTCGGTGGTCCAATTCTGTCTGAAAGGGCCAGAGCTCATGATTTTGGTTTTGGTGTTCCAATACTTTTGGATAGGTTTAAACCCAGTGCACAGATGAAAATGTGAGTGACCTGGAGGATTAAAAACAAAGCAAACAACAAAAAAAAAAACAACCTCAGCTGCATTACTCACCATCACTAGGTAGTTGACTGGAATTGTGGTGAAATATAGATTATATAGATTCACCATTTCTTCTAATCATGCACACCTGGCTTCAATCGCTTCTGGCATTATATGTTAGACTCACATCAAAATACACACACACACACACACACACACACACACACACACACACACACACACACACACACACACACACACACACACACACACACACATTCAATGAATTGATCTTTATTCTGTGTTTCTATATTAATTTTTTTAATAAATTTCTCTTAGTATCTGGTTCTATGTGCATTGGATGGTTGGATACTTGTATTATATGTATTTGCATGTGTCTTTGAAGTAAAACGTTAAATTGAATCAGAACGCCTTGGAAGTGAATTAATTATTATAAAGATTAATTCACACGTTTATATCAAGTGGATATTTTCCCCCTTCGAGTCGGCTCATTTTACATTGTCTTGTGTACTTCACGGATGTACATGACAGCCGTTATAAACTTAATACTGGTAAAAGACTTGACTTTCTCAACACACGACCACCAAAAATACAGAAAGCAAGATTTAAAGGAAATATCTCTAATCCCACAAGGTTCGGTTTGTGTTCCGTCACGAAACAACCATGACAGCGTGTTCAAACCCACAGCCATTGATAATCTCCTCTCTTCCTCAGTGATTTCCTGACTGATTGCCGCTCTGTAATGCAGTGCACGAGCCAGAATCCTACCGCAATTTGTCCAGACACAATAAACATGCCGAGCCAGCCTTGCCCGTTGCTGGTTTCCATTAAAGCTTCAAAGTCTGTATAAAGCCTTGATTAATGTGGTTTGGTTACACGGTGTGTCTTTAATTATTACTGCTGAGCTCATGGAGGCCAGGATGCAGATACATTAGCGGCGAAAACAATTCATAAACTTCCCAGTTCTGACAACAGGGAGCTTTGCCTCATGGTTGGAGAATTCTCCGGAATCAGGGAATGAAACGGGCCTCCGGTGTGCTCCAAAAAGAGTGCCGAAGGTCCTTTAATCATAGAGCAAAGGGCTAAAAAAATTATTCAAGGCAGTGACAAATACAGGGGCATATAGAGTGGTGTTTTTATTAGATCGTCACATTTTCTGTGCTCGAAATAATTTGCGCACAGTAAGATTACACGGCAACAAATGTTACGTGGCAAAAATGATTTTTGAGGTAACTCAAAAAGCAATTACTCATATTTAACAATATAAAACATAAAACTAATACACATACATCATAACATACAGGCACCTGAAGGCTAGCTACTCAACAACACATAGCTACAAATAATGCTAGCTACATATTAGCACAGTTGTACAGTATGTTTTAACTGGTTTTAATGCTAGTAGCTAATATTATTTAATGAATTCTTGAAAGGAATCTGCAGTGCTTTTTAGCAGGTTGAAGCATGTAATTATGAAGGAAAACAAGCTAATATACATGCCATAGTTTGTGCTTTTGCTAATTAGGTGCATACCAACGTGAACTAGCACTTACTGATTCCTGTCAGCAAAAGCAGGAAATGACTTCACCTTTAATAGAAATGAAAAAAAAGAAATAGAAAAATATCTCACATATCATGTATTAGGACACACACACACACACACACACACACACACACACACACACACACACACACACACACACACACACACACACACACACACACACACACACACAAATGCTCGGTACTTTGGTTTATTTGCACAGTATGACGACACAAGTTCCCCTATCCAGACATTTACTGCAGACCCTATTTGTATTAAAGAGGTTTATAATAATACATAAAAGCGTCATTCATTCCAAAAGTACAATACGGGAAAATAAACCATGCAATCGGTGAGTTATGAAGCTCTGCCTGTTACCCTCCGCTCCACAGGATGGAATAAATGAAAATAGTCGCCTGTGGCTATTTGACCGTTTCATTCAAAAATAAAAAAGTACATACTTGCACGGAGGTTTATTTTGCCGGAGAGTTATTTTCGGAGCGATTAAGTATTAAGCGGTTCATTCATTAATGTTTTAGCCTAGACGTACGCCAACTTAAACTTTTAACTTATTATTTCAGCTTGTTTTGAAACCACGACCTGATAAATCTCTGATGTGAATATTTTTGTTCCAACTCACTTCCAGCCGAGGCCCTAGTTTTCGAAAAAGCTATGATTGATTGTGGTTCAATCGAACACATAACTTTATTTTGCTTCGTTATCACATGATCGGGACGGTCACTATAGATTATGTGGGCATACGTGTTACTGTTGCACACAAGCAGCTGTTTCTCAACACCGTCAAACAAGTATGAAACAGATCAGCTGTGTTCTGTGTCATTACACTGATGAATTCTAACCCCACCCCTCATTCTAGCTCCATCCCTTACTCTAACCTCATCATTAATTCTAACCCCACCCCTCATTCTAGCCCCACTCTTACTCTAACCTCATTATTAATTTCAAACCCACCCGTCATTCTAGCCCAACCCCTTACTCTAGCCCCACCCCTCACCTTGACCCCATGTCTAAATCCTTACTTACAATTCAAGTCATTTATCCCAAAGTTTGCTGTAAAATGAAGATTATGTTCACTGTTAAAAAAATTGTGTTTAAAATGATCCTCCCCTTTTCATTTAACTTTGTGACGAATCTTCAAACTCGTTCTTCATCATCATCATCATCATCCTCATCATCTCGATCTTTTCATTTCGTTTTGTACTGCTGTGCATCTCATTCTCTGTCTTAATTGCTTGCGCTGTGTCTCGCAGTCTCCTTCTGCACGGAGACAGAAAACAGAAGCCGTGTTCGTGCTGGTCATGCTGCGGCTCTGTAAGAGTCAGACGAAGATGGATGATCTGGGTATGCATGTTTATTTGTGCAGAGCTGGGGGCCGGGGAGGTCTATTATGTATGTATGCAGTGCTCACAATCAGCAACAAAACAAGATTACGAATTATAGATGAGGAAGAGAAAGAGAAAGAAGGGGTTCTTTTTTGTTTGTGTTCTTACATCATTTCCTAAAAAAATAAAAAAACCCACCCAAGCCACAGAAGCCATCAAGCCTTTTTTTTTCCGTTTTGAATACACAATTCTGTGATTAATTACTATTTCCAGCTTAACTATCATAGCTTTCCTTTTCAACTAGAGGTTATTCTTCTGTGCCTAGCAAATACATTATTGATCTGAGTTGATTGAGTATATATATATATATATATATATATATATATATATATATATATATATATATATATATATATATATATATATATATATTCATTACCACCCCATTATATGTAAAAACTAAATAGAAATTCGTAGCCCTTGCAACACTAATATAATCCAAACACACTGCATGCATATAGGAGCTATTTTTTTTGTATTATTTAAGCGAAACTCCAGTCTCTATCACCCCAGAGCATGTTAAGCTGTTTTTGCACTGGAAAAAAAACAGCTTACGCCTTGATTTAATGAACGGTAGCTCACAGATTAAAGCTAACATCTTTATGGATGACCATCTGCCTCTCTGTCTCACTGTCTATTTGCCTAGAATAAGTTTAAAAATCTGTATTAGGAACGAAGCGGGTGTGTGGCAGCTCTTTGATGCTGGATCTTGTGAAATTTGTTCTACATTAAGCCAGTGCTAATCTGATTATGGACCATGATCCATTCAGTCTACTGTAAAAAAAAAAATAGTGTGACGCAGCAGTGCAGTTTTGAACTTGATACTGTGCCGACACCCGAGAGACGCACTAAAACATTAGGCCTTCTTTGATGTGATATTGTAGCCCATCTGCACTGCAGAGCTGTAGAAAAAGGGCTTCAGGAGGATGAGTGTGTCTGTGCATGTCTATTGGTGTGTGTGTGTGTATGTGTGTGTGTGTGAAAGTGTGTTTTGGGCTAAAGCCTGATATGAACATACTGCTTTTCTTAATCAGAGACGATAAAAACCGGACCCTCCGCCTCTCACCAGGGAGGGAAAGGAAGAAGTGATGTCCCGAGATCAGGTAGAAATCGGTGCATTTTTCCCCCCTTTTTTCCAGTAGTAGACTCGCTTGTTGTCAGAACAAATAGCATTATTTGACTGTGCAGCTGTTATTTGTTATGCAGGTGACACATAGGTTGCGAGAAACGAATTATTTTGCAATTATAGAATGAAACCATGACAGAACTTTATTCACTTAAAATTGTAAGAAAACAAATATAAATTAAACATTTATTTTACGAAGATAAAGCCTAATACTTGGCTTATATGTGTCATATATGTGTCATATAAGCCTAATATGTGTCATTTTGTGTATGCTCCAGATCTGTTGTGTTGCATTGGTTCTCTTTGCAAAGTCAAAACCAGGAGTTTTTGATTTGGGTTTTACATGCAGGTTTGGATTCCGACAAGGACTTTACAACAATAAATTTGATCTTCTGCTCTTCTTTATATCTTCTTCTGAACTTATTCCTCGCTTAAATCAGACTGGTGTGTTCTGCTGGACAGGAAAATCTAAATCTGTATTGATATTTAGAGCTATCCATGATTCCATCTCCTATGTCGCCTGAGATAAAATTCCTGCTAAAGGGAAACAAACCTGTAGCATCATTCTACCACCACCATGCTTCACCTTGATTGGGTTGGCAGTTGATTTTGTGCCTATTTGTTTAGGCAGCAATACATTTTTCTCCATGGTTTTGCATGTTTTAGGTGAGAAGAAATACAATAAGTAATCAGTGCTTCCCAGTATCTTCCTGCAGCTCCTCTAGATATATTAGATGCTTCCTCAAGCTTCCCTCTATAATAATCTTACTGTAGAAACCTATTAACTATTGGTTATTACTTTGTACTTCTCTTTTAACAGTGGGATCTACATGCTTGAAGACCAGGGCTCATTCAAATAAGAGCAAATCTTGAAGGTGTAGAGAAAAATCCAATGGGAAAGAACTGATTTACATTTTTTGGTTAATAAACACCCCTGTTATGACTTTTTAACATAACTGGTTCATTTTAATTTTGAACTAATATAAATATAGTGTGCACAATTATGCTATAGTATCCACAAGGATATTTAAATAACCCTCCCACCTCACACGCCCATAATCAAATCACATGTCCTTGTTTTACTTGAATTCGACTGGTTCGACTGGAAAAAAAAGCATTCGTGTTGATCTTTCTTAAAATATCACAGAAGCCTGCAATTTTCACATTTAAGTATCCGCAATCGAATAATAGATCATATCTCAATCATTCATTCGTCTTCTAATGTATCTGCAATTCACCAGCATTCATAGTTAGACAATAATATAATGATCTAAAAGGATTTGACTGTGTCCATAAAATCATTTCATGTAAAATTTCCCCTTCAGCTCAGAATGCAACCTCATGTAAATTAACTACGGTTTGGCTGTATTTACTGTGCTTTTCCTGCAGATAGCGCTGTAGCTACACGGAAAAAAATATAGGCTGCAGTTAATAAGACTCCTCAATGAGGACTTCATTGTGCGTTTATATCTAAATAAATAAAGGAGATCATTGTAAAAGAAATATGTTTTGATATTTCATTCATTTTCTTTTGTTATTTGTCATTTTCTTGAGATCATTTGTTTCTATGTTTATATTTGTATAAAAGTATATATATATATATATATATATATATATATATATATATATATATATATATATGTCTTCAATAACGAAATTTGTTTATTAATGTGCTAAATGATTACATGCAATACACACACACACACACACACACACACAGAGTTGTTCATGTTTAGCTAGATGATTCTTCTTTAAACAAAAAACATGAAGATAATGTAGATGATAAATGATAACATTTAGAAAAAGAAGGAGAAATAAAGGAGAAGAAGGCATGGTTTTTACTCAGCCATGTAACTGAGATCGGATGACATCACATTCATTGATATACAGCAAATGTAATTGTCGCTATTGGACATAATGGGATTTCATATTTATATTTATATAATTCGATTTATTATTCCACATTCAAACTGAAGGTGTGATTTGTGTTCATATTTTTAATATCGCATTCATTCGATCACCGAGGTTTACACCTGGGTAATAATAACGCCTGTAATATACTTCCATTTTTTGAAGAACAATTGTAATGAATATTAGCGCTCATGTTTAATATCTGCAGACGATCTTTCATTTGACTTTGAAATATCCAGCCGAGTAAAACAGTCTCATGTTAAATTATATCTTTACACACACACACACACACACACACACACACACACACACACACACACTCCTTCCTATTGTTTTTCCTATATTGGCAAAAAAAGGGACTCCTGAAATTTCCAGCCATGTGTTATATATAAATTATAAAAAAATATTTACAATTAAAAACAAAATAAACAAAAATATACAGTATATTTACAAATAAAAAACATTTATATTTACTTATTAATTTTCATAAAATTTTATCACCTGTTTTCCTGATTTGTTCCTTTTCATGTGTTTTTTTTTTATTTTAATCTTGTACTCATTGTACTTGTTCAGTTATTTTTGCAGAGTAATTTTTAGTAAAACTAAAAACTAAAAACTAGGGCCTGAATAAAGTTATTTATGCCAACACCACACATTGCTCAAGATAGTTTTGATAACTGTTGTTTGTAGTTAAATTGTGTACTTAAATGTTTTCCTTTCCAAGAATTACTAGAAAAATTCAATGTCTAAAATGTCTAAAAGTGCACTCTGTCTTTTTGGACTGAGGTTATAAATGCACAAATGAAAAGATGAACTTATTGCAAACATAAAACTAAAATATATATTTGAATACGATAATTTAAATATAAAATTAACTACATTTACTAATTGGCAAAGGCGGATTTAAAGCTAGACTGAGAATCGTCCACCAGTTTCTATGTTAGATTACGGTCACATGACTGCATCACATGACTACAAACCTCATCAACTGCTAAATGCTATAAATGTAAATGTCAAATCCTGTTTTTGAAGATCTGTATTGCAGAATTTCATCTGGATTCTTGTGGATGTTGAATGATCTATATCCTAAACGGAAACAAGCACCAACTTTTGTACATTTTGAACTTAAATTTTACCATAAATGTTGTCATCATACCAAAGCACAACAGCAAAGAAGAGTTATGTGACAGTCAAAACATTTTTAAAGAAATAAATAGACATGCGGGGGCACGGTGGCTTAGTGGTTAGAACGTTCGCCTCACGCCGCCAGGGTCCGGTCCGATTCCTGTCTCGCCCGTGTGTGTGGAGTTTGTATGTTCTCCCCGTGCTTTACGGTTTTTTTCTCCAGGTTCTCCGGTTTCCTCCGATCCAAAAAATGCACGGTAGGTTGATTGGCACCTTGGAAAATTGTCCCTAGTGTATGAATGTGTGTATGAGTGTGTGTCCTGCGATGGGTTGGCATTCCATCCAGGGTGTATCCTGCCTTAATGCCCATAGATGCCTTAGATAGGCACAGGCTCCCCGTGACCAGAGGGAAGATCGGATATAGCGGTAGAAGATGAATGAATGAATGAATGAATAAATAGACATGCCTTTTTCATTATTTTAGTATTTCCCCAACATTCAGGAGCATTCTTGTTCTTCTTGCGGACAATGACCCAAAATACACATTTTAGCCACCATAATAATCCTCATTTTATAATATTATCAACATTGTGGGAATGAATACACACACACACACACACACACACACACAAAGAGATTTAATTAAAGCATGTTCATGGTGAATTTCTGGCAAATATGAAATCTTTAGATCTTTACTCAGGTCCTGCATCTGGCTCAAAATGGGAGTTTTGATGCCAAGCCAACCTCACAGTCATTTCAAATTGATTAACATCTGTAACACGAGCTGTGTATTCTTGTGCAACCATTTTATTGCGAGAGTGCATCACGACTCAAACACACATTTGCTGAAAGGAGCATATTCTAATATTAAAATTAATCAGACATGAAGGTGTGCCTGACTATTGCTTTACTGGTTAATGGGTTATTAAAAGGATATCACAGCTTGTTTTTTCATTCGTAAAGGATATTTATTAATTTTTGTTACGTTGTCCAGATTAAAATGTTTTTTTAAATTATGCACAATTATGTAATGCAATGATTAATACTGTGCATGTATAATGTTATAACATTATTAAGCCTTGTCGTCTTTTAAGAGCCCCACTCTAAATGTTCTGTAGTTATTTTTTTCTTGCAAAAATGTATAACACGACAGTCTTGAGGCAGTGACAGCATTTATATCAACCACTGTATAAACAATAATATGAGTCCTCATTTATATCTCATTTAAAATTGCAATTTGACACATATATGCTGATTATACCTAATAATAATAATAAAAAATGCAAACTTAATTACTGAGGGAACCCTGGAGAGATTCTAGTTATTGCAAATGAGATTCAACCAATGCTAATAGAGATCCATTGGGACAGGAGTCATGCACTGGACCCCATGCGCTTAGGAGGTAATACAGTGTGCAAGTTGGGATGATGGATGGTGGATTGTAGAATGGATCATGGGCATCATTAATAGCTATGTTTTTTTGAGAATGGAATAATAGGGTGAATCAACAGGGTATCACAGGGCACAATTGCACACACCACAGATTTGGGAATGCCATTCAGTCTACAGCACCTGCCTTTTAACCTGTGAAAGAAACTAAAATACCCCGAAAATAAAAATAAAACATGGTCAGCACTTGTTAACTTAGACGTGCATGCCTATTCTTTTAGAATATATTTCTATAATTTTACTAAAGCGTACGTCAAACAAAATTAGTTTTAGCCACTTGTATAACATTTAACATTTTAATAACATGCCAGATTGTATGCTGGTATGTTGGCTCTAAGCTTCCACATTACTTCCAACACAATATCGCACCAATCCTATAAACAATAAAATAAATAACGAGTGGAATAAACATAGATCCTGCTACATAAAGATGTTGATAAGTGCTAGCTTGGTGGTTAAGACCTTTGTTTTAAAAGTCGTAAGTATAAATCCCCTAAATAGATAAGTTTACACATTTTCGTACTTGTAGGTATATAACGTAATTGTAAATTGTTTTGGGTTATAGTCTACGAAATGTCATAAATGTACCCTAGTATTTCATCTGCAGATTATATTTATAAATTGCTATGTCACTGTATTGTCGATGTGCTACACTAGTGTAGGAAGTGTTTCAACACAGATGAGCAGACTGATACACATATCCGAAATAAATAAAAGCACTCGTGGAATGCCCTTGGACAATCAAAAGTAAACAAACCAAACTGTTATATTTAATTTATAATGTATATAATGTTACAGTTATCTAATGGAGCCTATTCTATCAATCACATGTCATTTCGTTTGAGGCTATATTGTTGTTAATCTCGCTCGGCACCGGCGTCTCCGGTCTCGAGCTGTTTTTCACTTCCTCAGGTGGAACACATTTTCATCATTACGGTGGTGTGTTTTCAGTAAATCCCACCATCAACTGAGGAAAACACACATTTCTCGATAAATGAAAAGAAACACACACACACACACACACACACACACACACACACACACACACACACACACACACACACACACACACACACACACACACACACACACATATGTGCACACCCGATTTCCACGAACAGGAAGGAACTTTTTTTTCAAATCCAAAGCCAACAAAGTTGAGCTCTCTGATGTTTTCTTTGTAGTTTAACCAAAATCTAATAGCTAATATCAACTCCATCGATGTCAATCATGTGGAAAGATTCTTTAAAAAGCACCATGTTACTTCAATTATCCATTCGATTATCAATTTAGCGCGATTTGTTTTCTTTTCTTTTTTTTCCCCCTGTCCAAAAGCAGTTCAGGAATTACATTCATAATTCCCTCATTTTTTATGCTAGTTTGAGAAAAAAACGTACAGCTGATCCTCATTATTGAAACAGTCGATTATTCAAAATACCCATGGTTTCATCGTTTTGCTGCTTCTTCCACCAAAAAAAAGAGGAATATGTGTTTTTCCCTTTCTTTTTGTATTTCTTCTTCTTCTTCTTCTTCTTCTTCCTAATAAAGTTAAATGGTGAAGTATATGATTTGCCATTGAATGTTCCGGTCAGGTTTTATTTGTAAAGTCTACAGGAAAATATTGAAAACACATCATACATAGACACACACACACACACACACACACACACACACACACACACACAGACACACACGTACGTCAGCAGCTACTGGTTTGAAGTCAGTATAATTAACAGGCAATTTGATACACTAAGGGCCCGAGAGGTTTTCAGTCCCAAAGACACGTAGGAGATCCATCAGTGGGTGCTAACTAGCCACACACACACACACACACACACACACACACACACACACACACTCATGTGTTTCTCTGAGCCTGAGCCATCCTGCCCCGGGCCTGTGGTGTGTATGCCTGTGTTTAGTTATTAATGGCCAGGTGTGAATAAAAGATGATGGCCCACACACAGATAATGAGTTAAAGTGAATTAGGGGAACTTGGGGCAAAGGATACATTATGTGATTCCACAAAGAGGTGAGCCGAGGTAAACCTGACAGGACATAGAACTTGAATATTAGATATTTCAAAGTTAATTCTTCCAGAAAAAATTTAAGCAATAGAAACCCGCATATATTCAACAGAGTTTATAGTAATAATGACGATTTCTTTTAATAGAAACGTATAATCTTTGTAGGTCTCTAGAGGTAATGTGTTACCTTTTATTGGACACATATCATGCCTGCTATTATTAAGGACCAACAGATAAACAGAACTTCAACATCAGATGTTGGTATTTACTGGACACCATTAGGGAATATTAGGACTTCATTATACATTCAAAATACAATACATTTCTACAGTGTCTTTGTGTCTCTGTAATAATTAAATGATAAACCAAATCACAGTAAACAATGAAAACCATTTGGTAATATTTAAATTTAATCAGTTTGTGATATTTGTATTAGAAACATTTAGAATTCTCTGAAAGTTTATATTGTTCATTTTTCTTTTTTTATTCTTTAGTAGCCTGGAAAGAAAGAAAGAGTTTAGTCAATTGCAATTGTTCATATATATATATATATATATATATATATATATATATATATATATATATATGATGTAAGATCTATTTGCCCAGGAAGGAGAGTGATGGAGTGCTGCATTAGATTACCTGGCCATCACCTGATCTAAATCCAAATAAGAGGGTTTGAGAATGGTTGAAACGCAGCCAATAAGTATCCAACACCTCTGGGAACTCCTTCAAGATTGTTGGAAAACCATTCCAGGTGACTACCTTGTAACTACAATGTGAGAATGCCATGAGTGTTAATGTAGCTACTCTTAATAAGCAAGTGAAATTTTTTTTTATAGAAATAATAATAAAAAAACACCCAAGCAGAAGATTTTGGTGCAAACTTTTGGCTCATAGTGTATAAATACAACCACACACACACACACAGAGATAGTAATTATATTGAACACATGGTGTATATCATAGCATGAATTCATTATTATTCATGAACCGTAGCTTGTGCATTTAACTGCATAATGCTGTTATAAAATATAGATGAAAGAAAAATAACAAAAAATGGACTTTTGTGTTGCTTTTATTACATTTATGCAGTGATGAAATTAGTGAGCGATAATCAGATGCATATAAACTAATACACATAAAAAACTCCTCACTCGTTAGTTATAATATTAATAATATTATTCGCTTTCTCTTACTGTTGCAATGTAACCACACTTAAAGGCAAAGTAAAGAAGACAAAGAAAAGGGAAAGAATAATGATTAATTACCACGAGTGCATTCTCAGACTTGAAATATTAGTTGACATCCATGAAATCGTTCTAATGCGGTCAGTGAAAGTTCACGTGGTAAGAAAAGAATCAGGGTGGAATTAGTGAATTAGTGTAATACATGCTTAGACATCTTCATCAGACGTCCTGTCAGAACTTCAGGTCAAAGTTCATATCTTACTTGTCAAAACAAGGCTGATGATTTGCTTAGAATTGACCAGCACATTTGTTTTTGGTCTTAGCCTGGATTATTATTATTTTTTTACTTCATTACATACATTTAAACATTTTTTTGAATCTCTTATTGTTTTCTTGATCAGAGTACCACTAGGGATAGGAGATTTTACTACTAGAGAAAAATAAACAAATAAAATAATTAAAATAAAATAAAAGAACATGCAAACTCCACACACACATGTCCGAGATGGGAATTGAACCTGGACCCTGGCGGTATGAAGTGAACGTGCTAACCACTAAGCCACCGTGCCTCTATTATTATTATTATTATTATTATTATTATTATTATTATTATTATTATTATTATTATTATTATTATTGCTAAAATCACACTAAAATCAACCCAATATGTCAGTCCAACATGCCCCATTATATATCCAAATAGACAGATATCTAGTAACTTCTGAATGAGTCGAGTAATTTACAGATTTTTCATTTACTGAGCCTCTTATGGCCTGTAAATGGTATGGAGTTATTCAGGAAAAGGCCACTCCCACCGTGACTTTTTGATAGAATTTTGCTCATCACATTAAAATCCGTAGCGTGAGCATAAATTAAGAAACGGAGCGGTAAAACAAGGTATGGAAAACGTATTACTTTCTCAAAGTAGGTGTGAAATAAGTGATCCAACAAAATGACATTACACCTCTACGTTTATAAGCTCCGATGCTGAGTAACTCGGGTGTCAGTAGGAGCTCAGAGCAATGCCCGCGTTTGATGTGGTGGACTTCGCCGAAGGCTAGGACTTTTTTGGAGGTCGGATCACCAGTCACAGGTGTGTCACCTCTATTGTTTGCTTCTCAAAAAGATCTCATAATGAAGACGACAGAGTAAAAAGATCTTTCGCCTCAAGACCAATATGGCCACAGTGAATAGCTAATCCCTATGGAGTGTACCCTGCCTAAAGCTACACTCTGACTTGTGTGTGTGTTTGGGGGCTAAAGAACAAGGGAAATGAGGGAAAAAACAGGAAAAGGAGAGCAAATGAAGTCTAAAGAATACTTAGAATTTCGGGTATATGAGAAATACACATGACAAATTGTGTGTGTGTATGTGTGTATTTGTATGAGAGGCTAATTCCTATGTAATAATTTGCGCCTATATCCACACACTGGCTGCTGAATGTGTGTATGTGTGTTTGTGTGTGTGTGTGTGTGTGTGTGTGTGTGTGTGTGTGTGTGTGTGCCAGGTCAAAGAAGTATCATCCTTGCATTATCTATGTTGTCAGCCACTAGACTTCCGTGATGAATGGATGAATAATTCCTATCCCGAGGCGAAACTTATCCACTGACAAGAAACGAACTAAAGTCTCATATCAATCAATGCGCAGAATCATTTTATGCTTATGCATTTTTTCATGTATACATATTTATGAATAATTGCATGAATATCATGTCAACACCCCAAATAAGAATAGTGTTGATAGATAACTATTAATATGAACACAGAATGGATTCTTTTGTCTGACAGAAAATGAGACAATAATAGTGACATAGAGAGTGACATAAATGGCCAAGAACATCCATATATATATATATATATATATATATATATATATATATATATCTATATATATATATATATATATATATATATATATATATATATATATATATATATATATATATATATATATATATATATAGATATGAGCATGGACCCCCACCATGGAGTAACCGCAATGAGACAAAGAGTCCTGTGAAAGGTCACTTAAATACAGGTGCTAATTACAGAGATCATATGGCGAGACATTTGCAGAGACACCATTGATGGGAATTGTGGTATTGTTATACTAAATATTGCTGCAGATCCAGTGAAAAAGAGTGAAAAGAGTGAAAAAAGGATATTTAGTATTTGTTGGTACATTCCGCTTCATTATCAGACATATAGTCCCAAAGAAGCTACACTTGCTAATAGCTAGTTCGCTAGTTCTGACAGCTATTGGCTAGTTAGCAAGTTTGCTGCCTTCTTTGGCCCAGAGTTATTTGTTATTTATTATTGACACTTGAAATGAGCTTTGTTTCTGCTTGTTTATCTTTGTATATTAAGTCAAACCTTATATTCATGGTAAATATGTCACTCATGCTATGTTTAATGATGGGAAATTCCTATGTTTGATTTCTGTTCTACAGGCAACACGAAGTAACAGTGACAAAATAAATAAGTAAAAAAGCCAAGATCATCCACATTTACCTCAGAAATTTGCAAAAACAGATTTCATACGACTGCAAAATATTAATTACATAATTTCGAGACAACAATGTCTTAGTACATTTTGAGACCATGGTCATGTAATATTGACATGAACATGATAAACACAGCTTCAGTGTTAAGTGTTTGTTTTGAAACTTAGTATTTGATAATTTTTTTTATATATACTGTATATAAATGTTAAAGCATTTAATAAAGTGCTGAAATAAAAGCTGTTCCTTGTCGTGGATTTCTGTTGAGAGTGTGTTAACAGTAGCTGTAACGTGAGTGCATGTGTGTATGACCTCCTCCTTGACCGCGACCCTCGAGGGATGGACAGATCAAAGGTGGAGTGCGAATAAATGAGTGGAATGAGGGAGGGAGTCTGTTTACATGAGCGGCAGAGCAGAGAGAGGGAGCCTGAAAACAGTCCTGCTATCAGACAAATAGCACAGAGAACTAAAAAAGGGACATGCATGACAGAGAGAGGGAGAAAGAGGGGAAGAGTAGAGCAAAAAATTGGGACGGAGATGGAGATACAGTATGCAGATGGATAAATATATATAAAGTGGGAATATATATATATATATATATATATATATATATATATATATATATATATATATATATATATGGATTAGTGGAAAATAGAGAGAGAGAGAGAGAGAAGGAGAGAGAAACAAATGAAAAACAAATGAGAAGGAAAGGAAAGAAAAAGGAATAAAAGGGAAAAAGAAAAATGGGAGCAGAAATGAAATGAGTGTAAATCCACAAGAAAAAAAAACAAAAAAAACTGCTTCTCCCTCTCGTTCTGTTCATTTGATATGGCCGGTCTGTCACTCGGGATTGTAGGAGGAAAGTGAGGGGGAGCGATAAGAACAACCTTCGACCTCTTCAGTCTGATTGGACCTGATCTGTCTCTCCATCTTCCATCCCTTTCTCTTATTAACCCTCTCTCCTGTTTCTCTCATACATTTTCATTTATTACTACCCCCCTTCTCTCTCTCTCTTTTCTCCCAATATGAAAGACTAACGGAAACGTTTTGGACAGGAAATGCACTATGATTATGCATACATTTTTGTGTCGTGTGACTGGCCTGTCATCATGCACCGTAACTACTGCGTACCTTCAAAACAGACTTCTATCGATGGAAAAATGGCAATATTTCTCTATAAAGCGGAACATGGACACAGGCGATTTCTTGAAGGAAATGTTGTCATGATGGCAATTTTGCACTGAATGCGTTCTTGATTATAATATACGAAGAATGTAACACATTTATGATGTACCTTAGCTGTGCACAAGTATAAGCTTATTGCTAATTAATGCATATAAACCTGGTGTGTCTGGACCTGTTAAGTGAGGAAGAAACTCCACAAATTACCATATGCATAATATTCACTAATAGCTGTTGTTGACATTTGTAATACAATCCTTTAATTTATTTATGAGCAGCTATAAACAGATTTTTCCCCCCACAAGCTTTTTTAATCTTAATGACATAAACACATGCCTTTTTTGTAACAGCAACAAATAAAAACATTCCTCTGGCCTGACTGCATGGCAAAAAGTTTCAATGTAAATAAAAATAATATATATGCAATGGAAGGAGACTCCAGTGTCAGCTCTTTATGCCAACAAGCTCTCTTTTCTGAACATTTACAATCCTTATGATGAAATGTAACTATACATTGATTTTAACATAACAGTCTTAGTGATTTCTTTAAAAAAATTATAAAAATCACAAATTGCCGAGGATGAACTACAAAAAGATTCAGAGCACTGATAAAGTAAGGAATAATATGTGTGTTAAATGATTATAAACCATGACATGTCTTGTTTTTCATTATATGTATTTATAATATTATTCTAAATTATTATTATTATTATAAAAGAAAACATGTATCATAATAATATAGCAATTTAAATGAAGTTCTTCCAACCAGTCAATATCGAGCATTCAGACTGACCATGGGATAATACCTAATAGTAATTTCTGTAATTTTATGTTGAGTTTATTTTTTTAATAGCTATTACGAATTTTTCCTTAGCTAATAAGAAAATACTAATTAATTCCGAACCCCATAAAGTGTCCCGGATTCCTAAGAAGCTGATCTTGGAATCTCCATTTCCATTCATCATTCTTTTACATATCAATTTACTCCAATAATACCCGTAACACTGAGGGGAGTCTGGCGTCGACACGCAGGCTCACTATGAAATTGACGGAGGTCAGTGAATCAATCTCTGAAAGTTCAGAGGTGAACACTGACATGTGTCAGTGCTTTCACAAGCACAAATGTCCTGTCTTTGATGGAAAATAATGATGAGATCATTTTGTTTTCCATATATAGCAGGTGAATCTCTCTTGTGTGTATGAGAAAGCTAGTAGCACTGAGCAGGTATAGTCTGTCTTGTCTGCGGGATACTATAAGGCCTGATAGTGTATATATTAGCGTATATATGATAGTGTATATATCCATATTTTTGATTTACAATGTGGTGTTATTTTTCGGACCAGTTGGACCCCCAGAAAAAGTGTGTCCAACTTCGTGAACTTGAAAAAAAGTTTGTGGGTGATAATATTGTGAGTTACTGAAAAATGTGCTCCTGCTCCTTGTGGATTCATTTACGCTGACCCAGAATGCAATATTTTCTTAACACTGGCAGCACACAGAGTTTGATGTTTTCTGCTTATGCAAACATGCCGTGTGCTTGTGCTCCTGGACCAAATTAATCACTGGGAAAAAGCCATGGGCCATGAGCTCATAAATCGCTTAAAATAACTACATTTTAAATATATATATATATATATATATATATATATATATATATATATATATATATATATATATATATATATATATATATATAATTTATCCCCCCTTTTTCTTCAGGAGAAAAACTGCTCGTTTCTCATTTAATCTCGGATACACATTCCAGGTAATAATAGGTTATATGTATTAATAGGTAATATGTTTTTACATAAATACACGAGTGTTTAGAGCTAAGAATATAAAGTATAAACCTATTTTCTCTGACATTGTACAACATTAAATGCTGCAATAAATTGATATAAATATGATATGATATAAAAAGAATAAAACACTTTAAGATGTGCTGTTCTGGGAGGAACCTTGACTTAAATAATGGATTGCATAGTGTAAGAAGGCAATTAAAAAAAACATAGGTCTATTCAATGCGATGTTATAATAATAGGGACACAACAATGAAAATATTCCTGAAAAACAATAATCATAAACTTTTACCAGACAGCTACAAATCCCATTTAACATGTTTTGCTTTATTGTTTCGAAAGGGTCGAGCCACAAGGGAAGGTCTAAAGCGCAGGCAGAGTGGGAAGGAGTGGAAAAAAAAAGTCTGGATTTGGTAAACAGCAATAACATGCAGTAAGATGTTCAATATGAATGACTACCGACTTGCAAAATGTCACATATCATTTCAACATGGTGTCACACTTCATTATATTTCACACAAGTTTTCAAACCATTATGAGGACAATGGATAGGATTAGGGATTGGTGAAAATGTGGATGAAAACAAATAATAAAAAAAAGAACACACTGTCATGAGGTTCTCACAAGATCAGCTTGGACATGCGTTCTTGTAAAATTTGCATTCGATTATGAAATGAACCCCATAAATCATAACAGAGGTTGTCTTGACAAATCGTATTACCATAGCTGGATCTGATCATATCCCTCCATCCTTTTGTTCAGCATGATGGCGCTGGAGAAAGAAAAAACAGGAACAAAAACAGCAGCCTAAATGCTTTCCTTCAAACTCTGGCATGTCATTAGACGTAACACACACTTCCTGAACCCACTGATGGGCGACTGCTCTTCACACAGGAAAAAAAAAAAAAAACCCACCCCTCCTCCCCCCCCCCCCCCCCCCCCCCCCCCCCCCCCCCCCCAACTTCCCCCCCCCCACCCCCCCCCCCCCCCCCCCCCCCCATTCTCCACTCTCCTTCCTCTGTAACTCCTTAAAGTTCCACTTAAAGAAACCAATTTAGACAAATTCACCAAAATCAATGGCTCACTGTTGGACGCCCATTGATGTAGAACTGCACCGAATGAACTTTCCCATGACCACAAACACACTGCACACCTGTTCCCCAGGTAGCCGAACACCTGAAATTTCAGCAGAGGCCCCTGCTATTGAGGAACCGGCATGATAAGGCGGAAATCCGATAATGGAAGCGGATGCCTGACATAAATTTGCCAAAAAACAGCTTCTGTAGGAAACAAGGAATTTATTCGCACAGTCGCAAGAGGGAAGTCATTGTGGTAAAGTCCAAATGTCTGAGTGCACTTTCAGGGACTAGTTCAGCAGTTCTTCGATTATCAAAGGATAATCCGACATTGTCCTCAGAATATCATCATTATTAATGAAGCCATTTTGGAAAATGGCTCCTGTTTTTTTTTTCTTTAAAGTTGTTTGGGTGAAACTGAAATCCACATTTCAAGCTGTTTTGTTTAAACACTAATAAATACACTCTCAACACACAAAAGATTATTGTTGCCGCAGTACTACATCAAGATTTTTGAATCCAATTGTCATGGCTATACATATATATTTAACATATCACCTGAATATTAACTTGATCATTGATTGAATTGACCTGATTTTTCGTTTGATTTCAGTTGTTTATATTGAGTGACAGTTTTGAGGTGAAGAGAAACCCCATTATATAAAATTAATGAATAGTTATGAGGTAAAACATCAAAGTTACATAATATAAACTCATAATTGTGAGGTAAAAAGTCCCAATTACATATTATTAACTCAAAATTGTGCAGTAAAAAGTCCCAATTCCATAATATTAACTCATAGTTGTGTGGTAAAATGTCCCAATTATGTAATATTAACTCATATTTGTGAGTCAATTACAACTGCGTAATATAATCGTGAAGTACAGCTTTAAACAGTAAAAGTTAAATCTGCAAAATATCTTTTCACAGGTTAAGAAATGAACCATTACTCAGTATTACTTTATTTTTCATTTACTTATTTTTTAATTACATGTACCCACTGCACACAAATTTACCTCAGATGTTTCCACTTATGTTAGCCATGTTAGCATTGTAACACCCGTTGCTAGCGGTATGTTATTTTTGTAACACCAGTGCAATATTTAAAAAGCAAACCTTAAACATTAAACATCCTGAATGCAAAAGTATATCTGGTGTACTGAAAAACACATTTCATTTCATTTGGTTGAAACTGTAGCTTTGATGAGTAACACCTGATACGGGTGGCAGCTAATGCATTCCTCTAGGTTTTTTATTGTTATTACAGATGGAATATAGCTTGAATTTAATTAAAGGAAAGTGGTAGCTCTGTGGTTCAGTTGTTGGACTTCTAATTGGAAGGTCATGAGTTCAAATCCCAGAACCACCAAGCTGCTGGTGCTAGGCTCTTGAGGCTCAGATGCTTAAGTGAGTTAATTGTAAGTAAGGAGTCTCCCAAATGACATAAATGAAGTAATTTTACATAAATAACATATATGGTTACATATATAGTGCTTTTTTATGCTCCTAATATCTGACTATCCGTTTGTAAGCAAAAGATAATCAGCAAAGATAATCAGTATAGGAAATCCAAAACTGATGTTTTTTTTCATATATAAGCAATAAAATTGTTGAGTGATACGACTGATAGGACAATTATTATACCATACACTATATATCTATTTTCTAAGGGTGTCTAAAATTGATCAGTCAATCAGAAGAAGGAATTTAAGGTATTATTGGGCATTTCTAAACACTTAAGACAAGCATGGAATAATGAAAGTCTTTTAAATTGTACTCGATAAAGTATACGTCACTTCCATGCTATTGAAAAAAGGAAGAACAAGATGGTAAAAATACACCGTGGCAAAATGGCAAAAAAAAGAAATAAAAAAAACATTCTTACACTGTGTTAAGTTATAGCTCTCCCAAATGCTGGAGTTTATCATAGAAGAAGCATTTTATTACAGAAGCCAGCCTGAGAAATAAACTCCATAAATTACACTAGTAATACTTACACTTACTCCAGTCATGTATTTTTCATTCATTTACTTTTAAGTTGCTATGTAGCTCATGGTCTTATACCTGTAATTAATAGCCATTTATACAGGTTTCATACAATTTTATTTAAAAGATATTAAGTAGAACTTAATGTTTTGTGTTTCACTGCATTATTTGAAAAAATATAATAGAATATATTATAAAAATAATATTATATTTATCACACTGCATTTCTAACTTATCTATATTTTCTAACTTGCTTATAGCTGTTTAAGTAAATTTAAAGTTAAATGAATGAATAAACACAGACCACCTCTAGTTAACACCATATTTTAAGAAATAAATAAATAATGATCATTAATCTGCTTTATTTCTTCCGTAATATATACTTATGGATACGTTTATGTGAAGTGTACATTGTTTCTTCACATATTCCAGCTTTAAAGCAGGGGCCTGAGCACAAGGTCATCCAGGATACAGCACAGAGGATTAAGGGCCTTGCTCAAAGACCCATTCCAAGGACATTCTGATCAGTAGCCCATCGCCTTTAGCACTAATCTACACCCTGCACTGAACATATAAATGTTCATTTATACAGTATATTATATACATTCCATAAATACATATTTCATTGTGTGTGTGTGTGTGTGTGTGTGTGTGTGTGTGTGTGTGCGTGTGTATGTGTGTGTATGTGTGTGTGTGGTTGTTGCTTTAGAAACGCCCACAGAAAGGTCTCATATTTTCTCTTGGCCCCTCTCTCTTTGTCGGGGCATACATCATCTTACCCCTCCTGAGGGTGCATAACACACACACACACACACACACACACACATACACACACACACACACACCACACGCACACACACACCCACACTCTGACATGGCCTTTGATGTAGAAGGATGTTAAAGCACTATTAGTAGACACAGAGGATCTTATGAACGACTTTTATGAACTCTTCTCCCATTTGTTATTGCAGCCACCAAAAACACAACACGCTCTGCGAGTAAATTATGATTTAAAAACCTTTTTACTCCGTGATCGCTCCTCCAGATTTCCACACCAGCGTAGACAAACAGCTGCTCGGGGAATCATGGTTCAAACAGAAAAAACAACATCAATAAATGAACAGACATCAGGACGAGCTCAGGAGAGATGATTTCTTAACTCATTGTTTTTTTTAGTCAAGTAAAAGTGTCTTTATTTATTTTTTTCCCCCATTTCCCATTTGTCTGGTCAAATTAAAACAAAGTTGCACTGCTCAGTAGCTGATCTGACTCACAGCAGCATGCATACTCAAACCTCTATTTCATCATCTCCTTTTTACAGTTAAAGATGACTTCTTATTGATCATTTTGTGCAAATGAATGTCAGGCATGTCTCGCTTTGTTTGTTTCAAAAGAAAATGCTCTAAAATGAATATGTACAGTAATCAAACCATCAAAGTGTTTCATGGGCACATTAAAGTGGCACCACATGACTTCTTTAGTAACACACACACACACACGCATGCTGAAGGAGACTGAAAGGCTTCACTGGATCTATACTGCTCTTTAAAGAGAGGGATAGACAGGAAGAGAGAGACCGAGAGAGATAGAGTGAGAGAAAGATCTTATTAGATCATGTGCTCTTGCTGAGTAGCCATCAGGGCATAGTGTCTGGGTGAAAGGCTAATTTCTATTCCTCTCTCTCTCTCTCTCTCTCTCTCTCTCTCTCTCTCAGCAATTCTGAGGATCAATACTTCTTAGGGTATGCTCTTAAAAAATTTCCCCTTGAACACACTAACATGAATCACACTTACAGCCTAGGAACATGTAAAGAACATAGAAATTTCACATCTATACTTTACTCTTGTGCTGATTGGATCAGTGTGTCTTTAAGAGTATGTCCATAAAGGTTAGCTATAACATGAGCTAAACTGACTAGACGTTCTGAACTTCAGTCTTCAATGTCTGGAGTCAAGAATTACACAAGGGTTGTGGTATAAATGGTAATGATCGAGAACGCAAATTAAACATCACATTTACATGTTATTATTGTTTTGATCAGATGTAATCATATACTACTGTTATATCAGGTCAAATATGGATGCTCCTAATTGGTTTCTACTCAAAAAAATGTTCCTCTTAATTTCTTCATAACCCAAAATGTATAGCTAAGCTTTACATTTCATCAGTTGAAAGCGTAAACAATCCGATCCTGATATTCAGAAAGTATTTTGAAAAGAACAAGACATTCATGTAAGTGATTTTTCACCAAAGCCAATCATTTAATACAACAATGCACAGTGCAACATGTGTCAAAAGGTTTTAAACGTTTTCCAAGCTTTAAAAAATAGGACAAATATAGGACAAATAAAGGTAGGAAATATTAGTGCACTTAGTAGAGAAAAAAGCTTGAGTGAATAACCAGATGCTGTCACAGTAAACCAATAGTGTTTTGGACCAGTTCATTGTTTTGGGACTGGTGTGTGGGAGTTGCATGGTGGGCTGGTGGGATTTTGGTGGAGACAGAGCTACAAATCAAAGCCTTTAAAACCAGCCATACAGGCATATTCACTTTCTATGGTGGAAGCGTATAAAGAGTAAAGTGCTGCTAGTGCGAAGTTTTAGAACTCTGGGAATACACAGATCACAGATTTTTGCTTTTGTCTTTCCCATAAATGCACTGCTCTGCCAAATGTATACTATAATGCAAAGGTTTTTGGACATCCAAACTTTACTGCTATATATGTTTTTTACTCAAACTTGAAAGAACAACTTTATCTAGGAGGCTTTGTTTGCTTGGTAATCTGGTAAAGCAAGATCAATGAACACTTGTTTTGCCAGTACCAGAACCCTATACATTTGAGATAAACTGGAAAACAAAGTGCTTCCACGACCCCTTCATCCATCATCTTCATCCAGCTGAATGAACACAAATCTGAGAAAAAGACTAATTTTATGAGTGAAGATACTATACAAACCATGGGTGCGATGGTCATTTACGTACATATTGGTGCTTAAATTACTGAGGCTAATCAACAACGACATACGATTAATCCCAAAAACACAAATAAACATACTAAGAAGCAAAAAAAGCAAAGCTATAACCGCATCATACAAGTGATATAATGACATATACAACTGACAATATTTCACACCTCAATAATAAAACAAACGAATACACATTCATAATAAATACCAACTAGCACAAAACAGCTGTACACAGTCAGGTAACAAACCAATGACCCGAGATCAGTGATGGAGATTTCTGACAAACAAACAAACATAAAGAAAATCCAGTGGCATTTGGAAACAACAACGTTGTGTAGAAATCTAAGACGGGGTAGCTAGTAAGCTAACGTAAGTTTAGCTACAATTGTATCACTCCTAAATTTGTGCTGTCTGTATTTTTTATTCTCAGAATAACATCTTTTTCAGGATTTGTATTCATTAGTCAGTGCAGAAAACAGATCCTGAAGAAAATATTGCCTAGTCTTAAATAGCGACGCAGGAACCTTTCGCAATTTATGCGCTCCGTAGACTGTCGGGATCTACCACCATAAACTTGAACGAATGAAAAATAAATCGACTTATCTATAAACATGGGTAGTTTCTTGCATTCTGTATTAAATATACTGTTTAAATATACATTTTAAAAATATACTGTACTATTACTTTCTCCACCAATGCGGCAATCGCACGAATAAACAAATAAAAAAAACCAAAACAACCCAGGTTGTTGTTCATTTGTATTGAATGTCATATTGTCATATTTTACTACATTTTTTGCATTTTGAGAGTTATATATCCAAGACTCATATAAATACGTGACCTGCATATTCGAACTACTCTGTAAATACCTGCATCATTATCCAATTGTATAAGACGTCCACAAACAAAGACAGGGAGAGCGGAAATCCTATTTGGTCATCCTGCTCAAGCCGTGATTAGATGCTGCCGAATGACAGCTCTTGATTTTCGGCTGGTTAGTAGGATGATTTGTTTAATTACATGAAAGCAGTTTTTTTTTGGGGGGGGGGGGTGTATATTCAGGGTTTAATTAGCTCCAGCGTGTGGTGCGCAATGGCTCAGCCTTTGGCCTGATTACTGTGAATGTTGAGTATTTCCTGTCTGTACGCTACATATGGATTGAGTAAAGACTACTGTTTCTCTCCTCAACATTTTTCATTTACTTTTCACAAACCTCCATACAATGTACAGTTGACCCCCCCCCCCCCCCCCACCCCCCCCCCCCCCCCCCCCCCCCCCCCCCCCCCCCCCCCTACCCCCCCCCCCCCCCCCCCCCCCCCCCCCCCCCCCCACCCCCCCCCCCCCCCCCCCCCACCCCCCCCCCGACAGACCCATACGAAGATTCATGTCCTGATACTAGTACCGATATAGATACTTTTACAAGCCAAAATAATTTTTTCCTCTAAATATAAATCTCTACCTTAGATAAATATTACAGATGTGTGTTTTTAAGGCATGCAAGCTTTACTGGAGTTATAATGGTCTCACAGAAACAGCATGTTATATATATATATATATCTTATAGATATATATATATCTTACATTAGGTTTTCCTATTTCATACAGTTCAGTTGTGCGGCGCGCTATACCTTTGACAGGAAGTGTACGTGATGCAAGCATTTATTCTTATGTAAATTTAAAATGAGCCAAAAGGTGATTTAGAAAGCTAATGTCCGATTAATACAGCATGCGTCTGATAAAATCATTTTTTGGTTTTTGATTACAAGGCTAATAAAATTGTTGGAAAAGCTGGGAAATGTCTTATACAGGAGTAAAGACTTCCAAAAGTAAGCTTTGTTATTTATTTCTCGTTTGGACTGTTGAGACCACAAAGAGTGGCAAGCCATGGAGCGTTGTATTTTATATTTTATGGCTAAGGATGATTACATTAACACAAAGCATTCTTACAGTTTATAGTGCATTTTTTGGTATCCTATTGGTATTTCATTTCCGGCAGAAATTTTGTGAAAATTGTGCTATAAATAAATGTAGTGACATTGGTTTGGTACTTGGATTTCCTAATTACAGTATTAGATCCTGAAATGAAACATGAAATGTGTTGTTCATTTCATTTTTTTTGCCTTTACTGAAAGCCAAATATGACTATTATTTTATTATATGACTCCATTGTAAGAATAGAGAAGCTAAAGTTTTATTTTTTTTTTTTCAGGTTCAAATCCCAGCACCATCAAGCTTCCACTAATGGGCCCTTGAGCAAGGCCCTTAACCCTCGACTGATAATATATAATAGAGCAATAGAATATATATAATAGAATAATATCTTAATTATAAACAAGGAATGTATATATATATATATATATATATATATATATATATAAAATTTTATTTATCGTAAGCAGACATATTCAATCACATTCTCACCTTGGTGTATTACACTGGAAGGAATCTGGGCATGTAAAGAAAAGAAAAGAAAAGAAAAGAAAAAGAAGCAGAAAAGCTGAGAACAACAGCCAAAATATGCTGCAGTAATGTTCATAAAAAAAAAAAAAAGAAAAGATCTTCTTGTTGTGTGTTTAAAGAAAATCCAAATATTTTATCCAGGTGCTTGCAGTTTCACAATTGCTGTAATACAATCAGACAGTAACACAGAACAGCTGCTTTGGAAATAATAATAAAAAAAAAGTTTATTGTCTGATTGGTTACGGTAAACTGTTTTTTTTAATGCAATAATTATGGTACAGTGAATCGAAACCCAATTTACGAAAGACAGATGTTTCATTTATGGGCTGAGGCAAAACAGAGACAGTACAACAAAACATTCATGTTAATAAATGATATATAAAAATGTACACAGTTGCAGGTAGTTTCTTTAAGTCTGTGTACAAATGCACTTTCCTGTAGAGTCTTTATTTTTCTGCTGCTGTAGCCCATCGATGCACTGCTTTTCGTCTCCCAGTGGTTGTAAAGTTTGATTATACACGTTTTAATGTCTTTTCAGCTGGTTTTGATATTTGAAAAATGTCACACACAGGATGCTTTTGAGTTTTCAGCACCATATTTTGTCAATTTTCATTCGTACAAATACTTAAAATACTTAAACCAGCAAATTTTTTCAGGCTCTCTATGACTCACAGCTATCACCCCCCCCCCCATTCTGATATTTGATGTGAACAATAAAAGCTCTTGACTTGAATCTGCTCAAGTATCTAATTGGCTGCAGATGAGACAATTGTGTTAATGCGCAGGTGTTCCTAATAAAGTGAACCAGCGAGTTTAAGCGTCCTCTGTGGATGTTTTCCAAACCACACAAGCTCTTCGCTATAAAGGCCACTTACACATTATAACAAACAAATCGTCAGTCCATTAGGGATGTGTCCCAAACCACACTGGGTGGTTTTTTGAACAACTCAGTAAGAAGTCCATTTTTACTTCACCTCATGCTTTCTGTTTATAAGTGTATATGCTATCTATCTATCTATCTATCTATCTATCTATCTATATCTATCTATCTATATATATATATATATATATATATATATATATATATATATATATAAATGCAATAATTCTTACAATAGGTCTGAAAAGAAATATCAAAACCAGCTGAAAAGGAAGAACATGGTAATATATATATATATATATATATATATATATATATATATATATATATATATATATATATATAACATCAGTAACCAGATCTCTGAACATCTCCAACACGACGAAAACATGTCCATCGATCACATCAATAACAGCGCTATCGATCACAGACAGTCCGCACTAATCAAATCGCCTACTGGTTTGTTTGAAGTTTGAAAAATTAATCCGCTCTGCTTTCGGACTTTCGCCCTGACGGTTACACGGAAAGCCAGAGTGTTATTTGTATTGTTACGTTTACATTAAGTCCATGTTAATTGCATCAGCTCGGGAGGTAATGGCTCTCCCTGAGAAAAATTGCAATCATGTGTGGCGCGTAATGCCCAAACTTAATTAATCTAATCGGGTTGTGTTCCATTATAGCAGCACTTTATCATTTTAAACAGATGGAGCACGAAGAGACGAAAGTACCGAGAGCGGCGTCTTCTTTCCCCGCCGGTGCTTCAGCGGGATCACACACACACGCACACACACACATTCACACACATGCAAGCCTACACACTCAAAGTCTCTTTCCATCTCGTTCTCGTTTGCTTGCTATCTATCTATCTATCTATCTATCTATCTATCTATCTATCTATCTATCTATCTATCTATCTATCTATCTCTTTGCTCCTTGATTTGTAGGAGAAAAAAAAACATATTCATATTAAAAGTGGTCAAATCTCGAACAGAAATGTATGCACTGTATCATATGCTCTCAGCGCGTTTTAATACCAGCTCCTATAACCTCATATAGTATAATAGGAGGAAATGAAGGAGGAAGTGATGTCATCTACCACTCGAGTGAACGGTTCACAGAAGCCGATCGATAAGGCCTGATCGTTTAAAGATTGATTTTATGGACTTAAAATTCTCCCACTTCATTATTGTGGGTTTTTTTTTGGCAGGGAGGGGTAAAATTATTGCCCATATTTAAAAAAAACAAAAACAAACATCTGCTTTGCTACACACCAGCTGCTTTGTGTAAAATGTATTTGATAGTAGCAGCAAAATTTACACATTCATAAGTTTAAAACAGAAATCCCGCAAGCCTGTATAAGGTGCTATAGATGGATTGTATGTGATGATGTTTAAAATACAGATGGCCGTAATCTTCTTCTTCTACAACCTTTCGGCTGCTCCCCTTAGGAGTCGCCACAGCGGGTTCATCCTTCTCCGGTGTCTCTAAACCGGACGTTATCGCAAGTCTCACCACGGTCCTATAAACTCTTCCCTCTCTCTCTTGCTGATACCCTTCTATCACAAATCACCTACTCCACCCTTCCTGCACTCTTTTCTTCACTTCCCAAACAAACTCCCTATTATTTTGCCCTGTTGACCCCAGGTACTTAAACTCATCCATCTTCACCACCTCTTCTCCCTGAAACTCCTCTGCCTTCCCTCTTATTTACACACATGTACTTGTCACTTCCTCTATCCAGAACCTGCACCACAAATCTCGACATCATCCACAAGCATCATAGTAGATGGAGACTCCTGTCTGACCTCATCTGTCAACCTGTCCATCACCACTGAAAACAGGAAAGGGCTCAGGGCCGATCCTTGATGCAATCCCACCCCCACCTTGTACCAGTCTGTCCTTCTTATTGCACACTTCACGGCTGTCACACTGTCCTCATACACGTCCTACACCACCCTCAAATACCTCTCTGCTAATACCACAACTCCTTTCCTGTTGTATGCATTCTCTAGCTCCACAAACACACAATGTGAAAAAAATCCATCCACAATGCAAGCACTTCTCCGTCAACATCCTAAAAGGAAATATTGCATCTGCAGAGGTCTTACATTGCATCTTACATTCCTAGCTACCCTCTCCACCACTTTATCTAACTCACTCCACATTCTTTCCTTCTCCTCCATCTTGTGACTCATAAGCGCTAATGATATTTAATCATCACACTTTCATCAACCTATCAGAAAAACTCTTCACTTCCACTACACTACACCGTTTCTCTTTCCATCCACACCATGATATAGTAGTTTACACCCACCTACACATAACATATCCCCCTTAAATATCTCAGCACCCCTGGACCACAGAGGGTTAAGAGCCTTGATCACGGACTCAAGGTTTGCAGCTTGACGATACCAAAGGCTCGAACCCCAACCTTCCCCAATCAGTAGCCCAGCTCCTTAGCCCACTTAGATACACCCCCCCACTTGTGTTGCACGTATGCTGTCATTTCTTGGTTATCTATCTATCTATCTATCTATCTATCTATCTATCTATCTATCTATCTATCTATCTATCTATCTATCTATCTATCTATCTATCTATCTATCTATCTATCTATCTATCTATCTATCTATCTCTCTCTCTCTCTCTCTCTCTCTATATATATATATATATATCAATAAAGTTGCTTATTAGCAAACGACCAAACAACTACTAATACTGCAGATTTTAGTCGCATCTCTTAACCTCATCTTGAATTCCAGTAAAGTTACACATCACACAACACTGAATCAGTAACTGATAAAATTAATAAATAAATAAATACAAACAGCCAAGAGAGAAATGCATCGTTTTTGTTTAATCGCCACTGAGTGATCGGTGCGTTTGAAACGTACGAACTGAATAAACAGCAGTGTGTTCTGTGTTGTTTGAATGTTGTACAATATCCTCTAGGTGGCACATTACATCCAATTACAGAACGCCGGCGCGAGTAGGCATGGATGCATTTTCAGCATTTCATTCAAAAGAGGAAATGAAAACAGGATCAATGCATTATGATTAATTGCATTTAGAAAAGCATATCTCTCTATCTATCTATAAGAAGGTGTAGTTTGTATGAGAGTGTGTTTGTATGTGTGTGTATGTGAGACTTGATCAGATCAGTCCAACACTGTTCAAGTCTCTCTCTCTCTCTCTCTCTCTCTCTCTCTCTCTCTCTCTCTATCTATTCTATCTATCTATCTATCTATCTATCTATCTATCTATCTATCTATCTAATAACAATAATAATAATAATAATAATAATAATAATAATAATGTTTCTTTTCACACACACACACACACACACACACACACACACACACACACACACACACACACACACACACACACACACACACACAAAGCTTTGTCAGTCCGTCCTCAACCTTTCATTTTCAAAATGTATTTTTGTGTACCAATCATGAACACAGGGGCCACTGTCACACTCTTCTGTCCCTATGTGCATGTGCATGATCAATGTGCATACATGTATGTTCATGTGTGTGTGTGTGTGTGTGTGTGTGTGTGTGTGTCTGTGTAGTGGCTTTATGACTCAGGACTTATAAAAGTGTCAGTAGGGGATGCAGGCATGCTGTAGTGTGACAGAACACTGAATTATTTATCGAGCTGGAGATGTAGGTGGTCTCTCAGCGCTCTCGGGCAATGTGCTCACTCGCCTCGCAGCTTTTATAAACCGCACAGGCGTTAATTATTGCCCTGCACATTTAATAACAGTGATGTAATAGTGTACCGTTTTTTTCATGTTATTAAAGCCAACTGAGTGTGTGTGCGCAATTCATAACTCACAAACGGTCTCAATGTTTCATTTCTATCAAAATATCAAAATATTAGTATTAAAAATGTATTCTGTAGTCACCGTGATTTGGTCATGTTCATTTTATTTCCTCCCTTCAGTTTTCACCCTTTCCTTTCTTACTATCCGTGTCCTTTTGGGTTCCTTCTCGATTTGTTTCAACAAACTCTTGTCTTGATTAGCTTTCCCTGATCATCAGGATATAATACAATATAATGTAATATAAAATGTTCAATATAAATGAATGAATTATACAAACTGACTAAATTCAAAGGAACTAGATAGTTAGGGAACTAAGTGTGTGTATTTGACATAGAGAGAGAGAGAGAGAGAGAGATAGAGAGACGGAATAGAGTGAAAAAGAGAGGGGGGGGAGAAAACAAAACAGGGTAAAAACAAACAGGGAAAAATATATATATTTAAAATTAATCTTTATCATCTGGTTCCCTAACTAAAGTTCCTTTAGTTTTAGTGTACACACACACACACACACACACATACACACACCCCACTCTATATTTAGTCATTTATAAGGGTATTATGACAGCAAATGTGATCTAAATGTAGAACGGACATTCACTATCTCTATATATTCACTCTATCTATCTATCTATCTATCTATCTATCTATCTATCTATCTATCTATCTATCTATCTATCTATCTATCTATCTATCTATCTATCTATCTATCTATCTATCTATCTATCTATCTATCTATCTATCTATCTATCTATCTATCTATCTATCTATCTATCTATCTATCTATCTATCTATCTATCTATCTATCTATCTATATTCTGTAGATAATTTCAGTAGTGCCACTGGTGTTCGGAGAACAGAGGGCAAAAATGTCTGGCTGGCAAGGAAATGTTTGACTGCAGATTTAACCCTGGATAATTAACCCGCACTACCATGAGTGTTTTAGTGTAAAAGTTAAATATACAGTGTGCAGGTGTGACCTCAGGGACGAACAAAAATGTTCCCGTTTATTTCTACGAATATCTACGGCACGGTAATTAAAGTAAATCCAGATTTGCCTCTTCATCATAATTGATTTTTTTCGATGTCTCCCAAGCTCATCGTTAGCCTTCGTTATTTACAAAGAAGGAAAGCTGACTTTTATGTGTTGCTGACCTTTTTCTTTTTTTTTTTTTAAGTCGCTTCGGATCACTTTTTTTCCCTCCCTCACAGCTACCTATTACTTATGAAATATCGTCGCTCACACTTTACTTTAATGCTCGCTTTTTACGACCTTCTTCCTGTTGAACTCTGTTTCGAGTTTTTAAGCGGCTGAGTTAAGTAAATGCGGAGAAAAGGAGTCCCAGAAGTCTTAGGTCATTCACACATTATGTCACTGAAGAACCCTGTAGGACATTGAACGAGACCAGGGAAAAATATGGGAAATCGAATCTAGCAGGCAACAAAAATATGGGATCTGGAAAGTGCCGGCATATGGAAACAGGGGTTAGTCGAAATTGGGATACAGAAAAACAAACCAGAAATCCAAGGTAATCAATTTCTGAAACCAATGATTTAAACATAATTAAAGTAAGAGAAATACAGTTAGGAAGTGGGAAAACAATGTAAATTAGATGTACTTGAAACCATGAGCCAAGGATAAAAAAAAACAGTATATAAAAAAATATATATTTTTTTTCAATCTTTAGTATATTACATTTGTCTCTCTAAACATTTTGGTACATAGAGCCATGCACTGGTTTACACAGAAAACACGATGTATAATGAGCTAACGTTAACGTTTTTGGCAAGCGCGATGAAGGTGTATAAAGCATCCTCGCGCTGACATCGGCAAATAAACGGATCATTTATTTTAACAACTATTTTAAGGCGAATAAAAGCTCCCTTGTATAAGTATTTTCTATATTCATATATTTTTACTGCTTTATATGCTGGTATAAAACTTTTTAGTGTGCACTTAGTCTTAGGTAGAGCTCATTGAAGCGAGATAAATGCATTGAAAAAGCTGTGACAATTTAGGGCTAAATTATAAAACAAAATGTGTGCATTCAAATCGCAGTCCTTTAGCAAGAGTCAATATTTAGTAGAAATGTTTAGGGTCATTTTAAAGCAACTTTCTCCAAAGTAAAAATACAGTAAATCTTATTGTAAATATTCCACAGTGAAAGAAGGGAAAGTGTGGGAATTTTGCAGATCGACTGAATACAGGAACCAAAAAAAACCTCGCAAATGAAAAAAGGATAAACTAAAATTGAATTAAATTCAGGGAATTCAGTGAAAACTGAAATTGAATTAACATTATTTAACTCCTTTGAGATTAATGAGAATGCTGACTGAACTATTAATCTTGATCTAAGCTGTGCAGACAGTTTAGTGACGATCTTCTCAATATTCAAATTGGCAAATTTTGAAACAAATGTACAATTTTTTACCTCCAAAAACTCAGGAATACCCTTATGTTCATATAGGAAATGAGATTAATAACATTTGATTTAATGGAGTATCTCACACCATATGTCTATTTGAATCTAAACTCTACTTGAAGATCAGCAAAGATCTCCTTAATATTGAAATTTTCATATGTGGAAACAAATCAACATATCAAGCCAGGCGAATAAGGGAGCGTAAAAAATCCTCTTTCCTGTGAAGACTTATAGAACTCTCCATCCTGCTGTGAATAAGCTGTAATAAATTTACACACTCCTGATCCCCGCTGTCACCGCTTTCCCTCAGTGTGTGAGCTGACTTCATCAAACACTCGCTCAGCTGTGCTTCTCTTTAAAGATTTCCTCGTAAAAACCGGAGCTTTGCTCAACATCATAAATGTCATTTTCCACCTACGTAACTTGCACGTGGACCAACAACAGTGTTCGCTACACGGAATTCTTAACCTTACACCTTTCCAGTCCAGATGACCCGATCTTAATGTTGATTTTTCCCTTGTAAAATAGAAAAAAACATTTAATATAAAATTATATGTTTGTTTTGTTGCTTTTTTCCTAATTGCCTATTAAAAATTATACTGAATATGGTTTGTTCATTCACATGATTTCTCAACCTAGTGATAGAAATGTAGAAATCAGTGGAAGAAAGGGCAGAAGATAAAAGTTACCATAGTTTAGAAACGTGCTTACACAGGTGCAAAGTAATTAAAACTAGTGATTTACTGGTTGTTAAATCACTCAATCTTCATTCATTCATTCATTCATCTTCTACCGCTTTATCCGATCTTCCTCGGGTCACGGGGAGCCTGTGCCTATCTCAGGCGTCTATGGGCATTAAGGCAGGATACACCCTGGATGGAATCGCAGGGCACACACACACACATTCAAGCACACATTCATACACTAGGGACAATTTTCCAAGGTGCCAATCAACCTAGCATGCATGTTTTTGGACCGGGGGGAACCGGAAACCGGAGAAACCGGAGAACCCGGGGAAAAAAAACCCCCTGAGGCACGGGAAGAAAGAAACATGCAAACTCCACACACACATTCCCGAGACGGGAATCGAACCCGGATCCTGTCGGTGTGAGGCGAACGTGCTAACCACTAAGCCACCGTGCCCCCTCACTCAATCTTAACTTTCTAAAATCTAAAATGATATTTTATATACAGTATACGCCTTTTCTATATTGTATACACTGGCTAAGAACATTTATACCTCATTTATCCAATCAGCCAATCATGTGATGGCATTACAGACCCTAAAATGATCAAGAAACAAACAAAGAGTTTTAGTCAACAGTGACAAGAAACATCAGAATGGGGACAATGATTACAGTGGCTAACTCTGTATTGGATCCTTGTGCCAAATTTTGTGGTTTTTAACACATAGTGCATGAATGTGTAGAGTACGGAAAAAAAACAGCCACTTTTTTGGTAAACAGAAAAGCATTTCAGAATGCATAACACAACGAACCTTGAGGTGAACAGACAACGACAGGTTCACAGAGGTGGCAAAAATACACACATCCTTCACTTAAGTACAATGACAGATACTCATGTATGAAAAGAATCTGGTAAAAGATAAAAGACTGACTACACTGTTTTTTTAGGTAAAGTAATTAAGTTTGGCCCCCAACATGTATTTGTACAATTAAAAAGTAGCCATGATTACCTCCTGTTTTAGTGTTACGCTGGTGGCTGGATCTACATATTAATACAAAAATTAATTGTGTTTTACAATGAACGTATCCAGGCATGATATAAGAAGATAATGAGAAGAAAAGAGTAGATTAAAACTAAATTACCGAGCCTGGTTTGAAAATGTAAGGAGAATTAAATACAGATATTTGTGTAAAAAAATGGAATCAAGTGATAGTATATAGTCTAACTAAAATTGACTTCAGTGGAGTAATGAAGCATTGTTTTAACCTCGTGAACATAACATAATACTATATGTATATAAAGAAATATTATAAAAAAAATTAGGCAGATTTGGCTTATACCAGCATTATTCATCATCTTAGAAAATAGTACTGTCCTTGATCCAGAATGGTCTAACTGGGTGATGAGCTGGTGAAAGTGTGATATTTGGATAGGTGTGAAAAATGTTTAGTAATGCACCCTGTGACGTCACAAAAAAATATATTCATATTTTGTTTAATCTAATCATGGGACTTGATAGATACACACGGCATGATAGATGGGACTTGATAGATACACACCTTGTCCATGGCAAACTTGTAAAAACAACATATTTGTCGAGCTTTGGCACAAAACTCAACCCAAGTTTGACACAAGTCTTTATCAGCTAAAGCACACAAAATACTGTCAGTCTCACTCAAATGAGATATAAGGTAAAATAAAGATAAAATAAGATAAAAGTAGATTGTACAATGTAAGTTTTCATTGCCAGGGTATACAATAATGCCATTGTTGTATAAATTCAGTATACTCTCATGTAAAAAAAACAACAACCAACCAAAGAAACAAAATTAAACACAGCAACCATTAAAGGATAAGATGAGCAATTTGACCAACTAACAAGATGACCAAGGTGCCACTAGTGGGCCCTTGAGCAAGGCCCTTAACCCTCAATTGCTCAGTTGTTAGTCGCTCTGGTTAAGGGCGTCTGCCAAATGCAATGCATAATGTAAATGCAAACGTAAAGTGATCTGATATGTTTAATACTTATTTTAAAAAAGTGTGCTTCAAACTGATATTTTCTTCGTATACATTCCTGTGTCAAACTTGGGTCGAGTTTTGTGCCAAAGAGTGACAAATTTGTTTTTTTTTGTACAAATTGCCAACACTAATAATCTTGTACAACCTTCCAATTCGTTTCTAAGCAAATATTTACACCGGAGAATTGAATCTGGTACTAGGAGAGTAGATTTTTTCTGCCTCTTCAGTAAAACGTATCTCTGTGTCTCTAGAACAATCTTAATAGCCAGCATTGAGTTCTCATGACCATAACAACACTCATTTCCAACTCTGAATAAGCCTGTTTTTTAATAATTTTCATAAAAGGATTAATTGTATGAGGAGGTAGCTCAGTGGTTTAGTGGAGGGGTGTAGCTCAGTGGTCATGGTTCTGGGCTACTGGTTGGAAGGTCGGGTGTTCGAGCCTTGTTATAACAAAGCTGCTACCCTTGGACCCTTGAGCAAGGCCCTTAAACCTCTGTGCTCCAGTGGCATCATAGCATGGCTGACCCTGAACACTGACCGCAGCTACCAAAAACCACCTGAGATATGTGAAGACAGAATTTCACTGTCCTGTAATGTATAAGTGACAAATAATATTATTATTAAATGGTAATCAACACTGTTTGCATGTATAAGGGCAATACATTGCTATGAAAAGAAATTGTCATAAACCAGAGAATAAAAGCTTCCTTTATGCAAAAGTCTAGATGCTAACCGAGTGGGAACTGTCTTCTAGAAACGACCTGCACTAAAAATATTGCACACTTGTTCGCCTCCAGGCTGTTTGAGACACATAATTCACTCACTCTTGTTTACCATATATAATGCGAGGGTGTGTTGCTATCGGATGCCAGCTTTTTTAACTAGGTTAGCTTTTTAACAGCTGAACTTCCCTGCTTCCATTTCCTTGTGTGTGTGTATGTGTGTATGGAAGAGAGAGAGCAAGAGAGAGAGAGAGAGAGAGAGAGAGAGAGAGAGAGAGAGAGTAAGAGAGAGAGAGAGAGAGAGAGAGAGAGAGAGAGAGAGAGAGAGAGAGAGAGAGAGAGAGAGAGAGAGAGAGAGAGAGAGAGAGAGAGAATGTGTACAACACGGATTATGTGAGTGAGAAATGCTATTCATTTTATGGGACAGTGAAGATGCTGAGGCGAACTTTTTTTCTCCTCAGCATGAGTGTTAAAGGTATCGTATAAGGCGACTTGATTCATAGCATGAATGCTTAAATATAACCGAGGGTCAACAACAGTTTAAGAGCCAACAAAAAAGAAATTTGCCACAAAAAAGCTTCAGAAACGAATGTTTCTAGTGCCTGCTAGCTAAATATGGCTAAATAAGGCTAAACATGCTAGCATGCTAGTGTTCACCTTCCTCTAAAAACCATTCCAAGTCAATATTGTGTTAGCGTTTTTCTTGAGAAGTAAGAGTATAATAAGCCATTCACATACACATGTTTAGTTTTTTGATAGCTGAAGGAAATAAATATGATTTTTTTTTGCCCCATCATCATTTCAAGGATTGTTCTTTGAAACGTTGCTAATTGTTTATGACTGCGTTTCTGCCTGTCTGAGTAAAGAATGTTAGCCGTGCAGAATGTACACGCAGTTTAAGCCGCTCTCTCAGCTTGACCCTGCCTATAAATAGAGCGGAGCGTGGAAACACTCGCAGCCGAGTTTCAGTTACACCGCATGCGACTTTTTATAGGGCAGAAAACTTCCTGTTGCCATGGCTACTACGAAGGTTTTGGATATCATACAGGTAAAACCCGTCCAGCCAAAAAAGCCCAGTAAACCTGGAGAGGTATGGGTTAGCGGAGTTCAAGGGAGCAAATAAGGTAATCTTGGGCTTCCTCCATTCAATCATTCATGAATTCATTCATTTATTCATTTGTCTATCCGTACATCTATACATTCATTTATTCATTCCTTTGCAGATTGTTTGACCTAAAAACAATGGCATATTTATTCAGTTTGCTTTCTCTTGGAATTTCAGCAAAGTCTTCTACATTTTAAAAATGCTATTTTCTGATATTCAGCATTATTCAATGTAGATTATTTCCCCTTCTTTTCTTGTTATATACACTACTACTACTATTTCCCTTTCTGAATGTTAAAATATTTTACTTTAGGTACAATATTCCTAACCACTGGACCACACGAGCCACCCTTCACTTCCCTTATGCATCAATGAGCCTTGGCTGCGAATGACCCTGTCTCCAGTTCACTACTGTTCCTTCCTTGGATCACTTTTGATAGATACTGAACTATGTAGGGTGGGGCACGGTGGCTTAGTGGTTAGCACGTTCACCTCACACCTCCGATATCCGGGTTAGATTCCCGTCTCGGGCCATGTGTGTGTGGAGTTTGCATGTTCTCCCCGTGTCTCAGGGGTTTTTTCTCCAGGTTCTCCGGTTTCCTCCCGGTCCAAAAACATGCACGGTAGGTTGATTGGCACCTTGGAAAATTGTCCCTAGTGTGTGAATGTGTGTGTGTGTGTCCTGCGATGGGTTGGCATTCCATCCAGGGTGTATCCTGCCTTAATGCCCATAGACGCCTGAGATCTGCTGAGATCTGAGGAGATAGGCACAGGCTCCCCCTGACCCGAGAAAAGATCGGATAAAGCGGTAGAAGATGAATGAATGAATGAATGAATGAACTATGTGGGCCGGGACACAAGAGCTGCAGAGATCTTCTGATTCATTAGTCTAGTTATCAAACTTGCTCACTTTCTTATACGCTTGCCCATTTTTTTTAACACATCCATTTTGAGGACCCTGCACCACTAACAGGTGTCATGGTGAAGTGATAATCAGTGTTATTCACGTCACTTTTCATAATGTTATAATGTCATAATATAATGCCTAAAACTAAAAACGGATGTACAATTAATACTTTAGTAATACATTTAACAGCACAATACATGCTCTTTCCCAGATAAATGTGCAAATTCGTGGTTAAAAAGTAAGCTAAAAGTCAGCTTTATTTATGCTAGCCTATCAAGCTAATTTTATTTCACTTTTGACACATGCATGTTCCTTTTTTATATGCAACCTACTAGGTAAAAGGCAAAAACACCAGAATTGGAAAATACACAGCTGGAATGAAAATTCTGTAGGCAGGTGAGATGTAAGACAGAGAACAGGAGAGATGCAGACTGCCTTACACCCACAATCACAAATGGGTGTGGAAGCTTTTTACAAAGAAGGAAAGCTGGGAGATTTATTCCAGATGAATATTAATACTTAACCAACATGCCTACCGTTCCATACTTCAACACCATGCAGTTCCATCTGGTCTACGACTAATTGGAACCAATTTCAACAAGACAATGGCATGTCACATGTCCAAGGCTTGTTCAGTGAGACGGAGTGTTATCTACTATGGAAAGGCCTGCCCAGTCACTGCACCTAAAATCTACTGAACTGCGTTTGGATGAAGTGGATTGCCATATCAGAAAATCTCCATCTAGTGAAGAACAGATCTGGCCAGTTCTACAAAAGCAATATTTCATCTGCATGTGTAAACAAGAGGACTTGTGTTAACATCTATACATTTATATATTTGTGTAGCTCTTAACACAACTAAATGAAGCACTGTATATAACTGTATATATAAGCACATAACTCATACTTTATTTCTGTTCTAAGTCAAAATATGGGCATGATTGCCTGCAAAAGTGTGTAAAAAAGTGTTTTAAAAGGGAATTAATAACTAATAAATGAAACAGCAAGTAATATACGTTAAAAAATCTCTCTGATTGCTCCAAAATTCTGTTATACTACAAAAATAATGGGTATGGGGAGTTAATCAAGAGGCATCCATTAGTAGTAATGAAAAACCTTATAACCAAAGTGGACTCAGTTTGACTCACTTCTACGCGACATACGATACTGGAACTTTCTCCCTCCCAATTTACCATCACGAACCAATCGCATGATGACTCCGCAATTTCCAAAATTACGCGTTAGCGGAAACTCTATCTCACCGAACAGGCTTGAATAATTAATACATTATTGACGAGCCCTGCATAGACATTTGTCTTTTTGGGCACATGTTTTATATATATATATATATATATATATATATATATATATATATATATATATATATATATATATATATATATATATATATATATATATATAATATATATATACAGATGACTAATAAAGACAAATCAACAAAGCAACAAAACAAAGGATTATACCTCTTTTATACTTTTTAGGAAGCACATTTAATACTTGATGTGTACAATTTTGCTACTAGAGTATGAGAGAAACGGGGCTGATACAACAAGATATAGGATGATATGACCTATAAATTAAAACACCATAATATGCAAATATAAATGAATAGTCTTAGTGACTTTGACCTAGGCTTAGGTGTTAGAATTAGATGGTCTATTTTAAGTAGTTTATACAAAATTGTCTCTAGAGTTTACACAATATAACGTGAAATAGAAACATCCATTGAAAGGCTTTTCTGCAGCAAGAATGACCTTGATGTTGAGAATGACAAGGCTGGTTCAGACAGACAGGAAGTCGACAGTAACTCTTTACAGCCACGTTGGGCAGAAAAGCATCCCAGACCATCTCAACCAGATTGGAGCAATATTGTGTCAAGCAAGAAAAGGAATTTCTAGTAACAGTGAGCAGGGGATCACATAAAATGGAAAAGTTTAAAAAGGGAAAAAGCATTTTAGATTATTTGAACATATTTTGTTTAGCTTTTTAATGTTAATTTAAGACAATGTTGATTCTATGATTTAATATGCACCATTAGCAATGCATTATAAGGTTACCTTTATTATTATTATTATTATTATTGTTTTATTCAATAATATTAAATTGTTGGATATTCATGAGAGCAGAGTATTTCTGTGATTATTTTAAAGCAAATCATAAATCAATAAAGAACATTTTTTACAGTTTTCCTAGATCACACTTTACTGATTTATTTGTTTGTTTCTTTGGTTGGTTTATTTTTTTTATCTGTTAATTTGTGGATGTGCTTATTTGTTTTTGGTTGATTTAGAGATTCATTTGTTGTGATTGATTTGTTTGTTTGTTAAAATAGTTGATTTGTTTAACTATCAAGCTATTTTCAAATCAATAATTTTTTATCCACTAATTTATGTGTTTTTTTGCTTGTTTTCTAGTTTATTTGTTTAAAAAAAAACTTAGGTCAGTATATTTTGCTCATATTTATGATAATGAAACTAATTAGCAAAAAAAAAGCATTTCTAAGTTTTTGATATCTGATATTCATGAGATTATTTTCAACAAAAGATAAACCAAAAAAGAACATTATGTTTACTTTTATTTTACTAGTTCACATGTTATTTATTTATTTTACTTTTTTTGGTTTCATTTAGAGATTCATTTCTTGTGAGGTATTTATTAATTTGTTTATGTGTTCCTTGGTTTGTTTGGTTTAATTAGTTCATTTGTTTAGCTATCAATCTATTTGTGAAGTGTTTTAAATAATGCAGTTTTTTTAACCTATTAATTTAAGTATTTGTTGAAAAAAGTTACCTTCGGTCAATATATTTTACTAATATTTACGATAATGAATTACTCACATGTGAATTATATGAATAATTGTACTGGCAAACAACATTTTCGGTTTTCAAATCTCTTGTTTTTCTGAATTACACGTTCTTAGAAAGTTCATGGTGCAAAGTGCCTTATGGGTATTTGAGTCCTGTCAGTCAGTTTGCCCTCCAGGTATGCATTATTATTTTTTTTTTATCTTTCACTTCCATCACTGTCCTCTAAATAAATGGCACCTTTTACAAAAGCAGAAGGCAATGAATTGAAAAATGTTTATGGGACCGTGTGCATTATTAATGGGCCCTTCTTGCTCAGATTGTCCGCTGATGAATAATTAAAATTAATCTCGTTATGGGAGATTTCATTATGGGACAATTTAATTAAATGAAAGCCTGAGGACCTCAAAGGCCATAGAGATCACGCTAATGGAGCGAGAGGACGCGCAGGCCGAGGTTAATGCACGCGCGGCCATACATTATTTAATGCGGCTCCTTCTAAGTAAAGACAGATCAATGATCACTTGTCATCTCGCCAATGTGCTGAAAGCATTTATAGCATTTATTCAGGCCGCAACTGAAATGTCAGCTCTTATCAACGCCAATTGATTATTATTGTAATAACAATAATAACAATAATTCATGCAATTTGAATCATATATATATATATATATATATATATATATATATATATATATATATATATATATCTATATAGTTATGCATATATATAATATAATAATATCTACATCATATAATATATAAATAGCATATAATAATAAATGTGTGCAGTGCTTCATATAATCATATAATTCATAAAATCTTATAATTACAGTCATCCAGAGCAAGATAGGATCCTAGTAATCTAAGAAATCTGAGTCTGCTGAAACTCTCTTGTGACTCTAGAGGCATAGGAAGTCTGAGGTATCACAGAAATCTCAAAAATTCAGTGGGTCTAGAAAAGCAGGACTACGCAATATTCTTATCTCTGGCATTGAAGCATTCTACTGGGCATTTGTGGATGGGGGGGGTCTAGATGCTCAGGAAGTCTAGGTGTCCAGAAAGTGCTTACAGAATCTTGACTCAATGCTGATGTGTATCATGGGCATGCATTATGTTGATTGAGTCAAATCTATAACAGATAAGAGATCACTATATTTGCTCTATAAACATTGCTATGTAGTGTCCTAACTGGTATCGTAACACAATTTTAAAAAATATAAAAAAGATATTAGATAAAATCTATTTCATTACGTAAAGTAATACTGAATATGTTACCACAGATCAACACAGTGCATTCTGCTTTCTAGATATGTAGCTCACATCTGCAGGTAAAAAAAAAAAATTGAGGTGTAACTTATTGTTTTATGTTTGTGCTGAAAATCTTCCACCGTAAAGCAGCATTTAGTGGATGTTCTGCCAAAGTCTGCAGTCATTTTTAGGAAGTGTGGAAAATCTAGAAGAATACATCTAATCCTGCACACAAAAACAGAAATATAGAGAATATAAAGAACCTGGAGCTTAAATACTTTCACACACGGGTAGAAACTTTCTCCGTGAGAATCTCGCACGTCTATCGGATGCGAGCGGTAAAAAAAAAGAAAAAGAAAGAAAGAAAGAAAGAAAGAAAGAAAGAAAAAAATCGAAATGATATCACAGCCTTGTGGGAGCCATTAGGAAAGCTTTCTTTGTGCTGGAGCCTTTTTTGTGTGTCTTGTCTTCAGAAGCACTTAAGTATTCCTCCGAGTCTCTGATCCACATCTAATGTGCTTCTGAAGGCACTCAGCTATCGAGTGTGTTAAAGGTTCTTCACACACTCACCGTAACCAGATTAGACCGTAACACAGGTGGGCTCATGAAGACTCGCAGTGAGGAATGTTGGAGAAATATTTGACTGTCTGAGAACGTTAAATGTGGACAGATAGCATTACTACGTGAAAAATATTGCGTATTTATTCGGAATGGACAACAAGGCTGTTTCACAGGATGACATTGTATATCGATATTTTGGAGTATATTTTTTGTTTACTAAAGGACTTTAAACTGCGAAAATGATTATAGTAAAGGCTCTAACAACATTAATATTCATTAAACACAGTTTCAAAATGACAAGCGTTACAATTTATAATCCAACAATGCATAATGCTAAGATATATAGTAATATACCCTATTCCCTATGAGTTAATACAAATCAACAAAATAAACCCCAAAACCTTTCTGAATAAAGGTATATATATATATATATATATATATATATATATATATATATATATATATATATATATATATATATATATATAATATAACATAGTGGGTAAGGTGTTGGGCTACAGTTCATAAAGCCATGGGTTTGACCATCTTGTATCACCAGGCTGCCAGTCGGGTCCTTGAGCAAGGCCCTTAATCCTTTGTGCTCCAGGGCGCACCATATCATGGCTGATCCAGCGCACGGACCCCGACATCCCCAAAATAAATAAATAAACAAAAAGTCTGGAATATGCGAAGAAAAAATTTCACTGTGCTGTGACAAATAAAGACTATTCTATTGTAAATTACGTTGTTTTATGTAGAAACTTTGTTTTGTTTCACTGTATACGGTTGAAATGACAATAATATATACTTGACTAATTTATTTCATACAGTACAGAAGAAATAACCCATATGGTCCACTGGATAATATTATACCTGAAAAATTTAATATTCCATATTCCATATTTATTACCCATTTGTTATTATAATAAGCTCCACTCATCTGGTAAGAGGAGGCTTGGGGTGCAGTCAGTGTTACAATTAATACCAAAGCTGTCCTGTAGAGCTTTTAAACAGGACATCCAAATCCTCCATATGTAAATTATATCTTCTTGGAATGCTCATTGCTTTGGAGCAATGGTGGAGCAGGTTTAGATCTTGTAGTTGAAGGTGAAGGGAAAATGTAACGCTCCGGCAACCAGAGACATACTAGATTGCTATTGAAAGCAACAATTCACAATAAATATTTTAAGATAAAAATATATTACAAAATTTTCTTATTACAATCTTATTAAAAGATATTCTTATTACATATTCTTATTATAAACACCTCAGGCCTGCGAGACAAGTCGCATTCTTTGCATAAAATAAAAGTGAACTAACAGGACCCGCCTATACGGGCAGTCTTCATTCGGGAGCTCGGCAACTTCCTTGAGCTGAACACGAAGCTCCTGTGAATCCCATTAAGCTTTTAATGCGTATGCAGACGTGACCGCCCCTTTTAAAATAGGAAGTCACCAGCATAAACATTAGCATTTTGAGCAAACAACGTGAGTAATTTGTTTATCCTGATAATAGGCCCTGAGATGGCACACAATGAAAGAAAGCCTTTCGGTTTTAAAATGAATAAAAATTGATTGCGTCCCAATAAAAAACGAATTGGCAGAGTGTTAACTGGATTCCGCTCAAACGTCTGTAGGAGTCCCTGGTCGCTTTATTGTGCGTTAATGCAATAGAGCACACTTAGCAATAAATGCATCTTTCTGATGAGCTCTGAGAGGTTTTCCAAAATGGCCTTGATGAAATTGTCCAAATCGGATTAGGCTAAGCTGCTAATGACTCCTAAAACAAAGGAAAATCTCCAAATAAAATTAGCCGAGCCTCTTGTTCTCTAAATAAATCATATGTAAATTACTGTCAGAGGAAAAAAGATGCTTGCCTGCAGGGTAAGTGCTTTATTATCTCAATGGAGCTCTAATAAGGACGAGCTTCCAAGATGATTAAAAATAAAATAAATCAGAAAGGGAAAGTGCTTTGGTGTGGCGGAGTGGAATCTTAACTCTGGTGAAGACTTTTATTTAGAAGTCGACATTTTTGGTCTTGGGACTCGTTCCTGGGCCGAGTTTTGCTGAGAGTCTCACAGATGTCCATGTTTCCATCGATTTCCATTCATTGCTTTAGCATTGAAATTAATTTAACGTAACGTGCTTATGCAAGTAAGAGAGCGTTTCAAACTGGTCTTGCAAATCACCTGAACAGACAACATACACATAGGTCAATGCTACTCTGATCAAGCTTGACAAACAGGGTTTACTAAGCAGCTTAAACATTGCTCAGGACAAACAGTGACATGTTAGTTGCTTAGTAGCTGTGAATAAACACTTGCGTGCGGCTCTCCCATTCAACAAATGCCTTTATTGTTCTTATTCAGTCCTGTTTCAGCTGCCTGAAGACATGTCGGGCGGACACAGCTGCTCCTTTATCAAAGCCCACCTCCGTTCAGATGCACGGAAACACCATTTACCCATCAATTAGCTTAATTGTAAGTGAGCAGTCAGAGATGAGCTATACAATGTATATAATGGGCTGATATATTGTCAAGGTAGACTTCTAAGTTGACATGTTTTTAAAAGCCAATAGACCAAAGCTGCTCATTAGGTGCAGTGTTTTTAGGAATCAGATCTTAACCTTGTCATTGAATTTCCGTCTATAAACATATGGACAGAATCAAATCTAAACACTCTGATTGGCTAGAAGAGGTCTGTTCAAAGCCTTACATGCCCATGAAGGTCTGGTCAGATTCATCACTGTTTAAAATAATATGCTGATTTATATACAGTTACCATAGTAACCTACAGGGCATTTATATACAGATTGATGCAGCTACTTATATTACTGAACAAAATGGCTGAATTTAGCTTGTTGTTGAACTACCACTATATAACTATATATATCTGCCAGAACCTTCCACGCGTCCAATCTTCTAGGACCTTATGTGGTAATCTAAAGTTTACAAGATGGATCATGGAAAGTGCTCAAAAGTGTGGCTAAAAACTGCAAATAAAGCCAAGTGTAACTATTGTAATAAACGATATTACTATGTTGCAAGCAAGGCGTCACGACCAACATGACTAAGCATACGCATTTGGGTCACCGTTTGGAATTGAACCTGGAAATTGATAAGAGTCAGTCACCACTAAGTCCTACAAAAGTAGCTTGGCAAAAAATAAAAAATAATAATAATGAGAAGCAGGGGCATGGTGGCTTAGTGGTTAGCACGTTCGCCTCACACCTTCAGGGTCCTGGTTCGATTCCCGTCTCGGCCATGTGTGTGTGGAGTTTGCATGTTCTCCCCGTGCCTCAGGGTTTTTTTCTCCGGGTTCTCCGGTTTCTCCCCGGTCCAAAAACATGCAGGTTGATTGGCACCTTGGAAAATTGTCCCTATTGTGTGAATGTGTGTGTGTGTGTGTGTGAGTGTGTGCCCTGCGATGGGTTGGCATTCTATCCAGGGTTTGACCTGCCTTGATGCCCATAGATGCCTGAGATAGGCACAGGCTCCCCGTGACCCGAGGGAAGATCGGATATAGCGGTAGAAGATGAATGAATGAATGAATGAATAATGAGAAGAGCACTTGAGTGATACTAGATTCTAAGCTTTGCCCAAGACACATGCTCTAGATCACTAGTGACTATTGCTGGGTAGAAAACTACTATGTTGTGTACCATTTAAGTCCTGGACAAGCAATACCTCATATTTTGAAATTCTTTATATTACACACCCTAAAGTCCATCGTCCATACAACCTTAAATATATAATTTCAAAATATAACCTCAAAATGAAGTCCATTGAAACTTTTTAAAAGTTATTGTTAGCATTGTATAATCCGTGATTTGAGTGTCCTACCAACCTTTTAAGATTTTATTCAAGTTATCAATGTTCAGTATGTTAGCTATATAAACAAATGCTATTACAGTGCCCAAATTTATTGATAGAATATTACTACAAGTAAAATAAGTTGCTTTTCATTTGTTGTGTCGTGTTACTAAAGCTTAACATATCTGCTTAGTTTTAGACATAAAACCAAATTACGTCCTTCATTTGTCATTAGAGCGATAATACTGTTAAAATGAGCTGCTTCCTGAAGACAAAAAAAAAATTCATTATGGGTTTTATGTATCTTCCAGATAATGTCACTGCCAGACAGTGTCGCAGAAATCATGTCAGTGTGCGCATCATTTGAATCTTATAATGTTTTAATGGTTAAAAGAGAAACTGGGCAGATTTATACTGACTGTTGAAAAAAATAATCTTATTCTGTTAATCATGTTATATTACAGTATAGAATAAAATGACAATATAGTATCATATGTATGTTTGTCTTATGGTGCAATTCGATTGCTTTAAATTAGCTATAGGAGCAAGTGTGTCTGTAACAGAGTAGTTAAGCGTTTTAATGGAATGTTTAGGTATAGAAATAAATGCTAGTATTGTGTCATCAGTCCGTAATAGATGCACATTAGACAAGTTAGTCAAATATTACTTGGTCTACTTGTATTGTGTCAATATTGTGCCATGATAGTTGCTGAGTTTTATGTGTCATTATTGTGTCATGTGTCCGTCATAATATTACGTAGGAAATCTCAGTGGTAAACTGTTGGACATTGTGAGTTATAATCTCAGCACCACAAAGTCACTGATATACCCCTGTCAAGGCCCTTAACCCCTGCTTAACCCCTACGGTTCAGTCTAATTGTTGTGAAATAAATGAATAAATAAAATAGTCGTTAGTCATTCTGGTTAAGAGCGTCTGCCAAATTTGTGTAATGCAGATGTAAGATGTGGTACATTGTAAATGAAATTCAAAAGTCAATATACAACAAATAAACCGTAAATGACTAACGAATCAGGGCATCTAATACTCTGATATAACATGATATAACGGCTATCCAAAAGACACATAATGAACTATAATTTGTCATGGCATAAAACATTAGGGCACTTATACAACATTTTCTGATAAAGGTCAAAAATATTTTCTTGTTGCTTTCGGAATTACATTGTCTGTGAGAGTCAGATGTGGCAAGCCATATGACCATTTCTAATCGCTTCATGTACAATCATTTCATTTTGTTCCTCACAAATCCTTCAAGACACAATCCTGGAAAGTGTGATTCGAGTGCACGAGTCGGATGCTGATTGCTTCACTTTCCTTATTCTATTCCTCACTTCCTGTAAAGCATCCTTCCATTTCAGTACGATTCGGGACCATTTAGATGTGAGTCTTTAATTGGGCTGAAGGAGTTGAGCAGCAGATTAACGCAATAGAAAGTTCACACCGTGACAAAAGTAGCTGTTGCCCTGCTGAGCCAGACTCGCTGGTGCCTTTCGCCGTCTGTTGGTTGAGAACTAAATATATTTTCTGCATTCTGAATGGCATTCCGCTTCGAAAGCATTCCGGGCCAGAAGTAAGAGTGTAGGAACATAAATAGATTCCTCATCCTACACCTTTGACCAAATGGGACAAGTTTGGACTCAGACGCAGTATTTTTTTTTTTTTACTCCTGATTTAAACCAAAAAAAAAACCAAAGCCATAGAAATGAAGGCTAATCCAATAAACGGTGATTTCCCAGCCATTTATTAGTGAGTATTCCAGTCATATATATTGAGTACTTGTTCATATTGACAGCGTAATTACTTTTCCTGGCAGCCTGGTACGCAGTAATATGTCAGCGTTTCGCACCCGAGCCAATATTATGTCACTCGCACCACCTGTTTCTGCAAAAACGTCACCGTCCTTAAGTAGTTTGGGCTGCATTCCAAATAACTCGCCTTCTGCCTCGTCTTGTCCCCTTCGTTCTGGAGGGAGCAGAAGAGGAAGGAAGCCTGTAGCAACAGCCACGCTAATTTAGCGATGAGAGGAAATAACTAGCAATAAACAGCTCTGGCCCGATTTAACCTCGCTCCAGTGAGCCCGGTTTGGCTATTTCGGGTTTCGAACAAATGTGACAGCGAGAAATAGTCAAAAATAAGTTCTTTCTGGCAGAATTTAAGAATTCGCAGATTATCTATTAGTAGATGGTGCAAAGTCGACGGTACTTTCTGTTAACCAAAATAAATGTGATCATTCTTAGTTACTAGTTATTAGGCAAAATAAAATGTATTAATGAACATGGAAAATACTGTTTTTGATCATATTTCTTTAATATTGAAAAATGTAATAGTGTGCTCTTTTTGTTGTTAATTATCAGTAATTATTGACAATATTCTTTGTGGGACTATTTGGTTCTGTGCTAGGACCAATTAGGATCCAATTTTCCAGGGTTTAAACCAAACGTGTTCAATGATCATGGTTGAAAACGCTAGTTTTAAATAAATCCTGTCATGTAGGGTCTCCTAGACAATTTAAAAAAAGAAAAAAAAAGATAAAACAATAAGCACCATCACATTTCACTTATTCATGATATACATTGAAAATATGGTTGTCTACAACGCTAGTGTCTTAAACCTGATCTTTTGCTCTCTGCATGTTCTTCTTCCACTCTTCCAAAGCTGGTACATGGAGTCCTTTTGCTAAACTTCCCCATATATATATATATATATACATATATATATATATATATATATATATATATATATATATATATATATACATATATATATATATATATATATATATATATATATATAGATAGTTCACATGGGGACTCAGTGACATGGCCAAATTGGCGGCCATGTTTTTTTTTTTCTCGCCAAAGTCATGTCATACATTTATGTATTCTGTATAGACGCCACCACATGTAGGAATTAAATGGTAGACTGTTGCTGCTTGCCCAATAGTATGCATCTAGTATGTATCTTTGGTTGCTCGGAGCCCATGTTACGAATGGAGTTTGATGACATGATCACATAAAACAAACATTCATATATTTTATATTTTAGCAAGATTTCATTTCTACTGTTCACATTTGACATATTGCGAAAAGAAAATGAGGGATCTTGAGACTGTCCGTAACCTGTACACATTCTAATTTTTAGGCCTTTTTTTATATTGTGAAAATATATAGTTCTTTATAGTTCTTCGTTTTTTCATAGAGTATCTATTGACCTAGTACCAAGATGTGTTTTTAGAATTTTTATAGGAATTCACTATTAAAAATGATGGGGACAAAATCCACACACACACACACACAAAACCCCTTCCAATACTATGCATGTGAATGGACTTATTACATTAATTTACCATTTTCTATTTCATTTTGTTCATAATTTATTAGCTGCTGTATTTAACCTACTAAGACAATTTAACAATTTATTCAATTTGTGAGTGTAAAATCAGCAAAATGTAAAAATAATGTGTTTATATATATCTTTTAGATATATATATATATATATATATATATATATAATATATATATATATATATATATATATACCGAGAGAGAGAGAGAGAGAGAGAGAGAGAGAGAGAGAGAGAGAGAGAAGAGCACGTTTGTCTCACACCTTCAGGGTCGGGGTTCGATTCCAACCTCCGCCATGTGTATGTGGAGTTTGCATGTTTGTCTTTTGTGCCTCAGGGTTTTTTCTCTCTGTCACTGTAGGTTGATTGGCACCTTGAAAAACTGTCCCTAGTCCTGTCTGTGACTGCCTGCGATGGGTTTGACATTCCATGTGTGTGTCCTGCCTTGATGCCTGAAGACGCCTGAAAAGAGAAGTCAGATGCAGGGGTAGAACATGAATGAATGTGTATACATAATATATATATATATATATATATATATATATATATATATATATATATATATATATATATTAAACATCTATGTCATCTGGACAGTTTGTTTCAATAGGTCAAAGTTCAATAGGATTTAGGTTCAGTGCTGGAATAGATATGACTTCAGTAGAAGGTTTTGCTCTCTAAATACAGTAACGCTTACAGAACTTGGATGTTCTCTTGGCTCATTATCATGATGACGTTGGATCCTATTAAGCTTCAATCTTCATGTTTGACTCACCAGCGGTCCTATTCTCCATCTGACAGAAGTTGTTCGGCTTAGAGCCACAAAAAAGTCACATTTCCCCCAATTATTCACTGTCCAATTCTTGTGTTTTGGACTAAAACATACAGAACATGCGTGTGTCTCGAAAGTGCATAAAGACTAGCCTAATTAGATGCCCTGTATGTCCTCTTGTTGTTAAAAAATGATTAGATGTTATCGGAGGAATTCCAATTCTAATATTAGAATAGGATTAATGGGGCGTTACATATCACCATAACTTATATTAGGATTTAATAAATCCTTATAAACTGCTAAAATGATTTTTAATTTGTGCTGTACATGTCAAACAGCAATTTCTGCCAGTCCATTCATATGTTCTTGTATAATCTCTGCGATCCGAATTCTTCAATACCTCTTTCTACTTAATTCCAACTATCCAGTGCAAACCAACTTCCTGCTTTTCGTCTTCTCAGCTCTTGAGTAAGGTTTTCTTGGAATTTCTACCCTCCGTCTTTCTGCTCGCTCGGTGGGGGATTTCTGCAAAGCTTCCTCACAGTAATGGCTTAAAAGTGTAACAGAAAAACAAGGGAATGACACTTCGATACTCTTAAATAGGAATGAAATAGGAATAGGAAACAGTAATGTTGTTAACAACTTTCAGGTAATAAAACGACAATATCAATGACAATAAAAAAAGTTTTGTTTTTCTAAATATCTAAAATGATTCTGAGCATAAAGGGTTAATCAGACATTTGCCTAATGTGTTTTTGTTACATGGCTCCTAACCCTTGCCCCCCCCCTCCCCCAACACCACCACCCCACACCCCACCTTCCGATGGGAATACAGGCTTAAACTAATCCAAACGCCGGAGCGTCTGAGTGTCCTGTGAATGAGACGGAGCCGAAACGCCCCGAGTGGTCGAGGCAGCTGTGGATGCCACAATTTCGGCCCGTGAACAGCAAATGTTCTTTTCGAGTCATTAGCAAAGCGGGCCAGGAAATTTATTACCAAACATATTGGTATTTTAGGGCGCAGCTGATTCGCATTTAGCGCACTCTAAACGCAATCTTTCTCGTGCTGGAATTCCAGCTTCCAGCAGAGGAGCCTGAAAAAGCACCTAAGGTCGAAAAAAGTCAACAAATTATGCTCTTTGATGGCCGTGCTTCACACACCGTGTAGAATGTTTTAAGGTGTATTTTGCATCTGAGACACCAAGTCTCCTAAATTTAGGAGACTAGGTCTTTATTAAGATTTGAGATGGAGACACATTGAATGCGAATCATGCATTTTCATGATGTTATGCTAACATTGTATCAAATGGTATTAAACGTTTTAAAAAGGACACATGCTAATACACGTCTTTGTAGTGCACATCTCTATCTAACACACACTAGCACTTTGCTGTACACTTTTCTTTTTGAAAATATTAAACACACATTAAGGCTTTTTCGTTTTTCATCTAACGCACACTAACACTTTGCAGTATACATCTTTATTTCGACACACAGTGATATTACACACTAATAACACACACCACTTTGTAGTACACATATATCTAACCAAACACAAATACTTTCTAGTATACATTTTTATATAACAAACAATGATATTAATAGAACAAGAACACTTTGTGGTACTTTTTAGATAATACAAATTAACACTGTAGTACACTTCTTTTTTTCTAACACACAATAACAATCAGTAGTACACGCTATTATTCTTATATATAACATATAGAAAGGGACTTTTTTGGGGCATACACCTACACTACACATTAATAACACACGCTAATACTTTGTAATACATTCTATCCCAGATGCACACACACACACACACACACACACACACACAGACACATCTTTATTCTAACACACATTATAACGCATTGTAATAAATGTTTTTGAACACACACACACACACACACACACATTACAAACTTTATAGCACTTCTTAATTCTAACATGTTGTATTACACTTCTTCATCTAACACACTAAACATTGTAATTCACTTTGTTATCTAACACACAAATACTACATTATGTAGTATACTACTTCCCAAAGGGTGGTGTTACCCACAAGGGTGTGGTTAAGGTGGGGGGGAGTTCATTGAATGAGCTCGTATTGAATCATGGGGTTAAATTAAGGTGTTGGGTTAGATTCCGATTTATTATTTTGTCATTTTTTTCCCCCCTACCTTTGTACATTTGCCCATATTATTCACAGTTTGTTTATTTCTGTGGCCCTTTTTATCCTTCTTGATTGTATCGACTGCATTCCATCTCTCCATGCCTCCATCTACCCATTCTACTTATAGTCCATTTCCTGATATCATTTGGAGTAATGAGTCTCGGTAGTGTGCTTGTTTCGCTATTTCCAGCCCTAAGGAGCTGTAAAGTGCCGTCTGGAGGACTATGAGGCCTGGCTGAATTTCTCCAGGTGTTTCGCTCTCATAAAGATGAGATTCATGACTTTTAAACAAGCAGGTTTATCTCTACACTGGGAGTGACCACTCGAATCAGCTACAGAGCAATAGCGAAATAGGAATTGAATAGCTAATACACCGTCCCTTACTATGGAATTTCATGGATCCCTAGCTAATTATCCTTTCCAGATGACGATTTCTAATGATAATGAGCTAAATTAAATAAATAATAAAAAGTTACACAAAATAACAGCCACTCAAAAAGACTTACTGGACAAAATGACCAACAAAGAAACATAAAAAGAAATGTAAAAAGAAATAACTCTTCTTTTAAAAAAAGATTCCTATCATAGGATCTATATAAATAATAATTAACAATTCTTCTCATATTTTCTCATATTCGATTGGAAAACAGTGGGGCACGGTGGCTTATTGATTAGCACGTTCGCCTCACACCGCCAGGGTCCGGGTTCGATTCCCGTCTCGGCCATGTGTGTGTGGAGTTTGCATGTTCTCCACGTGCCTCAGGGGGTTTTTCTCCGGGTTCTCCGGTTTCCTCCTGGTCCAAAAACATGCACGGTAGGTTGATTGGCACCTTGGAAAAATTGTCCCTAGTGTATGAATGTGAGTGTGAATGTGTGAATGTGAGTGTGTGTCCTGTGATGGGTTGGCATTCCATCCACGGTGTATCCTGCCTTAATGCCCATAGATGCCTGAGATAGGCACAGGGAACCGAGGGAAGATCGGATAAAGATCGGATAAAGCGGTAGAAGATGAATGAATGAATGAATGAATTATTGGAAAACATTCCTATGGAATCAAAAAATAACCACAACAATGTGGATTAATAACCAAAAAAGTATACACTAAATCGTCACTTTTAACTCAAATACTCTTGTCTAAACTTTTGCAAAGATGAAAAACTTTTTGCGTGTTTTCGCATCACGCTGCCTACACACTGACCTAATGCTTACTTTAATAAAACTGTCGTTCTGCTTGAACCTTTGTTTACCACATGAAAGAAAAATAACTTTTACTGCTTTTCTTTTTGTAGTGACTGGAAAAGAAATGGAAGTGTATTTTTCTGCCGTCCTTCTAATGTGCGAAACCAAAGTAACTTCTCTTTGCTGCTACTGTAGGTGTTATGGAGTTTGTACAGGATCTTCCGAGGTGAGAAAGTAATGAAAGAGTTTCTATATATATATATATTATATATATATATATATATATATATATATATATATATATATATAATATCAATAATCATAAGATAAATCAAGCATTACATGAGGAAGCAAATTAAATAAATCTTGCTAACTGATGAAGTGTTACTGTGTGTTGAATAAAGAAGTGTACTACAAAGTGTTAGATATAAAAGTGTACTAAAAAGTGTTAGTGTGTGTTAGATAAAGAAGTGTAACACACACCGCACACTGCAACCAGTTCATGTGTGTTTAAATAAAAATGTCTACTAAAAAGTGCACTACAAAGTGTGTTAGTGTGTTGGATAACGAAGTGTAAGTGTGTTGGATAAAGAAGTGCACTACAAAGTGTTAGTGTGTGTTAGATAAAGAAATATACTACAACGTGTTAATGTGTGTTAGATAAAGAAGTGTACTATTAGTGTGTGTTATATAAAGAAACGTGTCAGTGTGTGTTAGATAAAGAAATGTACTACAAGTGTTACGTGTTAGTATTAGTATAAAGAAGTGTGACACAAAAAACGTGTTAATGGGTATAGAAAAGTGAAGTGCCACTACAATGTGTTAATGTGTGTTAGATAAAGAAGTGCACTACAAAGTGTGTAGTGTTAGAGTGTGTTATATAAAGAAGTGTACAACAAAATGTGTTAATGTGTGTTAGATAAAGAAGTGTACTACAACGTGTGTTGGGTTAATATAAAGAAAGTGTGTGTTACTACAGATGTGTTAGTGTGTGTTGGAAAAGAAGTGTACTACAATGTGTTAATGTGTGTTTAGATAAAGAAGTGTACTACAACGTGTTAGTGTGTGTTAGATAAAGAAGTGTATTACAATGTGTTAGTGTGTGTTAGATAAAGAAGTGTACTACAACGTGTTAGTGTGTAGTAAAGTGCACAACAACGTAATGTATAAAGAACAAATGTGTAATGTGTGTTAGATAAAGAAGTGTACAACAATGTGTTAATGTGTGTTAGATAAAGAAGTGTACTACAACGTGTTAGTGTGTGTTAGATAAAGAAGTGTACTACAACATGTTAGTGTGTGTTAGATAAAGAAGTGTACAACAATGTGTTAATGTGTGTTAGATAAAGAAGTGTACTACAACGTGTTAGTGTGTGGTTAGAATAAAGAAATGTACTACAACGTGTTAGAGTGTGTTAGATAAAGAAGTGTACAACAATGTGTTAATGTGTATTAGATAAAGAAGTGTACTACAACGTGTTAATGTGTGTTGGATAAAGAAGTGTACTACAATGTGTTAATGTGTTAGATAAAGAAATGTACTACAACGTGTTAGAGTGTGTTAGTGTGTGTTGGATAAAGAAGTGTACAACAATGTGTTAATGTGTGTTAGATAAAGAAGTGTACTACAACGTGTTAGTGTGTGTTAGATAAAGAAGTGTATTACAATGTGTTAGTGTGTGTTAGATAAAGAAGTGTACTACAACATGTTAGTTGTGTTAAAAAAGAAGTGTACTACAATGTGTTAATGTGTGTTATAAAGAAGTGTACTACAACGTGTTAGTGTGTGTTAGATAAAGAAGTGTACAACAATGTACAATGTGTTAATGTGTGTTAGATAAAGAAGTGTACAACAATTACAACGTGTTAGTGTGTGTTAGGATAAAGAAGTGTACTACAATGTGTTAATGTGTGTGTTAGATAAAGAAGTGTACTACAATGTGTTAATGTGTGTTAGATAAAGAAGTGTACTACAACAATGTGTTAGTGTGTGTTAGATAAAGAAGTGTACTACAACGTGTTAGTGTGTTAGATAAAGAAGTGTACAATGTGTTAATGTGTGTTAGATAAAGAAGTGTACTACAATACAATGTGTTAGTGTGTGTTAGATAAAGAAGTGTACTTAACAATGTGTTAATGTGTGTTAGATAAAGAAGTGTACTACAACGTGTGTTAGTGTGTGTTAGATAAAGAAGTGTACAACAATGTGTTAATGTGTATTAGATAAAGAAGTGTACTACAACGTGTTAGTGTGTGTTAGATAAAGAAGTGTACTACAATGTGTTAATGTGTGTGTTAGATAAAGAAGTGTATGTACTACAACGTGTTAGAGTGTGTTAGATAAAGAAGTGTACAACAATGTGTTAATGTGTGTTATTAGATAAAGAAGTGTACTACAACGTGTTAGTGTGTGTTAGATAAAGAAGTGTACTACAATGTGTTAATGTGTTTTAGATAAAGAAGTGTACGTGTTAGTGTGGGTTATAAAGTGTGTTAGATAAAGAAGTGTACAACAATGTGTTAATGTGTATTAGATAAAGAAGTGTACTACAACGTGTCAGTGTGTGTTAGATAAAGAAATGTACTACAACGTGTTAGTGTGTGTTAGTGTGTTAGATAAAGAAGTGTACAACAATGTGTTAATGTGTGTTAGATAAAGAAGTGTACTACAACGTGTTAGTGTGTGTTAGATAAAGAAGTGTATTACAATGTGTTAATGTGTGTTAGATAAAGAAGTGTACTACAACGTGTTAGTGTGTGTTAGGTGTGTATAAAGAAGTGTACTACAATGTGTTAATGTGTACAACGTTAGATAAAGAAGTGTACTACAACGTGTTAGTGTGTGTTGGATAAAGAAGTGTACTACAATGTGTTAATGTGTGTTAGATAAAGAAGTGTACTACAACGTGTTAGTGTGTGTTGGATAAAGAAGTGTACTACAATGTGTTAATGTGTGTTAGATAAAGAAGTGTACTAACAATGTGTTAATGTGTGTTAGATAAAGAAGTGTACTACAACGTGTTAGTGTGTGTTAGATAAAGAAGTGTACTAACAATGTGTTAATGTGTGTTAGATAAAGAAGTGTACTACAACGTGTTAGTGTGTGTTAGATAAAGAAGTGTACTACAACATGTTAGTGTGTGTTAGGATAAAGAAGTGTACAACAATGTGTTAATGTGTATTAGATAAAGAAGTGTACTACAACGTGTTAGTGTGTGTTAGATAAAGAAGTGTACAACAATGTGTTAATGTGTGTTAGATAAAGAAGTGTATTACAACGTGTTAGTGTGTGTTGGATAAAGAAGTGTACTACAATGTGTTAATGTGTGTTAGATAAAGAAGTGTACTACAATGTGTTAATGTGTGTTAGATAAAGAAGTGTACTACAACATGTTAGTGTGTGTTAGATAAAGAAGTGTACAACAATGTGTTAATGTGTATTAGATAAAGAAGTGTACTACAACGTGTCAGTGTGTGTTAGATAAAGAAATGTACTACAACGTGTTAGTGTGTAGTGTGTTAGATAAAGAAGTGTACAACAATGTGTTAATGTGTGTTAGATAAAGAAGTGTATTACAACGTGTTAGTGTGTGTTGGATAAAGAAGTGTACTACAACGTGTTACCAGTGTGTTAGTGTGTGTTAATGTGTGTTAGATAAAGAAGTGTACAACAATGTGTTAATGTGTGTTAGATAAAGAAGTGTACTACAACATGTTAGTGTGTATTAGATAAAGAAGTGTACAACAATGTGTTAATGTGTGTTAGATAAAGAAGTGTACTACAACGTGTTAGTGTGTGTTAGATAAAGAAGTGTACAACAATGTGTTAATGTGTGTTAGATAAAGAAGTGCACTACAAAGTGTTAGTGTGTGTTGGATAAAGAAGTGTACTACAACGTGTTAATGTGTGTTGGATAAAGAAGTGTACTACAAAAAGTATGCATTAGATATAGAAGAACATTAGAAGGTGTTAGACAATGAAGTGTACTAAAATGTTACTACAAAACTAAAACTAAAACGTTTACTACAAAGTAATAGTCTTTATATAGATGATAGTCTATAGACTTTAATAGTCTTTATCTTTATATAGTTAATGCAGTGTACTAGAAAACGTTTTTGTATGTTAAATGAAGACTAATTATTAATGTGTGTTAGACAAGATACTTATTAATGTATAGCAAACTTTTATTTAATCTGATTTACTTTCACAGACAAAGTTTTTTTCTTTTAACCTTTTCACCTACACACACACACACACACACGCACACAGCTTAATCTAAACATAATTTTGTATTGAAATTTGCAAGATTTTTATAGTTGAAATTTGTCTAGCTGATATAGTTCCTGAATACTAACACCGTCCAAGACATTTTGTCGCGTAGCTACACAACCATTTTTATTAAAGGACTTACATTCTTTTATTCCCAGACGACATTTTCCTGTGCAATTTAACCATATTTTATCCCAATCTTATCAGTAAAGAGATAAACACTGGTGTGTTGTTGCTGTAATGCTTGACTTACAGGGCTGTAATATGTAGTAGCCCATTATGGGTCCCTTGGTGGCGAAATTAAATTTTCAGATATAGCACAAAATGGGAAGTATTATTTTAACACCTTGAGCACAAAAGAAGTGGATGAAACGTAAATAATGAAATTACCCAGTGGACGCTGGATGTTTTTTTCACCCCAATCAGACGCTATTTAAAGCTGAATCGCTTTTAACGAGCTGCGAGTAGGCAGCAGCTTTTGGCAGCTCAGCTGTAGGCAAAGCATGAAGCATTGCACAATTACGCAGTTGTGACATAATTTTCTTAATAAACTCCACGCATTCAATCTAAATTGCAGTCTGCAGCCTCCCGGTAAGAGATGATCCTTAATAAAGAACGGATTCACTTTTAATCTTGGCGCACTTCTCAGGTTTCGCACTTGATATAGTTCTTGGCAAAGTCGCCTTTCAGCACTGATGTCAGGCTGAGAGCGTCAGCGGCGGCATAATGACCATGTTACACGTTTATAATAGGAAAACTTTCTGGATGTTTATTGTTAAAGTGTTTAGAGACACTGAAACAGTAACACACAGATGTTTCACCAATGCAAAAGGAGTGATAAGTGATCAAAAGAAAATGCGAAAAAAAAGTTCAATATTTTCACGTATTCGAAATTTGACCTGGATTTTCCTGATTCTTTCTTTCTTTCTTTCTTTCTTTTTTTTCTTTCTTTCTTTCTTTCTTTCTTTCTTTCCTTCTTTCCTTCTTTTACATTTGAATTCCACCTTGTGAGCTCCATTTTTGAACCAAAAGCTCTGGCATTATTTCCATCTGTCACAAAAATGATAGCTTTAATTCAACACACTTGTTCTATAACATTATTGATTCTATAGAAAACACTAATATGCTACATTTTAACACATTGCAAAATACTGATAATAAACTAGACATTTATGTACCATTTTTCATAAGGAGACATGTGTGTGTGTGTGTTTACACTTCTGAGGCAGCTGTATATTATATGTATATTACGTATAATAATCATAAACTGTATCATTAAATATAGCATCAAATATCTGCTAAACACATAAATAAAACCAACTGAATTTCAGTGAAGACTTGCCTCACGGAGATAATAAATATATGTATAGAACGCTTGAAATGTCTGAAATGTCTACATCTAAATAAAACAGTACAAACAACAAACAAACAAAAATACAAACATTCTCTGATTATGTAATGTAGTTAGAATTCTCCCGTACATTCTCTGGTATCACCTCATTAAGCGTCCGTGTGGAAACACAGAAAAAGTTGTTTTTATGTCATTTAAAACCCAATTATTACTTTAAAACATTTAAACGAATATTTGTGTCTTGCTCTATGTTGATTTGGGTTTCACTAAAAATAAATATAGTTGCGTTCATCATCCATACATTTATATTTGCATACAGCACCCATGACTGTGTTGATTAGATTATTAACACACACACACACACACACACACACACACACACATATATGTATAGATATATGCATATATGTATATGAGTGAGTATTACAGTTTATTAAATGCCCTTATCGTGCTGTTGTATATTTATATATCATTTTGTAATTTGGCAAAGGACAGAATATAAGAATAGAAACAAATATAAGACAGAATATAAACATATATTTATGTATCACACTGCATCTATTCAACAACAATTATGAAAAAAATACAACAATTATGTAACAAGGTGTATAATTACATCCTGTTTATTACACGTTTATTATACATGCGACGGCTATTACGCTGTAGCGTCAATGATCCTGGTGTGCAGTGTTGGAGAAGAAGCTGTCAGTTTTGTGTTGTGTTTCCAGTCAAAATTCCTCAGCTGATAGGACTGAAGAATACGAGCGTGTTTGGACGGGAGGTAAACAATTTGCCGGTAATTATACACTGCAATATGAAAACAACTCGCCTGCAAAATGACATTGGAAGTTAATTTTGTGCAGCTGGACTTTTCATACGGTGCGGGGGGAAAAGAGAGAGATCAAGCGATAGTAAAGAGAGAGAAAGACATATGTGTGTGTGTGTGTGTGTGTGTGTGTGTGTGTGTGTGTGATTGAGCATAACTCGATTGCCCACTTTTTAGCCCACAGCCATTGAGAAGAGTTACTTGAGAGTTCTGCAGCATTTGTCAGGTGATAGAGTTATCATGAAAATGCGTTAGATCAAATTTTCGGGGCTGAAATTGAGAAAAATGCTGTGTGTACCCGCAGGCAAGCGGTCCGACACGTTCGCAATAAAAACGCACTGATTCTACACAAACTTCTGTTTCTGTATGACCCCCCCCTCCCCCGAGTGCTACACTGACTTTGACATTCATGTGAGTGTAGGGACACGATGACATGTCTTCTAGGCATCTCTATCTCTAACCTTAACGCATGTGCGTGTGTGCTTTTTATAAAGTGCCTCCTAAATGAGACAGGAAGAAATTCGAGGCTACAGGTGAGCACCGGGAACAGCACTTGAGGATTAAAAGCCTCTGGGATTTGAACACACAACCTTCTTATGTGGAATCTGATATATTGTAATATATTAATGTAATTATTGTATGTTGTGTGTGTGTGTTGTTGTGTGTGTGTGTGTGTGTGTGTGTGTGTGTGTGTAAAAGAGTTTGTGAGTGACCCGTTTGTGATTGGGAAATGTGATGTTATAGTGCTATCGAATGTGAGTTACCGTTTTTTGCTGCTTCCACTTCCACTGATTTGGGTATACATGCATTATATATGAATGTGTGTGCATGCGTGTGCCCTGTGTGTTGCCCTGTGTGTATTAGTATTATTCCTTCGCTGATAAGCTGTTTGTTTTTACTTCCACTAATGTGTTGTTCATAATATATTATTATATGAATATGTTGCGTGTGTGTGTGTGTTATCATTAACCTGCTTCTGCTTACTTCCATTAAAGCTCAATAATGTCTATCTTGTGTATTATGTTATGCTTGTGTGTGCCTGTGTGTTATGTTATCATTCATCCTGCTGTAATTGTGTGCATTGTTAAAGCTCAATTTCCTGTCTGTCAATCGGTGTCTATTTGTTGTGCTATTGTCCATTGCATGTGTATCATTGGAACTGTGTGTATGTACTGTGTTATCATTAATCTGTCTATGTTTGCTTCCATTATTAAGTGTAAAACACTGTGTTTATGTGCATGTGTGTGTGTACATGGTATTCATTCCTGTGTATGTACTGTCATTAATGCGGCATTGTTGGATGTTGTGTTTTGTGGTCCTTTTTCATTATGTGGTCAAATACTGTGTGTTCCTGTGCATTGTTTGTGGGTGTGTGTGTGTGTCCTTGTGTGTTGTGTGTTATGTATGTATCTGTGTTTTAATGTGCCTGTATGCTATCATCAATTTACCTGTACTTGCCCCAATTATAGTACAGAAATGTCTAATTATGACATTATAATGTGTGTGTGTGTGTGTGTTTGTGTGTGTGCACATGGGTGAATTAATGATTTTTGCCTTTTAATGCTATTTGCCTTTGCCTCCACTGTTTATGAATTTATTATACAGTATGTTGCACTGTGTGTGTGTGTCTTGTGTGTGTGTGTGTGGTGTGTGTGTGGTGTGTGTGTGTGTATGTATGTATCTGTGTTTTAATGTGCCTGTATGCTATCATCAATTTACCTGTACTTGTATGTAGTGTGTGTGTGTATGTGTGTGTGTGTATGATGTGTGTGTATGTATGTGTGTGTATGTCTATGTTGGGTGTGTATCTATTTCAGGGAGTTTTTCTCTCCCAAAGTCATCACTGGCTTGGTCATTAGATATGCTTTACATGCCAGGAAGATCTTCTCCTACAAAGAAAAAAAAACACACATTTTTGTGCAAAAAGCGCACACAAAATTTACGGTCAGGTGTCCACATACTTTTGCATTCTTTTCCTTCTTTTCACTATTGCAAATATAATAATTGTGAAGTATTGTCATGCTTATTCTTTTTAATTCAGAATCACAGCTTTGATTAAAAAAAACAAAACAAAACAAAACAAACACCACCGATTAAAGATGGGGAAGATGATCAGAAAGTTGAGTGTCCGTGGAAAAAGGAAGTCATGATGGAAAAAAAACAAACAAAACAACAACAGGAGGGAAAAAGTGTCAGCCTGAGGGGAGCAAGGGATGAGGAATTGTTTTAGGAGGAGTGATAAAATCTGAAGGAGAGAAATACGGCTTAAAGGAGCGAGTGAATGACATATGGAGGGCTGGTGTGAAGAAAAATCCCCAGTGCCTCCTCCTTCGTCCTAAAGCCACCTTCCTGTTTTTGTGGTGCCTGTGTGTGTGTGTGTGTGTGTGGATGTGTGTGGTGTGTGTGTGTGTGTGTGTGTGCATGTGTGTGTGTGTGTTGTGGTGCATGTGTATGATTGGGCAACACTTTCTGCTTTTCTAAAACCCTCCCTCCATTTACCACCACTCCCTCTCTCTCTCTCTCTCTCTCTCTCTCTCTCTCTCACACTCACACACACACACACACACACACACACACACACATACACACATGCGCGCGCTCTCTCAGACTCCAGCTAGCCACTGCCTCCAGCAGTCATCGGTGGACTCTGACACACTCTTCTTCTTCAACTCACACACACACACACACACACACACACACACACACACACACCACACACCACCACACACTTACACTTACACACTCACTTACTCACTCACTCACTCACTCACTCACTCACTCACTCACACACACACATATACAGAGTCACTCAGTCTCTTGAGATCTTTGCACGGGGAATTCATGGCTTTTTCAGGCTTAAAATGAAAAAGAAAAAAAGTTGCGCCTCTCCATCAAAACAATGCTGAATTATTATTTTTTTTGGTTACGTTTTGAAATCTGAGATTTTGCAAGACTGCTTCATTCTCTTGGGGAAACACACACACACACACAACACACACACACACACACACACAACACACACAAAATTAGACGAGTGGAAGAGAAAAAAGGATCGAAAAAGAAGGATACAAGTGTAAGGACTCTTCCAGAACTGCAGTAGTAAGTGTATTTTTATTTGGTATTATTATTATTATTATTATTATTATTATTGTTAATAATAATAATAATAATAATAATAATATTATATTATTATTATTATTAATATACATTATATTTTATATTATGTTATTATATTATTATATACACACACAAATATATATATATATATAATATAATATATATATATATGTTTATATATATATATATATATATATATATATATATTAAGTTTTATATATAAGATTATATATAAGATAGTAGAGATATGAGAGAACATTCTTTCAGCATTTCAAAATTGAGTTGACTTTTTTCTTTTTTTATTATTATTTTTGTTTACATTTTAAAATGTAAAATATTAAAATAAAACTTAAATGAAAAGAGAAAATAGAGTAATAATAGATCCATAAATAAATAAGTAAATAAATAAATAAATAAATAAAGGCCCTACTCTTCTTCTTGAACCAATGCAGATGATTATCACACAGAAAACAACAACAACTACAAAATTCAGAATTTTATATATCAATGTATTAACAAGGGCACAAATTTTCTGCAATATACAGAACATTTATAAATAAGATCGATTATGTACATTTGCATGTATGACCACGTCAACATTTGACATAATTTATTATTATATATAGATTTATATATTTACCTTTTAACCATAGCTTAAAATCTAAAATTTACATGAATATATACACACATACACACACACACACACACCACACACACACACACACACACACACACACACTGATGCACATGAGCGCATGTACACATACACACACACATACGCACACTTCTTTAGCATTAACACACACTGAAAGATGCTCTAGCAAGAAATAATATCACACAAATACATCAACTAATTTACTTAATATACTTTGTCATAATGTTAATCCTATCATCATCTTTCCATCCAAAGATGCAACGCAAAGTGAAATCAGGTTTAATGCAAGTGACAATCTTCCAACAAGATGCAAACTAAATAATTTTAAATAATACAAATAATAATAACAATTTTAAATAATAATAGTTTAAAAGGCCCAATTTAATAGATATTTCTTTCATGACTCGGCTGTAATTCTGAAATGTGATTCTCAAATGTGCAAAATGTAAAATAATATCTTGTTCCATGTTTTTGATGCTACGAGCCATGATATAGCATATAATTATTGATATATAATTAGGTAAATTTACAAAAAAAATTAGCTTTGTGTGTGTGTGTTTGTTTTAAAGATAGGAAAAAATAATACAATCATATAACATGATTTTAATAAAATTTAGGCTGTTGGTTTCCATTAAATTAACACAGTATTTAAACAATAAAACAAGTTTCAAACTTTCCTATTGTTTTTTAATAATTATTTTATTTTGTAAAAAAAATACACACACACACACACACACAAAATAATTGTACACATAATTTAGTGGCTTCAAAATTCGAATTTATTTGTCCTTTTGTTTGTAAACCAGTGTCGATGCTTCTCTGTCCATTTCATTATAAAACATTATTTACTTTCTATTTGAAATCAATCTAATACGTGTTCGTAATGAGCTTAGAATAGAGTATTGACTCGGCGTGTTTGTTTTTAATAAAATGCACGGTCGTGAAAATGTCGCTCTCTTTTATCAGCACTGAAGCGAGCTCAGCGGCCGCTGTTTACCCAAGCGTGTGTGTGTGTGTGTGTGTGTACATGTGTGTGTGCGTACATGTTGAGGAAACACACCGTAAATTGACGCTGTTTATGCTGTATTGTGTCAAGTAAACACAGCAGCATGCTATTTAGTTAAGCCCCTGATTAATTATTCATGATTTATGCAAATGATGTAATTGCGCGCTGATTCTCTGGTAATTATTAAAGCTAGTTTGCATAACGAATATTTAATTTAGTTAATTGCTAGATTTGGTCAGAATTGTCGACTTTCTGCATTTTTTCGATAAATACTCCAAACCAAGCAACAACTCTGCAAGTGGCTTCTAATGGCATTACAATTATTATTATTATTATTTGCATTACGTTTACGTTTACTTTTGCTAAACAAACTTGAAAGACGGTCCGAAAGACTTTGCCGTTTGTGTGTGTGTTTTTTTTTTCTTTGTCGCACTGCGGTAGGGAGCGAGGGATGAAGTGCGCACTTTATGAAGCCGCCCTTCTGGAAGTGATTTGGAGGCCCGAAGTGAGCGTTATTAGCGGATTTAACGTGAACTGCACGTCAGATTGGACAAAAACGAGAGAGACAAATTGCACGCCGACCGACATCTGACAGGAATTAACGTTTTAATCACCTGCTACGCCGCAACGCACGCGTAGCCCCACGCGCACAAACACGCCGCACAAACTTACCCCTGAATACACAGCACCACTGACGCTTCACTGAGGCCTTATTGAGGTCATTATGGTGATTGAGTGCATATTAATAACCTGCTGCATTAAAATAAGCGTAATAATACATCTATAATACAATAATACGCAACACGCAATAAGCGATTCCTTATTAATAGAAGACTGAATTCATATATATATATATATATATATATATATATATATATATATATATATATGCATGCTGATTTCACTTTTAGGGTACTTCAATGCTATTTTATTTTCTAGTTGTCTATTTTGTGTGCAAGCAAAAATATTTAAACAAAATAATAATAATAAATAATAAACCTTATTAAAAGAATTTAGGAATATTTAAAATGTTAGAAAGCAGTCTGAGAAGGAGATGAACTGCATTTTATATTGAATTCTATTTATTTACTTATGGACAAAGTTATTCATTCATTCATTCACTCACTTTTTGTGATATTTATTTTATTTTTCTCGTGATTCGTGATTCAAAATTACTCTCTCTCTCTCTCTCTCTCTCTCTCTCGCTATCTATATATATATATATATATATATATATATATATATATATATATATATATATATATACATGACAGAAGTGTCATGTGTTTTTCAGTATTGATATTTTGCTTTTTGAAATGTATTCGATGCATTTTTGTATTACGGTACGTGTGTGTGTCTGTGTGTGTGGGTGTGTATGTGTGTGCATTATCGAATAATTAAGCTCCACCTCGTTGTGTCCATCTCCTTCTCCTGTTGTCATTTCGAAATCTTCAGTCTTCGCGCCGCGTCTCCGTGACTCACCCAGATGAGTGCTGCGCTGCACTTTTGTCTCACATCTGCGTCCAATTTTTGTCCACATCGACATTCTTTGCATGTCGATTTGTTGTTTTTGGCCCAGTGTGTGGGTTCAGCTGAGCGGCTTACGTGGGGATTAGACGGTTGAAAGTTATTTTGATTAAAGTGTTTTGTGTGCGTGCGTGTGTGTATGTGTGTGTATGTGTGTGTGTGTGTAAGTGTGTTTGTGTGTGTGTGTTTTCGTTTTATAAATACATATGGTTTGCATGTATACATTTTTTAAAAGGACAATGCAAAAATTCAGTGCCATAGTATAAATAGTAAATAGTGAAAATTCAATCCAATCAATTCAATCAGGATGCACACATTGTACTAAATGCAGTTATTATATGAATAAATACGCTCATATGTATTGTATATTTGGACTGTTTATAAATAATTAAATATAAACAGGGACATTTCAGATGTAGTGTGACTTTATTTGTGAGTATTATTTATTTTTTGTTTGTTTGAATTCGAGTTAGATTTGAGAGCTTATACCCACAATGACCGAATAAATAAATAAATAGAAGTAAAAAGTAAAGACATTTTAAATAAATTATTCATTCTAAACTATTTCAGCACAAATTCCAGTAGAAATTTGACAAAAAATAAAACACAGTATTGTAACCATAGTATCACATTATTATTATTATTATTATTATTATTATTATTATTATTATTATTGTATTTAATATTATTTAATATCACTGTATGGTATGTCACTGTGTAGCAGCTTCTGTGTGTGTGTGTGTGTGTGTGTGTGTGTACACGTGTTTGCTCGTGGAAAAGACCTGATGCATGACTCAAAAAAAAAAAAACAAAACAAAAAAAAAACACCCAACCTCAGAGCAAACATTCGTGAGTGACGTGCGCTTGGCCTTTATTTATGTTTTTGGATGACGCCGTGCTTTGTTCCTGTAAAGGCGGCGCTCGGTACAGGCTCAATTGAAAAGTGGACATCAAAGTGTGCTATTCTTCTGTCTCTCTCTCTCTCTCTCTCTCTCTTAGCTTGGTTAGGCTTTTTGCGCTTGCTTGCGCTTCACCTGGACACATTCACCTGCATGAACCCACGCTGCTCACATCCCTCTATCTCAATCTATAATCTCTCTACTTATCTGCATATTTATCACTTCCATCTCATCTCTCATTGTACACTTTTATTTAAAACATATTGTGTTTAAAAAAAAAAAAAAAAAAAATATATATATATATATATATATATATATATAATATCTACAATTTAAAATATCACACACAAGAGAAAAAAACTAGCACATTTGAACAGCATATAAAGGTCTGTGAGTATGAGAAGATAAGGCAAAAAGAGAGAGGGAGAGATAGAGAGAGAGAGAGATGGTTGCCAGTGGTACTAAAACTCATATCCATAATATTTCAATGCATTACCACTTTATATATCAATAAAGAGTCAAGTTTGATGCTGTGGATTTAAATTCTAGTCATTTATTATCACTGTTTCGTGTCCCCGTTGTTGATCTTTTCTATAAGAGGTTCCGTGCTACAGTTATAAACGCCGTATGAAGTGTCGCAGCATGGGAAGTAAATCTTCATTTGAATTGAACAGACAATGATTAGACCGGAGCTCTAGGTCAATGTTCATAGTGTACGTACACTATGTAAAGATAACTAGCACACAGGAAGAAAAAAAAGGTGTTTGGTTACCAACGTTCAGCTAAATAGATGCTGTTTTTTTTTTCAATTTATTATTATTCTTTTTTTTCACAGACGTATCACTCCTCCGAATACCCCCCCCCTCGAAAAAAGCAGTAAACTCCAAGGGAGAAAGTGGGTGACCCAAACGGCTCACAGGGGTAATAAGGGGGCATTTTGTAGTGTCATAAGAACCATATGTGGCTCCATATGTTCTCCGCATTCTCCATTTCCAATTTGACCTCGTCACCAGAGATGGACTGCCGTTTTAGGGGCTCTAAAGTGCTCTCACCGTCTCTTTTTTTCCCCTCTTGCTCACGCATTTCTTTTTTTTCTTTTCTTTTACTCCCCCCCATCCATCCATCCACCCACCCACCAACCACATGCTATTGCTTTTCTCTGAGTCGCCCAAGGCAGAGTCATTAGGAACTGTCACAGTGCAGGGAGATAAATTTCTGATAGCGTCGATTGCAGATGAAAGATACGGCGAAGATGCTAGGGGTGTCGCGCTCCACTTGCTTCTGTTCAACAAGTTCCCATCTCTCTCTCTCTCTCTCTCTGTCCCTCTGTCTTTTACCTCCCTCCCTCCCTCCCTTTCACCCTCCTTCCTGCTTACCTTGGCTAAGCCGCTTTTGCATGTTGATTGGGGGAGGACTAATCCAGTTTGCAGCTGTCGTAGTCCAATGATGAATCACCTTTCCCTTCATTTCGGGCCCGCTCTTTCGTTCTCGGGAGGAAGGAGGGAGGACCTGGAGGAGGAAAAAACGTAGACAATGTGCCTCTCTGTTCCTCCTCTGTCTCTCTCTCTCTCCCTCTCTCTCTGTCTGTCCGTCTGCTCAGGAATAACAATAATGTATTCTCAGACAACGTCTATTGTGTCATGGATGGATCCGGACAGCGACAGTGAGCTAGAATAACAAAGCGGGACGTTGTTTTCATCATCGCAGGTGTGGGAGAGAAACGCGAAATCAAGCGAAAAAAGAAAAAAAAACAAACGAGGAAGAGAGAGAGAGAGAGAGAGAGAGAAAGCCTGGTTGAGAATCATCACGTCCCAGGTAAGAGAGAGCGATGACATGAGAGGATACAGGAAGTGGTACAGGAGAGTGTTTGTTGGGGAAAGAAGTAAAGACGTCAGTGTTTGCGGAATCGTCCTTATAGGTGAAACTTTTCTGTCGAACTTCCTGTTGTCTGTGTGCTTGTTACAGGCTAAACAGGAAGTGGTGTAATCGTATAATCTCTAAAACTTGTAACGTGTGCGTCGGGCTTATTTTGCGATTATTGTTGTTATCCGAGGGGGAAGAAAAAAAAATAGCTGAATGTTTCTGATAGCCGGAGTGTTTAGCGTCAGATCGAGTTAGCTGATTGGCCGATCGCCGTAATTGTTCCTTAACGTCGTTAGAACAATAATGCTTTTAGCAAAGACAAACACAGATGAACATGTGTTTGAGTTTTGCGGGCATGCTCTCTCTCTCTCTCTCTCTCTCTCTCTCTCTATACACACACACACACCCACACACACAAACACAAACACACACACACACACACACTGGCCTTCATTTGCCATGCATAATAAAGCAATGCAGATGATAGAATAATGTTTTTAGTGGCGCAGTTTTCCAGAAAAGGAAAATGTTGTTGTTGCTTGTTTTTTTTTTTATCTCGTCTTTTTATTTCTTGTTTCCGGGACTCGTTAGCAGTGAACTGAGCCAATCGCAAAACATGATAAAATTGTTTGTGCATGTGTCAGTGTGTGTGTGCGTGTGTGTGTGTGTGTCACTGTGTGTATATGAAAATAGCATTGTGCGTGAATTATTAACAATTAAAATGAGCAAGGCCGGTCAATCGTCAGGCGCCTCATTAATTGTTCAATTCGTGTCAAATGTCATTCTTGTGCCTCGGGGGACGTTAAGTGTTTTTGTCTCGGGAGACGCAGACCGCGAGCGTGTGTTCGCTGGAACGTGCTTTCTATAACGGGTGCGTGTCTAGTGATTATGGGTTGGGGAAAGAAACGAGGAAATAAATAATTAAGCAAATAAATAATTAAGACAGAAAGAAAGAAAGATAGCAGTAGGTGAAAAAAGCATGCGGGAGTGTTTTAGTCAGAATAAGTACTACATAATAATAAATAATAAAAAGTCATTTGAATCTTATGATATATTTCTGGCCTGCTACTTGTTTGTTAATTAATAAATGCTCACTTTCAAACGATTCGTATTGATTCAATCAAACCTTAAGAGTGTGCGCGTGAAACGAAACAAGGTTTTAATGAAGGTGTACGTGAATATTATACTGTACATGTGTTTGTATTTACAGTGCCCTTATCGTTCACAGGTCTATGGAAATGCAGGATCTAGCCAGTCCGCACAGCCGAGTCAGTGGTAGCAGCGAATCTCCGAACGGCCCCAACCTCGACAACTCGCACATTAACAACAATTCCATGACACCAAATGGCACTGAAGGTATGAAAAAGCAAAAATTTAGCATATTATATATATATATATATATATATATATATATATATATATATATATATATATATATAGTAGGACATCCTTTATTCTTTAAGTGACAAAAAATGATCAATATGTGTACAGGTTGAGTGCGAGTGTGGTTTTGCTGCTCTTATTTGAGTTAGCATTTAATCAATAGCTATATTAACAATTGTTAATTAACTTTACTCAAAATGATGAAAAAAGACTATATATATATATATATATATATATATATATATATATATATATATATATATATATATATATATATATCATACCTATAAACTGTACTCAAATGTGTCTCATATTAGGTTTTTGGTAGATTTTATTACATGAACTAATAAAATACAAATCTACCGGCTATTTCTAGTGTGAAAGTGCAATATATTTGTCTACTATATATTTAAAACAAATATAAACATAATGCAATACATTAATTAATACATTAATGTGACTGTCAGTCAGAAAAAAAGCATCTTGTCTAATATAAAGAGAAAACCTGGTGTGTTACGTATTATACACATTTATTATGTCCAAACGTTAAAATACAGGGATATGTTGTTAATATTTAAATATTCAATTACGTAAAAAAAGAAAGAAAGAAATGAATAACTGCCCTTGAATTATTAAATTAGTAAATGTTATTATGATAGATATGACTGGAATATTTATCTTAGACTAATAATGTGAGGCTAATAATTACACAAGAAATCGAAGAATCTCATCAGAGTCAGTTTCTATTTGAATATTATGTAAATGTAGAATATGTAAATGTATGTAGGTATGTAAATATGCAATTTATATAACATTCGTCTTGTTGAATGTATTGAGTCTAAGGCGGTGCGTGAGATTTTGTGCCGAATTTGTGCAAGGCTTTCTAAATCAAATGAGGCCATTACGGTTATCATTAAAAAAAAACAGAAAGAAAAGAAAGAAAGTAAAAAAAGGGGAGGGGGAGCAGAAAAGAAAAGCCAGGTTGGGTTTGAAGAATGTAAGTCCGGTGTTGTGTGCTGATCGTATTTCAGCCTGTTGGGAATCTTAATCTCTCTCTTTTTTACGCATTCTCAGTTTACATAATGTGATTTGTGTCCCGCCTGTGCCGCGTCGAGCGCCCCATTTTTGGTCATCTGCCCCTTTTCTGTGCCACTCTCTCTCCTTTTAGGTGATAACATCACTATGCTTACGACAGCCGACTGGTTATTAAGTTCTAATTCGCAATCCACTGCAGGTTTGTGCAGAAGCAAGTGAGCAATGAAAGGACAATACTTGGTGTTTGCTTGTTTTGTTTGTTTGTTTATTTATTTATTTATTGGGCCGAGAACAAATTCGATCTGTAACCTCGAATCCATCAAATTTGCTGTACATTTTGGCTACAACTGAATCAAGATTTTACAGGGTTTTTTTGTTTGTTTGTTTTCTTTTCTTTTTTATTTGTGTATGGAATCATTCAACTATTGTGCCTTTCATTAGGGTCGTGTTTGTGATGTGTTGTGTTGGATTGGATTGAAAGCATGGTTGAAGTTGTGAACGAGTGTTGTAAAAAAAAAGAAAAGAAAAGGGAATAAATGCTCTTCTCCTGATCAGAGTTTTATGGTATGCTATGAGAATTTAGTGTGCTAGTTTGTGCATGCTAGTTTTCCCTGCTTTTTCTTTTTTTTAAGGAAAGAAAAAAGAAGGAGGGAAAATGCTAGTTTGTCTTGAGAGGAATCATGTTCGCCGTGTCGAGCATGAGGGATTTCACTGGGCATGACTTTATACCCACATGGTGGATTTAGAGTTCATAAAAATAAATAAATAAATAAATAAATACGGCTTCTTTGCTTCTTTCTCTGTCCTTTGCTAGCACGTCTTTCTTGTCCTCTTTCCCTCGCTCTATTGCTTTTAAACCCTGTCTCTCTTTCCTCTTAATCCCTCTCCCTCATTTCGCCCTGTCTCTCATTTGTTCTCCTTCGTTCTCCCCATTCTCTCTACTCCCTCCCTCCCCTTCCTACTTTCTTTCTCTTGCTGAAACGGATAGATGGATGTGTTTCGCAGATACGGGTCCGTCTGAAGCTCGAAGTCTGAAGTCTGAACCCGTGCTGTGAAATCGTCTCTTTTTCTGCCCCGGTCAAGCCCATAACTGTTTTATTCGCTTTTTTTTGACGTCTCAATTTATCCTGCACGTTCATGCATTCCACAGCGCAAAGCGTTTCGGCTCTTTTTTGGCCCTTTATTCTCACTCTTTATGCCTGTTTTCCTCTTTTTATGCCACATAAAACCCTGCGGTAAGAAACACGACGACTGATAAATCAATGATTTGAACTGACATTGATTGAGGTTTCAATAAAAAAAAATAAAAAAATAAAAACTGTACATTTTTTGTATCCAGAGCAGCTGAGATCTCCTATAGGCATGTAGGCATGTGCCAAAGTTACAGTTTAATATCATTTAATATAAGTCTGTAAGTCTCGTCGCAGTTTACGACCTTCACCTAGTGGTGTAGCGAAACCACAAAGGGCATTTGGCAGTGACGTGGGCATTTCTGAGATATTCTGCGGAATCTACTTTGCCTTAGGACAAAGTAGCTGCCTCTCAATGCTAACTTCTTGACAATTTTGACGTACCATTAGCTAGCTAAAGGAAACTCTAGCTGCAACCGGACTACAAAAAAGAATCAGAGTTTGTGTAGCTAGTTTACTGTAATTCTTTGCCCACGTTTGAATCAATGTTAAAATACTTGCTAATTCACACCGCCGTTTACTCGACGTTTCCGATTTAATCACAAAATCGCACTGTTCTTAGTCTATTACCGAGCCAAAAATTTTGGAACAACATTAGGTGCCAACAATTTTCACATCCACATATACACAATCTATATTTCATGATATTGTATATAAATATGTATACAATATTACGGTATCTAATTTTTTTCTAACCCTGAATGATCATGAAACACTGCTGTGATCATTACTAATAACTTTAATATGATGTCAGATGATAGAAACAGAACAGAAAATATGAAACTTGACGTCATTAAAAAAAGTGATTAAAAATGATCATATTTGATCAATATTCGATGCATGCCTTCCTGCCTTAGAAAGACAATTCTTCTTATTATCAAGTCTTCCTTCTAATATTATTATTATAACTGATTTTAAGAATTCAATCTTTAGCAATTTATTTAAAACATTTTTTTTACATTATTATCCTGTGAATTCGACATCGCCAGTATTGTGCGTTTTTTTTATAAAGCCTTTTTCTGTTCTATTGTCAAATATTAGCAAATTGCCATTTATTAGAATACATGATTACAAAACAGTTGTTTTTAGCTCTCAAATTATTCTATTTTCTCTTATGACTCTTTTTTCTGTTTTGCAGTTAAAACAGAGCCAATGAGCAGCAGTGACATTACCACGTCTGTAGCAGACGGCTCGCTAGACAGCTTCTCAGGATCAGGTAACACATATGCACGCACACCCACGAAAGCACGCACACACACACACACACACACACACACACACACACACACACACTTTATACCTCTATTATTCATAACATCAGTATATACAGCATAACATCAATTATATATGTCTTATATCTTATATAATATCTTACTGAAACACTAAAAAACTGATATTGGGAAATATTATGGGAAATATATTATTTTACTTCAAGTATTATTATATTATCTAACAATGATACTATTATATTAGAAAATTATAAGAACTAGAGATTTCTGTACTATTGGCAGTTTTGGGCGGACCACAAAGCATCACCACAACTCTCAGTACAGTTCTTCCTCTAACAACAAACCCAAACAAAATCATCATAATCTCATTAATGTGAATAAATGAAGACAACAAACTGATAGAACTCCACCTTACTGGTAATCATATACTTCAATTGCTTCATGAAAAACCTTGCGAGTATAACCGTTTCAACTGCAAACCTTATACAACCCAAAATAGTATGTAAACTCTCTGTCTTTCTTACAGAAGATCAAAACGCTCTCCGTACGTCTTCATTTCACACTTGAGCAAATGTATTTGGATAAGTGTCAGACATTCCCTGCTCACACTTTCACTCGCCTCATGACCGTGTCGTACAGCTTCACTGCTAATTTGTCTTATTTCCATCCATATTTGACTAAACACTCGATACCTTTGCATTCAACGCGCCATAAATCACAGTTATGACTCCTGTCTCTGTGATATTAATGAAATTTAGGTGTTTTTTAAAGTCCAGGAGAACTCGGGGGAGCTGAGAGGAAACGTGTCCGGTGTTAATAGAGCGTCTCAGCTCCTGAACTGATTTTGCTTTACATGCCACAACGAATTACATACCACCACGTGCACACACACACACACACACACACACACACACACACACACACACACACACACACACACACACACACACACACACACACACACACACACACACACAACACACACACACACACACAAAACAATGGTAAAATGGTATGTCTGAAACAATGGTAAACCATCAAATAAAACACTAGAACAAGTAAACAAATATAGAATGGCTAAATGTGTGTATAGATTGTGGGTGTATAGATTATGCGTTTGTATAGAATGCGTGTCTGTAGAGATTTGGGCGTGTGGGAAAGAGAGAGACCGAAAAATACACAAATGCCTATGAAACCTCAAAGTTTTGTCCAAAAATTCCACTAATGCTAGCAAAATTACCTCAGAAGTCCTGTGTATATTAGCAAGAAGGTGCTGGTTTTATGGTAGTGACATTCTGAGTGATGTGTGTGTGTGTGTGTGTGTGTGTGTGTGTGTGTGTGTGTGTGTGTGTGTGTGTGTGTGTGTGTGTGTGTGTGAAAACAGTGGTGTAGGCACATATGCACAATTCTGTTACTTGCTAATGCTATTTGCTAGCATAATTACTTCAGCATAATAGTAACGCTAGCACTGGAATTAGTATTTATTGGCATATATAATTTGCACTAAAATAACACTAATTTAATACGATGAGAAAAATACTTGATCATTTGTACTGTGTGTGTGTGTGTGTGTGTGTGTGTGTGTGTGTCTGTGTGTGTGTGAGGCCACTTTGCCCTCCCACAAAGAGATCTGCACAGTCAGTAAAAAGCCTCCTGATTATTTTGCTTCAGTACTGCTCTTCATTATTTCGCCTTTAGTGTAATGACTTTTTTTTTCATTTCGGAGTTCTGTTGGCGCACTGTCATGTTTACTTTATGTTTTTTCCCCTCCATTTTTCTATAACGCTTAAAACTATGTGCTTGCCTGTTTTCCGTAGCTATTGGAAGCAGTGGCTTCAGCCCAAGACAAACTCACCAGTTCTCTCCACAGATCTATCCTTCCAAGTAAGTGGACTTTTATTTTCGCTCTAGAAAACAAGCGATTTTGGGTTTGGGGGTTTTTTGTGCGATTTTTTTTTTCTTCCAATTCCGAACCTTTTGCACGAGGCTGAGGGATAACACTATTATCCTTGATTATTTGGAAATGCAGCAAGATTTATTGGAATTTTTCCTTTCTCAATGTTGAACTTTATTATATATTTATATTATTACTGACATACATTATATGGGCAAAGATTATGGACACCTGATCATAAGATTCATACCCCAATCTACGTTTAGTCCCCCTAATAACCTCCACTGTTCTGAGGATATGTTCCATTCGATTTGGAAGTGTGGATGTGGAAATTTGTTCTCATTCGGCTCATGAGGCGTTCGAGTTCATTTTAAAGGTGTTAAAATGGATCACGGTCAGAGCTCTTTTATTCCACCCAATGTACATCATATCTTGATGTAGATAGCTTTGGGAATAGAGCCACTGCCATGCTGAAACAGATTTGGTTCTACTAGATCAAGTGAAGGGAAACGATCCATCCAAACGGCATGGTATGTTGATGCATGACTTTACTAGACACTCCCCAATCCATATTACAATGGACCATTTCCATTCCACTGCTACAGAATAGGAAGAACGACATGGGTTGGAAGAAGCTAGTCCTGTTATATCGCACGTTTATTCACAGATGTTCATATATATATATATATATATATATATATATATATATATATATATATATATATATATATATATATATAAAGCAAACTCTTTTATTCAAAATGAAACGTATATGATTTAAAAAAAAAATCAATAAGGCTTGTATTTCAGGTATTTTTGACTGAACGGATCATGTATCATGTTCCCTTTTTCCTTTTTTACCCCCCATCCAATAGCAGACCTTATCCACATATTCTTCCCACTCCTTCTTCACAAAACATGGCAGCGTACGGACAGACGCAATACAGCGCAGGAATGCAGCAGGCCTACGCCACTTACCCTCAACCTGGCCAGCCTTACGGCATCCCGGCCTACGGTAAGCACACAGTTAAACAAAATGAAAACATCTTATTGTTTTCTGTTTTTACACACTCGCCCTGAATGCCCTAAAAATGTGTGGGTTTTTTTTCCGGCAGATAATTTATTTATTTATTTATTTTGCTGTAATACCTCATAATCTGTCCATGACGACAGGCGAAACTGTGTTACTTTACACGCTACACATCACAATTCGTCCACTACACAATGTAGTCTGTTAACAGTAGGCTTCGGTGGCTTTGGTTGCTAAGCAACATAACAGACGAAGATTCAATATACAGAACAATGGCTTTGATGGTTAATGGGGAATTAAATCATTGCCATGGAGTCCCGGGTGTGTACGAGTCGGAACATGGATCAGCCAATCAGGTTGTAAATTCAGTAGATCGAACGTGTAGAAACTAATCCCAGTTTACTTGAGATATTGTAATATATTATTCAGGAACAAACTATGACAGTTGTGCACGGCACGATCCTGAACAGTCGCTTTTACAGAATGCAATGAGAATTATGGGATTATTTATACACAAATAAGGACAATTTCAATGGGTTTGAGTTGTCCCCATGTCAACTGGAAAGGCATGTCCAGCAATGCTGCCTACATAGGGAGATGTGTCCCAAATAGGATAAATATAGCATCGACTCTGTTTATTGCATGCCATCCTAAAGGGGTTCGTCTCGGAAAGGGAAACGTCTCTTCAACCAATCAGATTTCTCGGATTAAAGGGTGCAAAGCGATATCAAAAGCGCGTCTTTAAATATCTAAAGGAACTGTTGCATCATCATTCCCCTCAAAACGATGGTCTAGCAAACAGACAGACATTTGCTAATTTATAAATAGTTAACTTGTGAAAATTAAGGATTATGCGTTACTGTTCTGGTGTCACTAACTGATTTAGGTCCATTGTGGGCAGGAATCAAGACGGAAAGTCAAGCTCAGTCTCCAGGACAGAGCAGCTTCCTCAGTTACAGCTCAAGCTTCTCGACGCCGCAGACGGGACAAGCGCCCTACAGCTACCAAATGCAAGGTCTGCTTCTTCCTCTTCTTCTTTCTGCCTCAGTGGAAAAGAGCTGTGGTTTCTCAGTTGGGTCCAAATGTGCCAATTAATCATATTGGTATTTGAACACAGTACTAGACATGCAGACAGAAACAGATTCACACACAAACACACACACAGCAAAGTGTTCCATTTTGTTTTCATCATGTTGAAAAGTAAATTCAGGGTTTAGTTTATTTATATCTGTAACATCTTTTTTTTTCCACAAGCGCTGGAAAGCAAAGTAGCACTCTTTCAATGAGCCTCACTCATCCAGATGATAACCGTTTCAGTAATCGTGTCTTTCTTTCCCTTCTTCGAACACGGCGCGGGGTTAATTTTGTTTAAAATAAAGCCCATCTGGAGCCCATTGCACGCTCCCGCGACAAGAAAACAAAACCTCCGTGCAGGAGAAAGAGCAAAAAAAACGAAGCCGCGTTTGAAAAAAAAAAAAAAAAAAAAAAAAAAAAAAAATCACTGTGTCCTCGGTGGAAATATTAAGTGAAGGACAACAAATAAGTGCAGGAGTGTGTAGCTAGGAATGAACAAGGGAAGTGTCTGTGTGTGTGTGTGTGTGTGTGTGTGTTTGCGGGGGTGAGGGTTTGCAAGGTTTTTGCCCCAGGGAAGATGGGGTGTTGGGTGACCAGGCCCTTTTCCACAGCATGTGGCAATTCTTCATGGACAGGAGGGAGTTTAAAACGGCCTTTCATGTGGCTCCACACTTCATCCAGAGTCAACGTCTGTCCCTTTTATGACTTTTTGAACTGTAGGTTTTGCTAATTCAGTGTGCAACGGGAGTCTGAAGTCTGAGGAGAAAGTTCACGGTTGGGCTCCTCCCCAAACAACCTCCTTCCCCACACCCTGTTAGCAAAAGGGGGGGAGAAAGACAAAAAATGAAGACTTCGCCACGCTTTTATTGAGACGTCAAGCATCTAGTTGTGTGGCAATTGAGGGAACGTTTCCTAAACCAGTCGGTCCCCAAGCAAAGTCTTGGTACAGATCTGCTAATGCAAAAGTCCATAGAAAGTCCATAATATCCTAATTCTTATTTTTAGCAATATTTTATTGAGACATCTAATCTGAGAGTGCTGCTAAATTCCCCACTATGTTCATACCCTATTTGAATTGATTTGTGTTTACAAACTTGTGATGTCATAAGTCCTTTTTTGAGCATTATCAAAGTAACCAATAACATCATTGCTCTGAACCTTCAAAGCACACTATTTAGAAGGACATTTTTGAGTGTCCATCTATATAGTTGCTAAATATTACATACCTATTAAGATATCTGTTGGCATTATTTAGTTAAATAATTATAGTTTTTTAAAAACTGGATCATTATTCAGAAATTGTTTACAGGATTGTTTACCCAATTAATATAGCATACATAAAATATGGAAAATACCATAATTGCTAAAAATCCCATATTAAATCGTGCAGCTGCAACATGCTACAAGATAAATCATGTACCAAAGCATAAAAGGAGGTTTTAGCTGCAGTGGTTGAGCTGCATTAGTGGAGGTCAGGCAGTGGCTTGTTTTTAAACTTTGCTTTTGTTTTGTTTAAAAAAAAAAAAAAAAAAAAAAAAAAAAAAATATATATATATATATATATATATATATATATATATATATATATATATATAAATGACATGTACTGTGAACATGATCGGTAATCTGCAGCTGATTTGTTCACCGGCTTGGAAATGTGAACATTAAATCGGATTTATTAAAAATATATTAAAAGTATGATCCGGTCTATGAAAAACCAACAACAGATTGATCTGTTATCATTATGCATATTTCCTAATCAAATGTGATACCAACACTCTTCTAATCCAAACATGGTGTCCCACGCATCAAGTTGGACACTTAATGTTTCTTTTTGATGTAAAACGCTGAACTCGTTTTGCCCCGCTCGACATTTGTTATGCTTTAGAAACAAAAGGGACTTTTTTTTTTAGTTGACCACAATACAAACAAGTATGTTTTCTCCAACAAGCGTGCAGTTAAATTGTTATAGAGAAAAGCACAGCGAATTAATCTGTATGACAGATTGAGACAGAGAGAGAGAGAGAGAGAGAGAGAGAGAGAGAGAGAAAGAAAGAGGGGAGCAGCTGTTCATTAGCTTAAAGCTTGTTGATATTAGTTAAACCGGCCACAATGGGAACCAACTTCCTGGGAAAATATTTTCACCGTGACACGGTGTCAGAGAGAGTGTTAAAAAAGCACGCGGCAAAAGACTCTCGCGCTTCTCGGCGATATTTGATCAAATTGTGCGCAAATAAATATTGTTTTGCCTGATAGAATAATCGATCTTTATGTAAAAATGATCTATAAATGGTCCATCGAAAGAGTCATGACAGTTGGATGCCCATCATTTATATGTAATTCTACTTAGCATAGTAGGCCACACCCACTAACGATAAGTCCGACAGCAATTTTTTTTTGCGTTTAAGGCCATGTTTTTGTACTCATAACTTTCACTCAGTTTTTAGTGAACAAAACTAGCTTTTTGAAAACGCTCTTTGTCAAATTTGAACATTTTTGCGTCGAAGAGTAAATAAAAATGTAAACAATCACATTAAACACGTAATCAATTTTTTCTTCTTCCTTTCATATAGAAAGAAACTTTTTTTCAATTGTTTTTTAGGCTTTCCAGAAAAATGTTGCCAAAAGCATAACAAAAAAACTTGCGCATTTATCATCTAACAAATATTTTTATTCGATACAACTCCAGTTATTTGAAATCTGCAAGAATTCATACACGCCCATTTAAAATGCACCACAAACTACGGATTGCGGAGACTTAATCGCTAGCTTCCTGATCTGATCGATAGTGAAGACAGAGTTGTGTATTCATCAACCTTTCAGTAGTTTACACACAACACTGCCTCTGTTTCCTGCATTGTGAAGGTGATAATTGATTTAAAAAAAAAACAACAACAACAATAACAACAAAACAAACACAGCCCATCCTCCCATTCAACCCTCCTTCCTTCCTTGACCGATCTCTTTGCAAACTGCAGCCGAGATAACCCGGCTGATAAGGCAAAGAAAGACCTGAAAACACTGTTAGTTCATCTCGAGCGTCTCACACCACCTTCACACGCTTCACGCTTTAGGTTTAGCCTGAAGCGGTGCGGCTTTCAATCGGTTTTCCCGTGAAAAAGATGCTATCGCCTGTTTCAGGCAAGGAAGCGTTTCTTGTTATTCTTATTTTCGCTTTTCAGTTTGCACTCATTGTTCGAAACGATGAACGCTACATCGGATTACATTGCGAGAACAAACCCATGTAAACTACTGTCAACGTTCCGAATGACTAAAATCATACGCCATAGCAACAGAAATGAATAGCTTTCCAGTATTGACTCTTATACTGGATATACATGCCAGTTTTAGTTTAATGCATGCTTCATTTAAACTCGTCATTCACGCCTGCGGCTTCAGAATTGACATCATGTGCCTTTTTAGGTAGGAAACGTCGTCTTCAAAGGTGTCTTTAGTGCTGTGTTTGGCGTTCCCACATTTAGACAGATATGATAACATTTATGTCAGACGCCCTTATCCAGAGCCATTAAGGGTTAAGGGGCCACTTGTGGCAGCTTGTTGGGATTTGAACATGAAACCTTCCGGTCCACTGAGCTATCACCACACGGTAATAAATAAGGATATCAAAATAAGAGTCCCGGTCTTTTTGCCTTATGCATTATTCTAGTATTCGGTCCGGACAAACAAATGTTTTTTTTTTAATTGTCATGTGGTTTTAGACCACTCCCACTTCGGGCATGAATCCAAAATACAGATACCGATATTTGGAACTCTAAACAGATCCAGATAGCGATATCTGCATTCGGTAACACATCCTCCTGTCATTTTGGCGACTTTAAAGCTCGCAACAAGTCTATATTTTCCTAATCCGAAATAAATTGCTGTTGCTTTAGGAGCTTTATTACCTGATTTCCAGCAAAAGATTTAAATCTTGAGGCTAACTAGTCGATAAATATGTATATATCCAGAGAATAGCTCAGTAGTTAAGTCCTGTAGACCGGCAAATCGCAGGTTCAAATCCCACCACCACCAAGCTGCCACTAGTCCTTTGCTGTACCTCAATTGCTCAGTTGTAAGTTGCGCTTTCATATGCTTGATACTTGTGTACAACTATGTTGACTGAAACTGTTGCCTTGCTCTTCCAGGAGGCAGTTTCACAACGACATCAGGACTGTACGCGGGGAGCAATTCCCTCACCAACTCGACTGGATTTAACAACACACAACAGGTACCCACCTTTTCCCTTTACCTCTAAACTGTGTTCCGACATCGCAGCCCATACGCAGCATATGGAAGCTTTTCACGTGTGCATGATTATCCACACGACACGAGCTCAACAGTGCACATCACACCAGGTAGCCCTGGTCTCTCTTTACTGCTTTCACCGCAGTAAACGGATTTCCTTTATCTTCCAGCATCGGACTGTTGGATTTCCTGGCAACTTTTATCAAACATCTGTATACTCGCAAGCCTTTTACAACACTCGAGTCAGCCATAATCCATTTAGTCCGTCTTTTGACTGCCTCATAAATGGCGAACGAATGGCTGCAATCATTCCGCCTCTATAAATTTATTCACGCTACAATAAGCAAAAGACAGACGTTCGGAGGGAGGCTTCGGCCAAAAAATGTCCATCCTAACCCAAAACATGCTCAAAGCTTTGCACTGCATTTGCACTTTCAATGCAACAAGCATAAAGCTACAGCATCTAGGAACAGGACAGGAGGCCACACCCAACACCTTTCTTTTCTCCCGCCCCCCACCCCGGTAATAAACAAGGCACGATGACAGCGTATCTTCTTAAAAGTCGATCCTCAGCTGTCACATGGCAAGATATGCATATGTTTCTGTAAAACATCTGCATCCTTAAATCTCATCCACATGATAGGAATCGCTCCAGAACGTCTAGCCGTGCGCCGGATAGGGAATTACCTCCGCGGTATTCTCACATGTGCTTTAGGGCACATGGGAGCAAAAGCAGAAAAAAGAAAGAAGATGACGAAGAAGAAGAAGACAAAAGACAGATCACTTCCCAGATGTAGCACATGACAGACATGTGTTCACGTTTACATGTTTAGGAATCTATGCGAGGAAGTAGCCGTGTTTGTAGAGTGTTTCAATCCCGTATCAGGTTACAGCCATGTGCTCTTTCTGTGTGTGTGTGTTTGCGTGTGTGTGTGTGTGTGTGGGATGGACATACTTTTTGTGTAGAAATGAAAGCGTAACACTCGTTTTCCACTGAGCAAAAACTGTTTGACATTTAGTCTCTAAATTGTTTTCAGGTTTATTTAGTAAGTCACAAATAAGGAGCAAATCCCCGAAGCTTACAATAGCTAATATTAGCGCACGTTAAACAGAAGTAGTAGCAGTTCATAGATTCATAAACGCTATATTTGGGGCTTACTGTTCGCAAACTATTTTAAAGTGTGAGTAATATATCCTAATGCCACGTTTTTAATACTCTAAGCAACACGCGCATGGACAAATATGGACGCTTTATGCAAATGTGTTTTTATTATTAGCGAAACCAAACTTCAAATCGAGCATGAAGAGAAAATATTCATCGGAAATAGCAAACGGAACTTTTGGCGATGTTTCCACACGAACTGTCACAATAAAACAAATGTTTAGTGGTTCAAAATCGAATAGTAACTAATACATTTAATAGTGAGCACTATTTCTGTTCGCCACTGTTGTAACACAAATACAGTAATTATATTTTATATTGTAAACTTGAATGGCTTTAAAAGGACACACATTGTTAAACACACTTGTTTACATCCCCGTTCATATGTATTGTGCGTGTACAGGATTATCCATCATACCCAGCGTTTGGCCAGGGTCAGTATGCGCAGTATTACAACAGCAGCCCGTACACGTCGCCCTACATGACCAGCAACAACACGAGTCCCACTACGCCGTCCACCACGGCCACCTACACGCTGCAGGAACCGCCGTCCACTATTACCAGCCAGGCCCTGACTGACCAATCAGCAGGTGAGAAGGCGCTTTATTATACAGTTTGTCGTGCAATTCAAGAACTTCTTGTACTAAGAACTTCCACTGTAGATTGCTCGATGCAACCACTGACTCTTCCAAGTGCGTTTTATTCGTTGATTCCACTTTAAGTACAAAGTTCAAATGAGTCATTTCTGACCCAAACCGAAACAGACAGGCTAGATCAGGGCACTCCAGACACTCCCTTACAGCCATTAGTGTGGAATAAACGGTATCAAGGGTGTAAGAGGATCAGATAAACGGATTCCGAACGCGCGTTGTTCAGGTTTTGAAGGTGAAAGGTTTTTTTTTTTCCTTTTCTTTTTTTTTTTTCCTCTACATTTTCTCTCCTTTGATACATTTATTCTCTGTCTTCCTGCAGGAGAGTACAGTACGATCCACAGTCCATCAACCCCCATTAAAGATTCAGATTCGGATCGATTGCGTCGGGCCTCGGACGGAAAGTCACGTGGAAGAGGAAGAAGGAACAATAATCCGTCTCCACCGCCTGACTCTGACCTTGAGGTAGAGCGCCGAACTTACTTTCAGGTTCCAGTAAATAAAACCAAGGATTTCTTTTTAAAAGCAGTGTCACCTAAACCGCATAATGCATTAATAAAAAAATATTTATGAAGAAAAATATTTTCTCTTTTGAAGTATATATGCTCTAAATATGGCTTTATTACAATTACCCCCGCGTTACATTACGTCAGCGATCTCACCGCATGTTAACATATCTGTTTAATTATCTGCCCATTATTGATCATGTTAACGCAGGAGATTTTTTTTTTCCCTCATGCATGTGATTGTGAACCGCCTTCTCCTTTCGCCCTTAAACCCTAGCGCCCTATTTATTGACAAGCGTCTCGGTTTGCATTGTAGCATCGATTTAACGCTCTCTCCTTCTCTCGTTCCCTTTCCAGCGCGTGTTCATTTGGGATTTGGACGAAACGATCATCGTTTTCCATTCCTTGCTCACGGGGTCGTATGCCAACAGATATGGACGGGTGAGTGATTTGAAAACTGAATGGAAGAGGGCGGAAAAAGAATCGCCTGAACGTTCCAGTGGAAATCGATTATGTATAGAGGAAGTTTGGTGGCTCGTGTGGTTTGGATCGGAAGGTTGTGAGTTCAAATCCCCGCAGCCTTCAAGCTTCTTGAGCAGAGGTTCTTAAACTCATAACTGATCACTTATGCAAATGAGATGTCATTTTGGAAGAACACATAAAATATATGCAAATGTAATGCACAGGCATTAGGGTTAGATACGACGATATACTGCAGGAGTCTAGATTTAGAGTTAACTTGCAGTTTGTTTATTTTTTTGTAGACTAACATCTGTTTAACTTTGTGGCAATATGCTTGGCTTGATCTTCACTAGGTCATCATTCATTTAGATCACTTCAGGATTTTTTTTTTAAATGTGTATCTGAGAGACAGAAAGAAGTCCAAAAAGAAAGCAAAAAGATAATATTATTTAACGATATAATAAATACAATAAAAAATAATATAATATAACAAATATATGTTGAAAAAATATTACAATAAAAAACAAATAATGCAAAAAGATCAGAAAAAACGGTTTGGCATTTCACAAAGTGCCAGAGACTTGAAATACACAGCGAGGCTTCATTTTGTAACTTGTGATGTCACAAAAATTATTCAAATGTGCTGTCAAGTTTTGAAAAGACTTTATACACGATAGATTATAATGATAAAATACATACAAACACGATATTCCAGAGCGTTTCTCCACTCTCACTCCTGCTACACCTCTACCCAAGTTTGTCCATCATGTTTCCGGTCGAGGCAGCGAAACCTGTCATATTTAGTGAATTTGTTGCCTCATTCCGAGCCCAGTTTGACTAATTGTTTCCTTTTTTAATCGTCCCGACGAGGCCCGAGAGGAATGCGATTTGGCCTGCAGCTGTCTGAGATATGCGACCGCAAAACAGTTGCACTGAGAATGTCACTTCACACTTCTTAAGCGTTTTTTTTTCTTCTTTTTTTTCTGTTGCTTTCCGTCCTTCAGAAATACTTCATTGTTAGTTTAATGAAGTGCTTCCCAAACCGTCTGCTCTTAGTGAGATTAGCCCGGTACTTTCCGGGATTCCGAAGCAGACAGATGGATAGATGGTCCTGAGAGTGTGTAAAAGTAGAGCCTAAGATTGGTGAAAAAAAACGGAAAAAATGAAGAAATTAATAATATATTTCTAACCAGAATTTTTTTTTATTATTATTATTTTTATTTATTATAATGAGTGAATAATTACAATTACAAGGAAAAATGTTGAGTTTGGGTTATAAGTTATACTGATGATACCATACGAAACTAATTAATGAACTAAATGGGATTAAAAATACACAGGTTTAATGTTCATTTATAAAATTTGCTTTTGTGCTAAGAATCTATAATGGTGTGTGAATATTTGTGTATGTAGTGATGGAGTCGTTTCGCTCACTTTGTTCCTGCAGCGGGGTGTTTGATGGCTGCAGTGTTTTGTTTTAGGGCCTTGAGAGCTTTGCCCCTCGACCCTTAACTCTGTTTATTTACTTTGTCTTTGCTGTGCATGCTGGGAAAAAAACTTGAGCCTCTTGGCTTCAAACGCACATACGCACACACTCACTTCTCTTATGTAGTTCAAAGTAGCTTTATTACCATGACCATACCAAGATCCCATGCAAAAAGATGCATGCTGCCTCATCCACCGAGAAAAAGGGCCGAGACACACACACACACACACACCACACACACACACACACACACACACACACACACACACACACACACACACACACACACACACACACACACACACACTTTCTCTAGCTCTCTTTCTTTCTCTGGCTCAATACCATATTCATCATCACTGTTCTGGAGTCAGAAGCTCCCAACTTACACCACAACAAAGTTGAAAGGGAAAGCATTTGAAAATAATATGAATATATAATTGGCAGAATAAATTACAAAAATAAATGCAAAGATGATAAAATGATTGAAATTGGAAAAAAAAAACATGTTTACAAAATTACCCCCCCCAAAAAAATATAGACAACAAAAAGACAATAAATAATTAGATCAAATGTAATCTAAAAATTGAGAAGGCAAAAAACAGTCAGACAAAAATGAGTCTAGAATAGACAAAAAGAAAAGAAATAATTAGTCTAAAAATAAACAAAAAGATAATATATATTAAAAAATAAAATAAAAATCTGTAAAAAAAAAAAAAAAAAGAGAGACAAAATATATATTAAATATGTAGGCATATTAAAATATGTATATATATATATATATATATATATATATATATATATTATCGATATATATATATATATATATATATATATATATATATATATATATATATATATATATATATATATATGTAAGTAATGATCATAAATTAACACAATGTAGAAGTAGTTAACAAAATTATAAGAACTTTGTCATTTTAAAAAACTTTTGCAATATTCTAACCATGAAATGTTGGTTCATTTTGGGAAGCAAGACAAACCCAGAGTAGGAAATCCCCAAAAATCATGCTGTTTTTTTTTTTTACACAGAATACCAAAGAAAAATAAATTTGCAAGCATTGCGTTCCATTGTGCCTTATTATATAATCCTGCAGTTGACTGTAATTATTTAATCCTGAAATTATAAAAAGGCTGAAACAGAGAGCAGGAAAGCAAAGAAACTGTATCACCCCCCCTCTCATGTTGGACCCACACTATAAATAGAGCTGTATTGGAAAAGTGCACTGCTGTGCTTATCAGTTATCCTAATTGGCATAAAGGCAGCTCACTTCCATAAAGCTGATGGCTGAGACCAGCTGTGTGACCATCAAGGTTTTAGGGTGTGCCTCAATGTGTGTGCGTTGGTGTCGAAAGGGGGGGGGTTGGGTTTGGCGTCCTGCTGATGATGGCTGATGGGTAAAAACAGGTGGAGCTCTGACAGGAGCAGAGCCTTTTGACCTTTTGGCCTCCTTGTATTCTTAACTCCTCCTGCTGAATGATTGTCTCGATTTAATTGGAGGGGATTCGCCACGCCGCAGAAATGCACTTTACATTCCTCTCAGCGCCGAACCCGTTTTTATTAACTGTCGGATGCAAAATGCAGGCGTGTGTAATGAGGGCGATGAGTAGCTGGCTCATAAATAGATATTAGAGTAGCGGAGGTGGACCCAATACACTACAATATTATACCAGGGCGTATGCAGTTTGTGTCGGAGAGCACGGGTGACACGGGTTAACAGGTGGCTTTAAGGGAAACTTTAAGCGGACTTCTCATTCGTTCATTTCTGAGGTTTGAACTCACACCAGATTTTAGCAATCCTCCTCCAGCCTTAAACATCATGGTCAAATATAAGGCATGACTTTTATTCAACCAAACACAAAGCTTATATTTTCCTAGAATGCTCCTAACATGGTTTCAATGGAGATCCAAAGCAGACATTCACACACACCATAGTCCTGAATTTGTTGTTTTTGACCTTCGATACATTTTTCCAAGCAAAAATCTTAAAGGCCATAAAGGCGTTAGTGATATCAGGTACTGATGTAGTTGAGGTGAAAAGGCCTTGGGTGCAGTCATCTCCGAATGTGTTCAATAGGTTTGAAGTCACAGCTCTATAGATCTTCCACTCCAAGCAAACTCATGTAAAACATATCTTCCAGGAGGTCTTTTTTGGTGTGTGTTCAGGGGGATTGTCACGCTGAAACAGGTTTGGGGTGTCTTCTAGTTCACACGAAGGAAAAATGTATTGCTACAATCATCCAAAGTAATCCTATACAACTGTTTTTTTTGTGGACAAACCACGTAAAGCTGGAGAAGTCCGAGGTCCCAGTACTTTTGTCCATACAGTGTAATTCTTTATGATGGAAAAAAAAAACAGTAGTAGAAAAATAATAGTAGAAACTTTTAGGTAAACCTTCCTCGATTAATGAATGATGAAATGCAGAAGCGATGCTGTGTGTGGTTTCTCTGAGTTTGAATTATTTTTATTGTTGAGTGTGACACACAATCAGGGAAAAAGCTCAAGTGATTCTTCAGGTGGCTTTCAATTTAATCCTTACTGCTGAAAACACACACACACACACACACACACACACACACACACACACACACACACACACACACACACACACACACACACACACACACACACAAACTCACTCTTTCTTTCACACACACATACATACAAGAACAAATCCTCTCCTTCACCTGCTCTTCTCTTACTTTCACTCGCTTTTAATAAAGAGCTTAGAGATTAGGAACACGAAGCCTTGAGTGAACGGTATTTAGAAAAAAAAAAAAAACAAGTCTAAAAGAAAGTGATTGACATTTAATAATATTTGTAAAGTCTATAGTGCTCTAGGTTTGTAGAATTCACACAATTAAACTAAATATTTATGACATTTATGGGCACAAGTATTTTTTTTTACTCCTATATTCCGATATACATAATGTAACATATTTCTATATATGGACTGGATGCACCAAATTTATTTCCATAAATATTCCAGATGCAGGTAAAACATTTGCATGTATGTGGCTAATAAATTTCAATAAATGTACTAGACATGGAAAGATATATTTTCATATATGAACTACATATTGCTAATATATTTCTATAAATTTACTACATGTGATAGCGATATTTCGGTTGATACATTCACAGGACATTCAATGCAATTGATTTTTTTACATTTACATGACATTTTATTACATACATATCCACATCACAGACTTTATGTCTCCAATAAATTTCCATATATGGACTTGATACAACATCAGTTACCATTTCGGGGCTCCATAAACACATTTTGTTTCTATTTGTGGGCTCTGATCTGTTAACGAACTCCTGTACGAAGGTTTAAACAATCACATTTGAGTATTTCCATCATATGTTTTTCAGGATCCGCCGACGTCTGTGTCGTTGGGACTTCGTATGGAAGAGATGATCTTCAACTTAGCAGACACACATTTATTCTTCAATGACTTAGAAGTAAGTGCCCCAGCGTTTCCTTTCTGTCGTTTGTACCTTTAACAAGAGCATTCAGACTGAGTTTGTGTGAGGAATAAAAGATGTGATGTGGATATGCAGAATTACTAATGGCTCCTTTGGAAAAGTGGTTGCGTTTGGAATTATTCTATATTTTTTTGGAACGTTTAGATGAAATTCACCTCAACTTGGTCAAATGGTCGAATGGAATCAGCTCGGTTCTGTGCCAGAAGAGAAATGTTGTTGGGTTCTGAACAGAAACTATTCCCCCATATTGTTTGCATGTTTTCCTCACTCTGCTGTATAAAACCTACTACTGAAGTAAAAGTTGTCATGACTGATTAGAGCCTTATTAGAGCCTCCAGCATAAGAATTGTTACCAGTATGTAATAGTGACTATATAGTATAAGTTTGATCACCACTGCTTATTTGCTTCATTTTCAAAGATATATTTAGATTTCATTGTGAATATTTGCTTTATCTTAGTGGTTCAGTAAGCGCCACTCGCATGCTTGCTGTTTCCATCCGCAACCTCATTCCAAAACCAGCTGGATTCGGTGTAAACCCTGGCAACCCTGTGTTTATGTTACATTACAAGCGAGTGAGATTCCGCGAGAGGAACATGGCAGCTCGTTTTTTGCCTACCTCCTCGAACTCCCCCTAATTCCGCGCTAATGTTAGCGTATTCGCTTTACCATAACATTGTAAAGCCCGATCCCGAGATTGAAGATAAGTCCAAGCAGACTGTATAGATTACTTTATGAGCACGAGACATTATGAACACGTACATAAGATAAGTCACAACACAGCGTCTAAGTTACATTATGAAGCTTAGCAGCAACAAGCGTTTCATGGCAGAAAAGTTCCTGAGCCGTGATGTATTACCTCAGAGCCTGCGGGACACCATGAATTTTACATGTCCTGTCAGTCTTGCTGCCCCCCCACCCCCCACCCCAAACACTTTTGCCCCCTTTTTACCCACCCACCCCCTTCA
>JACRUU010000018.1:14310568-14348068 GCA_030449085.1 Kryptopterus vitreolus
TCATGGCCGTAGAAGGGACATGAAATTGTGTCACGATTCTGACAGAGAATAAAAATGTGGTATTTTTTAATCATGAATCGATATATAAATGACATACATAGATATTAATCAGAACATGAATTAGGAGAATGAATTATGAATCATGAATGAATCTGATTCGTCCTACAATTCTTCTGTATTCATTTATTATATTGCCCAGATATGCAGGGATAGTTGGAAATTTTGACTATAAACCAAATTTAATTCGGATTGTTTTACTCAGATTAATGCATTATAGGATTAGAGACTTGATTTGTGTGTGCAAAGCATAAATTCCAGACAGACCCTGAACTAAATCTGAATGAATAAATCTGATCCATAAGTTTCAATCCTACATACAAATGGATATCGCTCGCCCCTACGAACCCCTTCAAATCAGATAAGGCCGTAGGAGTTAATATATAGAAATAACAACATAGGATGTATGAAAAATGAAAGAAAGAAGATATGTGTCACACCTGAGTGTTTATATAAGTCGTAAGCGTCAGCGGCTTCAGTTGAGATTCTTGTCTGGTTTGGGTCCTTTTCCTCTTGTGTGGGAAAGAAAAAAAAGAAGGAGAAAACGGAGGCAAGCCAGCGAGAGTAATGCAAGACGGATGTTTCTAGGGCGAGAAGGAAAAGCCAGGTTTTTGTAGTTTGAAATAATCATTTTCTGCTCTTTTTGACGTACTGCAGCTCTCCTCTGAGCCGTCAGTAGCAAAAGTCCTTCCTCTGGCCAACAGGAAGAATCGGCCTGATTGCTTAATGACAGACGACAGAGGAACAAAGGAGCCTCTGATAGCCACTCTGAAAGAGGGAAAAAAAAAACCTTTCGCAGAGGGTGAACTGAAAAAGGATAAAAAAAAAAAAACCAAAAAAAAAAAAAAACAGTGGATAAGAAATAGTTTGAAGAATGGTTAGATTTTTTAGGGGTTTATTTGTACGTTTTGTTTTGTTTTATTCGTTTTGTACATTTTCATTCTGTCTGTTAGGACAGGGCTGGCCAGATGCATGAACCAAAAAAAAAAAAAGAACAAGATAGAGGTTGGGGTGGGGGGGGGTTTGATCATTTAAACAGAAAGACAAATTGTTTGCTTAGGAAGTAATTACGTATGGACCATAGAGGGGGGATCTTTGTACGGTGTACAGTAGGAACATGTGGAGCGAGTTAAATGGTGATGTAGGGTTTGCTCCAGAGAAGGAAGAGCCCAGGATGGGGCGAGAGCAGTGATTCAATTTGCACTGTGATTCTCTTTGCTATCTCTAGGTGTTAAAACCTTTTTAATGGAGGTTATGTAAAAAAAGACATTGAGACACCTGACTGGATGCTGCAATGGCTTGAACTAGGAGACCCAAACCTGTCCCAGCATCCCTGTGCACATAGTGAACAGATTTGGATCTAAACCCTATTGGAAGCCTTTGGGATGAATTGAAACACCTCACTTGTCTGACTTTACTAAACCGTGTGTAGCTGAATGAGCACAGAAAAGTCCTTTTAAATATTATAGTCCTATTATATATATATATATATATATATATATATATATATATATATATATATATATATATATATATATATATATATATATATAAGACCATCAAATTATGCCTTTTTATATCATGTATTTTTTTAGAAGTCCTTAATTTAAATGGCACTCCTGGTCTATTTATTTCTCTTAAGGCTTTTTTTTCATGCTACCTTTACACTGAGGTAATTGTTATGTCTGGGAATATGTTTGTTATTTGGGTCGGATGAAGTATTTAAACAAATCTTTAATGGAGATTTGATTTGTACTTTCATCCCAGACGTGTCTCAATAGGATTGAGGCCAAAAAAGACTTTTGGGAAAGAAGCCAATAGTGCTGAAAAGTCAGGTGTCCTAATAATAGGACACCTATGTTAGTTGTATACACTATCAATTAATAAATTATTCATTTTTAAAAATGTGAATTATTGCTGCCTGTTCTCTGTAGTGTGTTAACAAGTAACAAGTGTGTGTGCACACGTGTGTGTGTGTGTGTTCCCGTGCCTCTGCTTCAGTGCTAAATATGCACCACGGCCTGTTAAAGCACTTACCGCTCATCCATTCCTGCTCATTTAGGCTTAACAGTGTTTACGAGTGCTTGAGGAGGACGAATAATGAGTCTCGTGAGTTTCTCTAAGACGCTCAGCAGTCGACTGGTTTATGGGAAATCCCGCTGTGCATGGCGATTGTCCGAGGTTGCTTCGTTCTTTCCTCGGTTTTTTTTCTCTCCGCCTTTTTTTGCATCATGTGGAGGCCCGCCAGTCTGCAGTGCAGCAGTTAATTGTGTTCAGAGAATAAATAAAACGAGCTGAGTAAGCGTGATATCGACTTCATATTAACGTCATTGTATCTCCCTAATTTGGGCCTCGGATGAATCGGGATTTCAAGTTCTCGTCGTCTTCATTCTCGCTCTTTTTGCAACTCGCGAACGAGGACTAGACATCGTTCCCCCCGCCCGCTTTAATGATTTTCGCCTGTCTAAAGCTGCCGCTTCTCCCAGTGACAAATTGGTACTTTGGAGAGTATTAAGGATCCGTTGCTGAAACAGATTACACGAGCAGCTCGAGCGGCTCCGCTAGGCAGTCCATCTTCAGGAGGCCTAATGCTTCGGAAATCTCCATGTGAGGTCACCCCCTTCCTCCATCCCTCCCTCGAGCCCTCCATCGTCCCCTCCTCCGCCTTATCGGAGTCCACAGAGCCCTAGAGAGGTGCAGAAGGCCACTGGGTCAAAGTCTTTTCCTCTTCGGATCTGGAGACTCACTGCGAGAGAAGGCCTGCATTAGAGCAAAAGGTTCTCGAGGTCAAGATTTTAATTCTGTTAGAGAACAGCTGGTTTGAGTTTCTCGGCGCGTCGCCCCCCCACAAATCCAGGGAGATGAAAAATTTGTTCGGAGGGGAACCAGTAAAATAAAAAAGGTTTACGGTCGAAAGCCCCCTTTTTACCCTTAGCCATCTCTAGCATTAGCCAGGAATGCAATAACGTCAGCATTTGGCCAGGTTTGGATCGAGTTCAAACAAGGAAGTCCTTCAGTGTCGGAACTTAAACGAACATTAAGAACAAGGAATTTACGAACCTGCAAATAAAAAAGAAAACGAAAAAAAGTCATAAACCGTTCTGCCGATCGACTGAAAGAGGTCATTATCGGACTCCGAACAAGAATATAAAAGTCAGCCTTGGCCCCACTTTAGCGCACCTATTCGTTTTAGTGTCTCCATTTTCATCCCTTAATGCAGCCGAATGTTGCAATCCAGGCTTTCCAGGCCATCTGAAATTTGTTGGATCCTAATGTCCAGGCACAACTCCCAAAAATTCAAGTGCAGCAATGGGTGAGTGGGTGGGTTTGGTTGGGTGGTGGGGGTTGTGTAGGGGGTTTGGGGACGCCTATAAATGGAAAACTAATAACAGATTTTGGGTCTGCAGTCTTTGCAAAAAAAAAAAAAAAAAAAAAAAAAAAAACGCCTCCGGCCATGCTGGTGTGTGGCTCGGCAGCAATCAGAGGTCATAATTTCATTGGCGGTTAGCATCAGGTTCAATTTTTCTAGTAGGTTACATTTAGCAGAAAGTCTGGTTTGCGTTATAGTCAGTTTGGGAGCCGAGGAACACGGCGGCCTCTCCAAGAAAACAAAAGGAGCATGGATGCACAGGTTATCCCGCAGATTTCATTCTAAGCGCCGACCTACAACAACGCACGTGCCGCTATCCTTATCATACTTGCGTTTAGGACATAAGATATAGAAGTTGGTCGTCTAATGCTAATGTGACCACATCATGCACCTTTTAAAAAAAAAAACATATCTTGGTCATCCTTAGATCAGTAAAAAAAGCTTGTCATCATTTGTTGTTAATTAATATACAGGTATTGGTGGATTGGTGGATTCCTTGCATGCATCCGTCTTGTTACTGCTAATCCAGTCTCATCCCCGATGCCCCGATTAACATTACAGAAGCTGGACGCCACCCAGAGACTTGCATAACACGACTGGTTTTAAAGAAACACTTGTTATTGAGAAGAACCCGAGAAGAATTCCACAAGTAGATACGTGGCGAGCGCAGGGATCTCCGATTTGGGTTTTTCGAAACCCCTCGAATGTCGTCGCCGCCGATGTTTATCTAGCGATAGATGAAAAAAAAGCATTAAAGCTCTTCCCTCTAGTTCTAGTGCCCAAGTGGCTACACCCTCTGTCCCCTGATGACTGTGTTTATTTTTATTAAGATGGAGCAGGTGGGGTGGACGGAGGGATGGGGGGTGTTTCGAGGGGGGACTGGGTTTGAGCCTGGAAGTGGTTTTAGGCCATGATTTTCTGTTTTCCGCCCTGAGCTCTAGGCTTCAAAATGGGAATTCCACAGTTGTTGACATTACTCACTTCGCCAGGATCCGAGCTGCCAAATCGCACCCAGTTTCACACGTGTAAGCCATTAATCAAAACCGGCCTACTTTAATTTGGATCTTAATTCCTTTTTTTTCTGCTTCTTCTTTTTTATTTGTTTCCAAGGAGTGCGATCAAGTCCACATTGATGACGTGTCCTCCGACGACAACGGTCAAGATCTGAGGTAAAATTAAGATTTTTTTTTTTTTTTTTAGAAATACCAAGCTTGACCTTTGGTCCATTTAGCGTTCTCAACCCAATCTAAAAGGAAATGCGTGACTTTAAAATTTTTTTTTTTTTAGCACGTACAACTTCAGTACAGACGGCTTCCATGCCGCGGCCACCAGTGCCAACCTGTGCTTGGCGACCGGCGTAAGAGGAGGAGTGGACTGGATGAGAAAGCTGGCCTTCCGCTACAGACGAGTAAAAGAGATTTACTCCACCTACAAAAACAACGTCGGAGGTAATTCCATAATAAATAAATAAATAAATAAATAAATAAAATAGCGCTTCGGGGCAAATTGCTGGGTTGCAAGGAGGGGAAAAGAAGGGAATGGAAATGTGTGTCAACAAAAACACACAATTTTGTCTTTCTTTCCACTGAGCATCCAGCTTAGGTCGGGGCAAAATTTTGCAAATTTCTGGAGTTGTTTGCAAAAACGGTCCAACTCAAACAAAGCCTTCTGCTGGTTTTTCAGGACTGCTGGGTCCAGCCAAAAGAGAGGCCTGGCTGCAACTGCGAGCAGAAATTGAAGCTTTGACAGATTCCTGGTTAACACTGGCACTGAAAGCACTAACATTAATCCACTCAAGGTAAGGAAAAATGATTCGGAATGCAAGTACATAAAAAAAAAAATCACAACTCCGTTCACAAATTCAGCGCTTTAAATTATTTGCACTTATAGAGTCACTTAATAATGATTTACTAGTAGTCTTAAAAAAAAAATAAAATCACGCTTTTTTTTCCCCCTCCAATTCCAGGTCAAATTGCGTGAACATTTTAGTGACCACGACGCAGCTGATCCCCGCGCTCGCAAAAGTGCTACTCTACGGACTGGGGATAGTTTTTCCGATCGAGAATATTTATAGCGCTACGAAAATAGGTGAGTGGTCGCTCCCGTACCTGCGGCTTCCTGTGAGGCGGACAATCGCGATATTATGTTATTATGTGTAAACACCAGGAGACGGAAGAGCGCGATTGGTTTAGGCTGCAGAAAGGGGGCGGACACATGAGAGGTTTGAAGTCAGTTTCTAAGGAAAAAGCCTAATCAGGCTAGGATTATTTTCTTGGAGCTTGGCCTGAACTGGGCCTCTGTTTTTTTTTTTTTCTTTTTTTTTTTTTCGGGCCTGCATATGAAACCACTTCGGCAAATTTATGTCATTCCACACGGACATTTTTGCCCCCAACCACCCCCACCCACCCACTTCCATTCCTGCCTCCGCTTCTTCAAATGCAAAATAAACTCTAGGCATGTTTTTTTTTTCTTTGGGCCATCCCTGAGAAGAGACGGTTCTGGTTGCGAGGTCTGCATGCCTCCCCAAACTCTGGCATTAGCATGCGAGGCTGATTTAGCTTGTTAAACTCCATTTGTCCCAGGTTTAGGGAGGAGAAAGACACACTTAATGCTTTTCAGGCCACTTTTATCTGGGCATTGATCTTATCGAATCCCCCAAGCTACGACTAAGTGTTTACACTGGGTAATTTTGTGTAACTTATTGCGTATTTAGAGAGCTTTCTAAAAAAAAAAGAAAAAAAAAGGGCTGGCTTTCAGACGCGTTTGGAAGCACTAAAACTTGTTTCTGTTCTTCTTCCGCAGGCAAAGAGAGCTGCTTCGAGCGAGTAATTCAGAGGTTCGGGAGGAAAGTTGTTTACGTGGTGGTGGGCGACGGAGTCGAAGAGGAGCAGAGCTCCAAAAAGGTAAACGAGAAACCCTTTTACTCGACCCTGATCGACTTTACATTCACCAGCGACCCCCCCCCCACACACACACACACACACACACACCAACCGACCCTTCCACCTCCGTCCCCCCACCATCCCCTCCTCCCTCTTTCACTTTCGTCCATTTATTCCCTAAAAAGCTCATTGGTGCAACGAGAAAATAGCTTCCACAATTGGATCAGTACTGACAGCTAGAGTGTAAAAAGGGGGCGAGATGGCATAATTACACATTGCCGAGCTGAGCCGAAGCAGCATGAATGCGTGTAACGCTAGACAAGTCCTTTCAGGCATGATCGAGAGAGCGGCCCATAAACAGAGCACGCGTTTAAGAAGCTTACATCTTTGTTTGATGAAATGTGGGATGTTTTTTTTTTTTTTTTTTTTCCTCTCTCTCTCTTTTTTTCTCATGCTGCGGGTTGAAGATGAGGGAACGGCTCGGCTGCCAGAGCCTTTTGATGTGTTGTACGACACGGCGCAGTAGCAGCCGGGTCTTGTACTTGCTCTCGTCTGCGCTGTTCAAAGGAGGATTTGAAGGATTTATGTTACCTGCTGACTGTCTAAAAGCCCTTTTGTGCGCTGAGTTTCTGCCAAGATTTTTTTTGTTTTTCCATGTAAAACCCAATGCTCTGACCGTAAAACCGCAAACAAAAAAAAAAGACGAAGATATTCATTAGCTAATTAATTACCTGAGGGAACATAACACACATTACCTTGACAGCTAAGAAACAGATCCAGGAGGTGAAGCTGCGTGTTGACACCCTTCTTTATTATATTCTGCCAAGTATTCAGTTGCATGCTGTCGAGATGCGAGGAATGCGTGTTAACACGGCTTTGTCTTCTTTTTTTCTTTTCCTCCCCCTCTCATAATTCGGTGAATAAGATTCTCCATTTGCAAACAGAACCGCACGAGATTAACAGACGGATTAATTGATGATGCTTTGTTGCCTTAAAGAATTCCCAAAACAGTACTGCGCTGCTCAATAACTCAGCTGAGGTGCAGGAAAGATAGCATCTCTGCCTTTTAAAAACTTAAAAGCAAAGAAAATTTACAAAACAAAACAAAACACAAAAAAAAGAAAGAAAGAGTCTTTTAAGGGTCACCGCAAGCTCCTCTAAGCGGAACATATGCCCGAGAGAAGCTCTACTGTTGATAAGAGGCAGTAATGGAAGCACTGAAGACTCCTGACAAGCTTCTTTCATTCTCGCAGACTCATATTTCTCCCGGAGTCTCTCGGAGAACAAAGCCTCATTCGCAACGCTGTGTTCAGGGAAGTTCGGGCCGTACAGTGTGTCCATACTTCTTTTCCCAGTAGGACTTGATTTCGAAAAAAAAAAAGGAAAAAGATACATACAGAGTGCAAGAATTTTTTCATTCATTCACATTACAAATGAAACAAATGAAATTTTTGAAGACTTAACAATAATAGAAATGCACCTAATAATTTTTTCCCCCTTATAATTGCACCGAAACACTCAAGGAAAAAAAGCTTACATTAAATAAATTCACTATTTTTTTTTTTTTAGTTGTCAGTGAATTGCTAGTGTGCTAAATGCACAATTGTTGAGGGGCACCTGAGTTTTTCCACCACATGCGATTCGTTCCTGAAAAGTTGGAGGCACTCAATTGTATTGTATCAGGTCTCTGGATGGGATAACAAAAATATTCCCTTTGTTTGAACGACAAGAGACGGAATCTATCCCAGTATGACAAGGCCCTTGTGAACAAATCAAGCTCCATGAAGACCTGTGGGATGATTTGGAATGCTGACTAGTGTAACATCTTGCTATAAGAACAGATAGGGGCTAAAATGGAACATTCAAAAAAGCACATATGAATCTTATGGTCAGGTGTCCACTCCCATTTTGTGATAACAATTTGGGGAAGAATTACATGTGGCTGGAAAATTCGAGAATCTCAATGCTTTTATCCATATAGTGTAGAATAAGAAATGAAATAACAGATCACAGTGACCAAACCTTAGTAGTAGTAATTAGAAAAATGAATGGAGTAGTACATATTCTAGTTGCCTAGTTGTTGCCCAGACATATAAAAAAATAAAAAAACTAAGCAAAACAAAAAAATATATATTTATATAAAATTTGACTTGTAAATTGTATATTTGATTTTGATTGTATTTTTCCATTGGGCATTTTTTTCCAATAAAATCTAGTCAGTGTTGCTTCCGATCACAATTTGGATTTATTAATAAAAGACATTTTTTGCTTTTTGTCTGGTTATAGTTAGTCATGCGGTCATGAGGATTCCCTCATTGTTGGAAATTTGCTGACCAGAGAATCCTTCTATATACATCAACATTATGACCACCTGTCTGATATGGTATTGGTCTGCCTTTTTGGCATATGGTATATAGGGACAATTTGAGCTACAGGAGCTCGTCTGTTGGATCCGACCACACGGACCTTTATGAGTTTCACCACTGTTCTTTTCTTGGACCACTTTTGTTAGACCAAGAGCTGCCGTTTTGGAGACCCAGTCATCCTTCCCAATTCGGCTCTTTCACTGGTCATATATTATAATATCATAATGTCATGCATGATTGCTGTATTTTAAACATGTCTTTATGGAAAATAGTGGAAATGACAAAAATGTTTCTCTTTACCAGGCATAGTTAGTCTGCGTTATTATAAGTCCCCGTTGTGCATTGTTGCGATACACAATAATTCTTTTTCCTTTTCCATGTTCCTGACTGTTTTTTCCCCTTCTCTCTTTTTTCTTTCTTCCTTTCTCTAGCACAACATGCCCTTCTGGAGGATCTCCAGTCACTCGGACCTCATGGCTCTTCATCACGCGCTGGATTTGGAGTACTTGTAGCACTGTGACGTCCTCATCTCTGCGTTTTTTTTCTCCTCAGCGTGGGCCGACCCTCAGAACGTACACGCGGAGGAAAAGAAATTTTTAAAAATGAAAAAAAAAAACTACCGCCACCACGCGATGTGGAAATCGGCCTGCGCCTCGTCTTAACCCTGAACTCGTCTCGGCCCACGGTGGGACAAGCGATCCAACGGGAGGGCCGCAAATTTCTTTAGGACGCTGCGGGTTACTGTGAATTCACTCGGCTTCCTTTTCCGTGTAAAGAAAAAAAAAAGCCGTCCGAATGTTTTACAGATTTTTTTTTTTGGTTCTCAAACTCTACGAGGGTTCACACCTGTGAGGAAACATCTGCCGACGTGTTTTTTTTCTTTTCTTTTTTTCCCGCCTCACACCGAGACTCCACTGAGCTTCAGCGCGAATTTCTCTTCTTCTCGTTTCTCGAATCCAGTACGCCGGAATATCTTCTAATTTATCTAAACCCGGAGACTTTGTCGAGATTTCTGCGAGAGACTTCTTGCCCTGTTTTTTTTTTTTTTTTCTTACGTTGCTTCTCGCCATGCAAATCGAGTACCTTGATTTCTGAGAAGACGTTTACAGAGAAGGAGAGAGAGAGAGAGAAAAAAGGATTTTCTAATAATTTAAGGAAAACAGACTTTATCCTGCATTCGCTCAGACAATCAAACGTGTACAGAATATGGCGTTTTTCTTTCTTTTTTTTTTTTTGCCGTGTGTATATTTTTAACCACTGGACTATTCCTACTTGCTTCGCTGTAGCTACAGTTCAGTGCGTTTTATTCTCACGTTCATGGAAGTACACAAAAGCAGGAGTGCACACATACATACACACACACACATGCAGAAAACATGGGCCTACAATTGTTGCTTAATGTTAAAGATTTCTAGATTATAATTTTTTTTTTTCATGACCAAAAGCATGGATGTCAAGTGTCAATGATTTCGTATTTTGTTTACGGATTTATTGATGATTTATTTTTTTTTCCTCCCTCGCTAGTAAAAGTTTCTGTATTTATTCGCAGAACCTCGGTAGCATTTTATCTGGAAAAAAAAAAGATTAATAACTACACATATTTATGGGATTACACACAAATTTAGAAGCGAATGTCAAGTTGTAAGGTGAGCGCGTGTACCTCGTGTGTACATTAAAAGGAAAATGGGGGAAAAAAAAAAAAAAGGCATTTAGACCTCAAACCTACTTCACGATATTTCAAGGTTTTGTTATATTTTGTACTGGCACTAAAGCAGAAACTCTTGTACATTACATGTAATTTTTTTGTATGAAGTAGTCTTTTTCATTTAGATTTTTTTTTTGTTTGTTTGTTTGTTTTTTTCGGAAATGATGCCGCTGTAGAAATTCTTCATAGTGCTTCGTTAAATAAGACTGTGGACTTGGGAAACTTTAAAGCTCTAAAGACTGTAAGAAAGCCACTACATAAACACACATACATACACAAACACACACACACATACACACACACAATCATGCGAAGGGGACAAGAACACACCCGCGCTACCGACTGTGAATTTCCTCAGCAGGAATTGAATCTTGTGTGTTAGTTTCTGACCGGTTTCTGCTCCGCCGTCAGTGTTGCTTCATTCCTGCAGGTGAAGTGTTCTACTGTCCCTTCTACCCTCTCTATTACCTACGCCCTTTTCCCTGGATGCCCCAGGATCCCCGAATCTACCCTTCTACCCTTTCTTCAACCTAAGACCTTTCCCTGGATCCTCCATGATCCCCGAATCTACCCTTCTACCCTTTCTACAACCTACCCCTTTTCCCTTTGATCCCCCAGGGTCCCCAAATCAACCCTTCTACCCTCTCTACAACCTAAGACCTGTCCCTGGATCCCCCAGGGTCCCCGAATCTACCAGTCTACCCTTCTACTGTCCCTTCTACCCTCTCTACAACCTATGCCCCTTTTTCCTTGATCCTTCCTGATCTCCGAGTCTACCCTTCTACCCTCTCTACAATCTGCGCCCCTTTTCCCTTGATCCCCCAGGGTCCCCAAATCTACCCTTTTATTATCCTTTCTACCCTCTCTAAAACCTACACCCCTTTTCCCTTGATCCCCCAGGGTCTACTTTAAACAGCCATCCTACTTCCAGTCTACTCCTGTTAACAAAACCCAAACCCTAAATTTGCCGCCTTTGCAATGTCATCGGCCAGTATAATCTAACCCCCTACCCCCATCACAACTCAATTCTGTCCATTTACTGCCCTTCCACCTCAATTCTATTACTTTATTTCCAACTCCACCTCAATTCTACCCCCTTTGCATGCCCCACTTCTGGTTCTTTCTCACTACCAAACCCATATAAAATCTGGCCATTACCACGTTACTCAATCCCACCTCGGTCGTACCTCATTTACATTACTCAAATCTACCCCTTAACCCACCAGCCCTCCTCAATTATATCCCATTAAATCTACCCCTTTACCCCTGAGCCCACCTCAATTCTGCCCCTTTCACATTACCGAAACCTTCATCTGCCCCATCTCACAATCAAAATCGGCCCATCAAAGCTCTCCCTTTACCTCATCCAACCACAATGTAAACCTTTACCCTTCACCCAACCTCAATCCTGCCCCTTCAACACTAATACCAAAACCTATCCCACCTACAAAATCTGGCAATTGATTCTACCATTTTACTCCCACCCCATACCTCAATCTAACCCCATTTTCCTTCGTCCCACTTCAATTCTACCCTTTTACCATCTACCCAACTTCGATTCTACCCCTTCCACAATACCAAACCAAAATCTGCCCCATACCCCCATTTAAAATGTGTCTATTTAATCTACCATTAATTTCACTACTTTAACACCAACCAATATGAAACCCCCCTCCCACCCTCCTGCTACACTTTAACCATTTGTTACACTCCCTTTTCACCCCCTTCCAACACCCACCGGGTAACACATATTGCTGCTAGTTCATGGTCATATTAGATGGGAGATGTTTTATACAGTAAGCTTTTTTTATTAATAATAAATATTGCAATCATAATGCAAACTGGAAAAAAAACATTGTCGTGGGCCTCGTCGTGAACACACGAATATTTGTTGTGTATGAAAAAAAATGTACAGATGTTCTTTTTTTTTTGGACATTATTTGATTGTGTTTAAATTAATAAAAACATTGATTTGTGAACTGGTACACACACACTCCCCGTCCTCTGTGTACAATTCTTTATTTGTGTGATGGGATATCACTGGGCATCACTTATGGGATTTTAGTGCTAATACATGATACTTGCTAAATGGTATTGTTTAAGGAATAACGCACAATGGGGTAGTCATGTGGCCAGATAAGACAGCAGGGAGTGGATAATAAGAATGTTTTTGCACATTTGTAGCAAGCGTGAACCTTTTCATATCATTTGCAAATTGGAAAATTTTTACTTCAGTACTTTTTATGCATATATTGTATTTTTAATGGTTAATATTACTGTTACTACATCTGTTAATAATTCATTTAATTTCATTTCTGGAATTTGGAAGACGCCCCTTTATCCACAACGACTTGCATTTACCTGATTACAGCTATGAGGTTAAGGGACATTGCTCAGGGGCCCAGAAGTGATATCTTGGCCTTTATGACCTTTAGATCCAAAGTCAAATACCTTAACCTCTAAGCTACCACATCCCCAAATGATTAAAGTTGTTATCATTAATTTAATCATTCATCTTCTACCGCTTTATCCAATCTTCCCTCGGGTCATGGGGAGCTTGTGTGTCTATCTCAGGCGTCTATGGGCATTAAGGCAGGATACACCCTGGATGGAATGCCAACCCATCTCAGGATACACATACACTCACACACACACTCGCACACTAGGGACAATTTTTCCAAGGTGCCAATCAACCTACCGTGCATGCTTTTGGACCGAGGGAGAAACCGGAAAACCCGGAGAAAAACCCCCTGAGGCACGTGGAGAACATGCAAACTCCACACACATGACCGAGACGGGAATCGAACCGGGATCCTGGAAGTGTGAGGCGAACGTGCAAACCATTAAGCCACCGTGCCTCTTAAGTTATTATCAAAATATTGAAATTGATAAAGTTAATGCCACTAGAAAGATTTTCTGGCCAGTCATTCAACAATGCAACGGAAATGGAACACCTTTTTTTGGGCCGTAACTACCGTAAGCGTAACTACCGTAACCGTAACTATCGTACATCAGCTTGCAACTCAACTCGTTTTTTTGGAGTTTTTCTTCTTTTTTTTTAGTATAAAAAATTCTCCAAAAATATTCTGACTGCATAAAAAAAGAAAAGATAACTTCAAAAGCTTTCCTAAAAGTAGTGTAAAATTGTATTCTCCGCTTATATAACACCTAATCACACTGTAATGTAGTTCTTATATTGCATTGCATTTAATATGTTTTCTTTAACCTCGTAATGTTTCTTAGCAACAAATCATAGGTCAGAAAATGAGCAAAAATGTAACAAATCTAAACTAAATTCTAAATTCCCCCCAAAAAATGTTGCCACGTCATTGGCTGCAGGGGTAAATTAAAAGATAGTCTCCATTCATTCCAACAACAAGAATAAAACCATGATAATGAATCCAGCACTGGATGTAAAATTCAATCAAATTTTCAATTTGAAATGGAACATGACTCGTCTTACTGTAAATAGCTTACTTTATGTTTACCTACATGACTTGATGAAATACATTTTTTCCCTGGTGTATGTTTTTTAACAAACCCTCTACCAAATGTAGTTTTATAGATTTTTATGGTCATGTGCTTCAGAAATAATGACTCCATAAAACAATCACTTTTTTTGCTGTCTCTGTTACGTATTTAAATCAATTAGTATGCTCTAAACACTATTACATATAATGCATGTTTATGAACAGAAAGGAGCCTTTGGATGAGGTGCATAACTTTTTCCCTTCACGGGGAAAACCCAAACCTGTCCCAGCATGCGAATGCACTTGTACACAAAGCCAGCTCCACACAGATATACTTTTATACGAGTCGGAGTAGAGTGCCCTGCTACCTCAACCACACCAACATGACATTACTAACCTCTAAATGAGGAGGTGATGGTTCAGTGGTAAAGGCGTTGGCCTCTGACCAGATGATCACAGATGATCACATCACACCACCACCTAGCTGCGACTAGTGGACCCTTAAGAAAGGCCCTTAACCCTCAAGTTGTTAGTTGAGGGCGTCTGCCAAATGCCGTAAATGTAAATGAACACAAAGCTCATCAAACACACTCTAATTCTAGTGAACCATGTTCCTGGAACAGTTAAGGTGAATTAAATGGAGTCAAAATGTGGAATGAGACTTTCAGAGTGCATATTATCAGGTGTCCAAAAACTTTTGTCCATTGAGTGCACACTTTTAAATTAGAAAGAAAAACATCGGTTAATAAACAGTCACGCATTATTCAATCTGCATTTTGATGTTCTCATTAAAATAAAAGGCGCCTCCCATTTCCCCTTTTTCTGGACATTTGTTATTTTTGGGGCTGTTTTGAAAGCCAACTATGCTGCTAATTGAACTTTCATTTTACACCACGGGCCACGCTTCTTTAGCGCAGAAACCCCTTGAGCTTCTTTGTGCAAAAAAAACAAAAAAAAAAACAACAAAAAACGCTTGAACCCATTCATTTAAATAACACACAAGAAATATTTATGAGCCTGATTGTATTTATTTTATGAGGTGGTCATTGCGTCGACTGGAGGAGGAAGAAAGGGTTTTCCAGCAGCGGTGGAATTTTGTTTTGACCTTTTTTCTCTTTTTTCCGTTCTTTAATAACATCAATTATAGTTTTTCGGACATTTGCTCTGCCAGGAGAAGCCTTTCAGACTGTTATCATTGGAATATAACTGAAGAGCGACCTTACAATGTGCTTTTCCACTTCCGAATAGCCAGAAAGACAAATACGCTGAGTTCTGAATATCTCCTCTTCCCCTGTTATTATTAAAAACTTCAATGAGTGTTAGATGACACAAGTTCTTGTACCACTCCTGCTACCTCATGCCAGTTCTAAAGTATTACAGGTGGTGATTCTGAATCCTGAGAAGAAGCTTTTCAGAGTTATCATCTCAATCCCTTCTCTAGAGCTTGGCATGAAAACTCTCCCTACAGTTTATAATGCACTATATAAGGTGGCAGCCATTTTGTTCATATTTTGATTGGACAACTACGTCCATTCACTTTTCTACACCCACAATGCCCTCGTCACAATACCTATAGACATTTCTCATAATGAAAGGAAAAGCATCTTTTCATATATTCTGCATTTCAATGGATTAATAAAGCCTTTCTGAAATTGTCAAATTACACGGTTTTCCACACTTTTTTTCTCCTTTTGTTCAAGCTTTAAAACTTAATATGAAATGGCGGAGGACTGACTGCTGAACTGACCGCCGTTAACAGTCAGATTCTCTATTTCTTAGCGTCGCGGTACTTCTTTATCCTTGAATCAAGGTCTCGGAGTGTTAAAAGTTTGCGTTTGATCTACAGTATGTGGTCTCTGTGGGCCTTCTGCCAGGACCACTGTAAACCAAATGGACCACAGTTCCTGCCCAGAAAGCCACCATAACAAATCAGACAGCAGCTTCTATTTCAGTCTTTCTGAATTTAATAGGTTTAAAAAAAAAACAAAAAAAAGGAAAACATTCTGCCAATGTCTGTTATAGACTTCAAAATCAGATCATTCTGTAGCACTGCTCACTGCAGTCCAGACTGTGTCTCGTTTCCTGACGTCTTTATCCAATATGTCCTTGCATGTGTTACACAGCACTTTATCTAACACGCACTTATACCCGAGCACTCCTCAGCTGTCCGGCTTCTTTCCCTTTCGCCGGGCCTGTTGAGGCTGTGATCGTAGATTGGCCTCTGTACTAACCCTGTCTGCCTGTGGGTTTGATCAACCTGCCATACACTCACCCTCTGTCTGTGGCCCATGAAAGAGAAACGCGAAATAAAAGAACGGCTAGGTGATTTAGTGTTCGGGTCCAGACAGCGATTTCATGCGGATTTGCTCAGCACTGAAGATTATATTACTCGCGTATCACAAAGTCCACGACCTGCCTGAGATACTTTGCAGCAAGCGAGACTATTAATAGGACTGTTCCCTCCTATAAAAGAATTGAGAATTAATAACGCACCATTCCATTTATGAGTTTGCGAATGAGTCTGGTTCTTCTCAAGGTTTCGTCCGTATATCACCTCAGGGAGATTTTCCTGGCCATCCTTATCTCTGGCTTGCTCATTAAGAGTGGAATATTTCTTTTCACTTTAAAGGGCAAAGGGTGAGGATTTGAGTTTTGAGTTTTATGAAATGGTGATGGCTAGACAAATGAGTGAGTACACCTCCATAAGTGCATGTCATTAGGAGATGTTTCCTGGTCTGCAGCGATCAGTATCTATCACGGGTTATAGGAAGCTGAAGCTCAATGATGCAACATATGTCCTGAGAAATTTAATGCTCAGCATTAATTAATGTTGCCTGTTAATGCTCAGTGAATCAGGACTGTTTTGGCAGCAAAAGGGAACAAACTCAATATTAGGCAGGTGGTAATGTATATATATATATATATATATATATATATATATATATATATATATATATATATATATATATATATATATATATATATATATATATATGTGTGTATATATATATATATATAACCCTCTTCATATATACCTTTCATATACTTAGGATCAAATAGAACCAACCTATGCTTTCTTTTCAAATATTCCTTACAGAAATTAAGTTGCTGTAAATATCGGTTTTAAGTCCGGTTTCACTTCAAACAGCTCATTTTAAGCAGAACCGAACAGGAGGCTTAATGGAGACTGTTATGAGCAGGTCAGGGGTAGTTTAACGCGCTCGCACTGAGACACCGAAAGAGACTCCTGTAGTTTAACTTCTATATTTACTGCCCGTGATGATTCTGACTCCATTAAGTCCATTAATATATCGTATTATACATCTTCAGGACTACAGTGGAGTTTATGGTGCGGATTTATGACGTCTATGTTAAACCTCTTAAAGGCATGAAAGCGTGGAGTGTTTATCTGCTAAAATGAAACGGGAAAAATTTGAACTGGATTGGACTAAAGGTGTGATGGTATATATATATATATATATATATATTATATTATTTAATGATATATATATATATATATATATATATATATATATATATATATATATATATATATATATATATATATATATATATATACTTTATTCTCTATGCACAGCTAAGAATTGCATTCAGGTTTTGTTTTATTAGATGGATTGCAGCAGATTCCTAAAATGTATTTCATGGGGAAAAAAATATTTTCCATTGACAACTGGCAGATTTTTGATTAGCCTGTAGGAACTTGAGGTGTGTAGCATAGAATTATCTGCTAAAATCGGCCACAATAAAAAAATGCATAGGAAAAAATTATGAAGAATATCATGCAAGACTCTTTGAAAAACAGTGATGTAATATTACAGTACAGTAAAAGTCCATGCAGGTTCAGGTAGGAGGAGGAGGAGGAGGAGTGGTTGTGGGGGCAATTATTTCTTGCATTATGTACTGCAGGTATTTTCTATTCCCTTTAAACAGCATTCTAGAAGTTTCCATTCCCATAGTACAGGATTCTAGAAGTTTACATTTCCTTTTAAACAACATTCTAGAAGTTTATATTCACTTTGAACAACAATCTAGAAGTTTCCATTTACTTAGTAAGGCATTCTACAAGATCCTATTCAATTTGTACAATACAATAGAAGTTTACATTCCATTTAAACAACATTCTAGAAGGTTCCATCCCCTTAGTACAGCATTCTAGAAGTTTCCATTCACTTTAAACAACATCCTAGAAATGTACATTCCCTTAGTAGAACATTCTAGAAGTATCCATTCCCTTAGTAGAGCAGTCTAGCAGTTTCAATTCACTTTTAACACCATTCTAGAAGTTTACATTCCCTTAGTACAGGATTCTCGAAATGTCCATTCACTTTAAACCACATTCTAGAAATTTATATTCATTTTGAACAACAATCTAGAAGTTTCCATTCACTTAGTACAGCATTCTACAAGTTCTTATTCAATTTGTACGATATAATAGAAGTTTCCATTCCATTTAAGCAACATTATATAAGTTTCCATCCCCATAGTACAGCATTCTAGAAGTTTCCAATCACTTTAAACAGCATCCTAGAAGTGGACATTCCCTTAGTAGAGCATTCTAGAAGTTTCAGTTCACCTTTAATACCATTCTAGAAGTTAAAATTCCCTTAGTATAGGATTCTAGAAGTGTCCATTCACTTTAAACCACATTCTAGAAGTTTATATTCACTTTGAACAACAATCTAGAAGTTGCCATTCACTTAGTACAGCATTCTACAAGTTCTTATTCAATTTGTACAATATAATAGAATTTTCCGTTCCCTTTAAACAACATTCTAGAACTTTCCATTCCCTTAGTACAGCATTCTGCAAGTTCCTAGCCACTCATTTTGTACACTGTGAAGTTCTTATCCAATTTGTACAATACTATAGAAGTTTACTTTGATTTGCTGCAACACAATTAAAAGCCATTTGTCTTCCAAGGCAAAGTGAAAATTGTCACTCTATTGGCGGGTTACCAAATCAGTAATTTATCACATTATCACACCTCTCGGTTTGACCAGCTTTACAGTCTCAAGTGTAAAACCAGGATACGGAGCCCAAGTGACCCCTTTACTACGGGACCTTATTCTCCAAACCCTTCTGCTGTGTAAACAGGGAAGGAGAATTTTACAACAGGAGCTCGACAGTCGAAGTCATTAATGATGGCAGTTATTACGCAAAAGTCGGAGAGAGGGCGAACTGGATCGACTTTCCGTGTTATTATTATTTTTTTCCCCTTCTTCTCCCGCAAAACCTCCACCTGCGTTCGCGGCATACTCGGAACAGTGAGTGGCAGTGAGTTATATGTTATATAGTCATCCAGGGTCCTTTCTTTGGCAGCGCCAAGCTGATTTTCCTGCTCCCAGAGGGACTTCATTTGAGTTCGGACCTCCCTGCATGGTGTTAATTGGTCTGAATTTCTCCCGTTATGACTCGTTAAGGCTTTGCTCAGCTGGCCTTGTTTCCAGCCTCTCCACCAGTTTTAATAAACTTTACATCGTCCGGTTAATAAAACAGCACTCGGGCCCACCTCGGCTTGTTTCTTTGCAATAATTCAAGACTTTTTCCCTTTCCATGTTTCACTTTTTTTACTGAGTTGGACCCCTCTGTGATCTAAGAGCATGAACAGGCTACCTTTCCCCTGCCTTTATTCTGTTCTATCACCTTCTTCTTTTTTTTAATTTTTTTTTATTTGAGTATTACTAAGCATCAAGTCAAGCTTTATGGGAGCTGGCCAGATCCTGTCGACTGATATGTCTGGGAATGATGTAGTCAGACTGGACAGCCAGATGACAGACTCCCCTTACTCACTCCAAAGTAGTGCACACTTCAATAGGATGATGTGTTTCCCATGCCCTCGCAGCGGAGCGGGTGAAGCACACCTGTCCCACATCGCCGTGTTATTATCTCTAAAATCAGCCATGCTGTCAGAGTCTATAGACTCGTGAGTTTATTTTCATAAGAATTTTCTCTCCCTCTCTCTCCCCCTCCTTTTCTCTCTCTCTCTCTCGCTCACTCTCTCTCTCTCTCTCTGTCTGTCTCTCTGTCTGCGTCTCTTTTTGTGGAATGTTAATGTCTCGTTCCAGTTGGATGGAAATGGAAATGGAAATGGTCTTCCAAAAAAAAAGAAAAAAAGAACCTGTATTAGAGCTCCTAGCTGACTTGTCCCACCCCTGTTGTCCCCCCAACCGCCCCCCTGCCCCCACCACCCCCCCAGCCAGGGGATTACAAAGGCTTTAAACCAGCGGATGGAGAAAAGAAAGGTGGTAAGTGACATTTCTGGTCTGGGAATATAGCATTCAGCAGTGTGGAGAGCTGCCAGAAACGCTAAAAAGACTTCGATAGAGTGTAAACAAACGCGGTGTTGTGATGTGGAGCTGAAGTACGAGTGAAAAAGGTAAAGGGGTAGGTGTGGAGGGGAGGAGTGGTGGGGTGGGTTTTGGTGAGCAGCGGTGCTGGACGGGCAGATCTGTTGGCCATCAGCGGACTCGTTTCATCTAGCCCCAACGATGTGAACGGAGGCTTTGTGTACCTGCACCGCGACAGGAGCTGGGAATGAAACGAAGCCGGAAACCACAATCCAACTTTTTCTCTCCCCCCCCTCCTTTTTTCTTTCTCCTTCCTCCCTCCATCCCTCAATCCTTCTCTCCCCAAGGCCATGAAATACAGTGTGTACAGTCTGCCATTAAGCACTCAGCCTGGTTGAGAAGAACAGGAAGCTGGGTAGAGTCACAGGCAGGTTGGAGGTCACAGGGGACAAGGGGACACAGAATAGCAGCCATGTATATTTAATCGCTTTAGGCAACGTGCGACATGTGCAGTGTCAGTCTATAATTCCAGTCATATATAATACCAGTCATTAGTTTAGAAACGCTATAACTTACCCTCGACGCTTTACGGCAGTCTAATGACTTATTCATTGATATGGTTATTTTCCGCTTGAGGCAATTAGAGCTAATGGTACATATTATTTTTTATTTATTGTTGGTGATTTATTCCTGGGTATATAAAAAATAAAAAATTCACAGTATAGATGGAAGCTAGTCATTTTTCCTTGGAGTTCTTGGATTTATTACATTTTCTTCATGATCATAAGTAATTGATTCATGAATTCTACTCTTTTAAAGTAAAAATAAAAATGACCATAAGATCCGAATGAGCTTTTTCAAAAAGCCATTCCACATTTTGTCCCTATTTAATCTTTTAACATCCTCCAGTCTTCTGTCCCACTAGATTGTAATGAGTTTTGTGCTCATTAATGAGAGGTGAAGAGGCCTGGCGTGAAGTCAGCATTCATCCCATAGGTGTTTAGCAGTGGTGAGGTCAGAGCTCTATAACAGGTTAGATCTTTCACTTTAAGCCAGTGGAACATTTATATCTGTTGGGGAATTTTCTGTGTATTCATTTAACATGTTTGTTAGGAGTCTTGAGCCCAAAGTGTAGGCAGTATCTGCCTGTCAGTTTCCTGTCACACATCTTATAACGCTTCCATATTTTCACGTGCATGTAATAACTATGAATTATTATAGACAACTTTTATGGCCACCAATCACGCATAGCATTATGACCACCTGCTTAATATTGTATGGGTCCCCCTTTTGCTTCAGCTCATTTGTTGGGTCGGACCTCGCTGCCCCTGTGTGTCAATGAGACTTGGGCACTTTTGATAGATTACCCTGTTATTGGTTCACCACTATTCCTTTCTTTTTTTTTTTATTAGACTTTTGATAGATATTGGCTACTGCAAACTTGTGAAAACCCTACAAAACCCAACAAACCATAGAAACCTTTTTCCTTGTTTCTAGGACATCACCTTATCAGGACATAATGTTCACTTACTGATATACATATATATTCCTTCTTCCTGTTTACTTTCTACCTCATATATCGCACCATATATATATACAATATACAAGCACCATGATGAAGAGATAATCAGTGTTATTCACTTCACCAGTCAAAATGTTATAATGTTATAATTTAAGTAAAGAACAAGATAGAAAATGAAAATATATAAGTATACTAAAACGAGTTAACCCTGACAATCACACATATTACACACATGCACACACACACACACAAAAAGAAGAATCTTCAGTCTATCATAGACTTGGTAAGAGCGTGATGCCAAAAAAAATCCCCCAGTCCTCCCATTTCCTCATGGAATAAGAATGTCAAGCTGCCATCCAACACCTGACAAGATGACAAGGAAAGAGAGACAGAGAGAGGGGTAAGCAAGAAAGAAAGAGAGAGAGCCAATGCAGGAAATTAAGAAATAGGATCACACCAAACTATGCATCATCAATCTCCTCAACTCACCTCTTCACACACAAGCAGAAAAGGATGCAATACTCATAACCATGTCTTAACATGCCAGGGATATATATATATATATATATATATATATATATATATATATATATATATATATATATATATATATATATATATATATATATATATATATATATATATGTGTTTCTAATACTCTAGTAAACTTGTAAACATATGTCATAATTGCATAAATTACACTCAAAATCTCTCCCTTTAATTAAATGATTGATTATTTAATATTTATTTTTCTCTGGACATTATTCTTTTAATATGTATTTCTTGTTAATTCATTCATTTGTTGTTAATTTCAACATACAGTTTTACTGGTTATTTTAAATATTGTTAAATATGGTACATGGCTCATTTAAGAATTATGTTCCGTTTTTGGTTGCTTTCCATATACTGTAAATTGGTGATAGTGCGTGAGGAGCTCATATGAGTTTTGAAAGCGCAGCTTTTAGGCGTAATTCAGGGTAATTTAGGAAGCGTGAGTGGTGGCACGTTTATGGGTGTTTTTTTTTTAATAAAACACACCTATCGCCTCTTTTATATTCAATCCATACATTACAAGCTGTAAACACGGGTGAGGAAAGATCAATGCTAAAATGATCTTGGATGGCCATGGACTGAAGTTCATTCAATCATTTGTTCTTTTTGTTCTTTTGTTCGGGTTTTGTTCATTCGCCAACACAACGCAGAGTTCAGGAGCACAAATGCCCACTGCCTTAATAAAATTTGTGTCGTTAAATTGAATTTGTGTTAGCGTGTTATTAACGCGTTATTAATGTGCTATTAATGTGTTAACACGTTAACTTTGACAGTCCTAATATAGCTATTTAGAGCCTGTTACAGAGTTCTGACCACACCTTTAGGATTGAAGTGAACATCTTTAGGATGAATCGGAGCACACTCTTTACTTTAGTAAGTGACTTAGCTAACACGCTTGTGGATTTAAGCACAAGAACACTCCAAAATGTAGTGGAACATAGAAGCTAGAAGCTTCCACATGCTCCGAAAGGATCATTCGTACTTCAGGAGCTTAACATACAGAAAGGGCCCATGAAGGACGAAGGAAAACATGGATTATAAGTATCTTTATTGTCATGTAATATATAAGGACAGTGTGTTAGTGTCAGGATTCTGGTAAGACTACAAATGACAGTGTGACTAAAAGGGAGAGGCAGAAGGAACAGTTTTAGACTTAAACGCACAGCATGCTCCACTGTATGGGTTTTTTTTTTGGTTTTTTTTTCAAAACCATAAATGAAATTGTATCAGATTGCAATGATTTCTGGGTAAGTTCTGTTACATCCACGTATCAATTCCGTCTTTCAGCACTCGAAAAGAGTCACCTAACAAACTTCGTTCCAGATAACCGAATGATGGAACTAAAAATGGCTACAAGCAAGTTGTCCATCTTGATGATAAAACAATACCGCAGTGAGGGCCGAGAACAGATGATCGCGTTTCACGGTGCGAAATAAAAAGCACCACGAGTCCCTCACTGGCTGTTATCACTTCACTTTGCTTCCCATTTGCATGAAGCATGGCTTTATTGCGTCAGCTCTGGCCTCTTCACTTTGCCTACAGCTTTGTCGAAAAGTAATATTTGGATGGACCGGGGTAGAAAAAAAACATGACGCTTAAAAATCGCCACTGACTTTCACTGACTTGGTTGGAAGGTTGGTTATTTTCATATATCAAACCATATTCCGACGTATATGCTAATAATTCTGTTTATAACACAGCATTTTCTTTTCAAATTGTATCGATTAAAGGATGCCATTGATTTTCTTTTAAATTTGTAGTTACAGCTAATACGTTGGAAATGAGTTTTATTTGTATAGCACTTTTAATAATGAACAGTCCTAAAGTAACTTTACAGAGGTTAATGGCATTGTGGCAAGGAAAAACTGGAATGAGGGGGAAAAAATGTGGTATGAGGAAAAAAATCAGAAAACCAGACTCTTTCTCATCTTACAGTCCCGAAAAAAATATAAAAATAAAAAAATTTGTATTTACAATTATCTTGATTTGTCTAAGATTTGTCTTGTCTGTCTCTTACTGAAAACTAATCACCTCCTAACCAATCAGATTTAAGAATTCATCATCACTGCACTACTATAATATTGAACACATAATTTAGTGACATTTCAATTGTATGCATCTCCCAGGAATTATATATTTTCATATCCTGAAAACTTTCTTTTTTTTGCGTCCTTTGAAGAATTTTCACTTTGACTTTAACACTTTTTGTTTGGAGCAATGTCACTGTAAATCTTAAGCCGTTTTGACACACCAGCTACGAACATGTATATACACTTTGGCTGTGTAGTGTGTGTGTGTGTGTGTGTATGTGTGCATGAACATGACGGAGTAATCAGGGCACGTTTTTGCGGCTCCCCGCTGTTTTAAAAGTCTGACAACAAACACGTTGTTTTACATCCTGGCAACGAATCAAACAAGCCTACATTGAAAACACTCACACACACACACACACACACACACACACACACACTCTCATGTGTTAATTGAATTAGAATGTGTAACTCTGACGTGACCTGGAAACGGTACGAGTGTTTCTAGCTTCGGTCTAAGTTACGGAGTTTGATACGTGATGCAAGAGTAAAAGACTGCGGAAAGGACGGCATGTCTTCTGTAGAAACACTGGATAATATACAGAGGTTATGACACTGGATTATTTCATATTTTTATAATATAAAAAAAAATTCACTGCAGGTTTGAAACTACAAGCAAAACTCCTGTCCAGTCATATGAGCTTTTTGAACCTCCCCTTCCATATTATATCGGGTGGCTGATACATTTGCTGTTATGATAATCTCCATACTGAAATGAAGCTCATTTAGTTATTTATTTGTTTGTTTATGGAGTAGCATTAAGCATGTTTTATTTCTTCTATTGACAAAGCTGGTTTTAGCATTGTAGCGTCGCGTGTTAACCTCATAATGGCTTTTGACACGTAATGGAAGAGAATTGCGGAGTCTTCAATCCGTATTCTTGCCTTTAACTCGTTTCCAAAGAGGCCTCGATCTCATAAAACCCCGTAAAACGACGGAGTGATGTAATGCGCTCTCCGTGTCGAAGAAAGGAACGCAGCTGTGATTTAGTGAACGGAGAAGGAAGACATGACAGAGACTAATTGCACTCGTTTATCACGGTTTTGTTTTTTTCCCCGGTCCCCGGGTGTGTAAACTAATTGAAATCCTCTTTACCTGTCAGCCAGCCAGCTATTGTGGTGTTTTTTAACTGCCTGGGTGGGTGGATAAACGGATGGACAATGAGAAAAGATGGAGCGACGGGTGAGGGAGAGGAAATGAAGCCTTAACGCCAAATAAACTACGCTTTTGTCTAGACAAATCTCAGCCGAAATGCTAATGCTCTCGAGAAAAAAAAAAACGTGTTAATGTCATGTAAAGACTTTCAGCGTCACTTAGAAAAAAAGAGGGCTTTTCTCTCCCACTGTAAAACGCCAAAATCTAATTATTCAGTAGTAAAGCAGCTGCTGCGGCCTTTATAGAGTGAAGAGGTTCAGCCTTAATTTCCCTGTGTGGCAGGAAGAGCTAAAGAAGGCCTCAATGCAAAGAAACACAGACATGTAACAGAAATATACATGTATATACTAAATGTTATATATTGTTAACGAAGCAACAAGAAAAAGAATAAACATTTTAGCAATTTCTTTCTGTATAAAAATATGCTTAACATATACTGTCTTTTGCTATTGTGATTATAATTATAATTATGTATTTATTTTTATTACATTTCAAGAACTTGCAAAATGCAAAAATATCTTAAAAGTAAAAAATATAAAAAAGTATCTGAAAAGTAAGTAAGTAATTTTCAGATTTATTTTACAAAAACAGGCCATTCTTAGGTCCAAAATCTTTCTTATATACAGCTCTTGTCGAAAAATAATGTTTTGACATTGATTCAGCCAAGTTGTTAAATATAATGAATGATGGAAAAACTACATGTACTACACATTAAGAAAAAAATACACACATAAATGTATTTATGTTGTTATATTATATACTCCTTTATTTTATTCCATTATTTTATTATTTACCACTTAAAATAGCATTTAATGTAACATGTAAGAGCATTTCACTGCATATCAAACTGAATATGGTTATGTACATTATATAGACAAAACATTGAATATCATAAGATTGACATGCCATTCCACATTTAGTCCCTTATTTGCTGTTATAATAACCTCCACTGTTCAGGGTCGATGGTCCACTGTGTTTATGGAGATTTGTGCTCGTTCAGCCACAAGGGGTGTCCGTAAAAGGCATGTAGGTAAGGTAAAGAGACTTGGGGTGCAGTCAGCGTTCACACTCATGTTCAGTAGGGTTGAGGGTCAAGCCAAACTATGTGAAACGTCTTTATATAGTGGGACATTGTCATACTGAATGAGGTTCGGGTGAACTTTATATACAACTGTGTGAAGAAAAACAATATAGTAAGACTGGAAAATGTTCTATGAGACATAAACATCAGGTTTAATGATAAACATTACAATACGGTGTATTCCTCTACAATCTAAAAAAAGCCAACTAGTGCAACGGGACAGAAAGCTACAGGAGGGTTAATCTAACAGGGTGAGGAATGGTTCACGGTGTTTCGAAGGGCAAAATCAAATCCCCATCACAATCCCTTTCTCTTTCTTTCCCTTTTCTCCCACCACCCTCTCCCTCTCTCTATCTCCTCCCCTCTCTTTCACTCCAGCATGTACCTACCCATTTAGTATAATTACAGTGTTGGCCAGAAAACAAAAAGTGCTTTGATGGATGACATAGCAGGTGGAATGGGATTAACATTTTTTTTTTTTTTTTATAAATCTCATTCCTCTGTGCTTCTAGTTGATTTATTTATTCATTCACTCATTTTTTTTTCAGGGAAGGGGTTAATTCCTGGACTGACCAACATACTGTAGTATCTGTAGCATCTTTTTTTACTGAATGTTAATAATGTTTATGCATTATATTTGTATTACAGACAGCTACACAATTCCTCGAGACTCACACTGTTCTGCAGTTTGAATGATTTCCTGCATCTCGTGTTCACTACACAAGGAACTGTTGTTTACAGCTGACAGCAATAATAATGTGATACCAGACTTTGTTTTTTCTCTTTACATTCCAGGAAGTTTTTTTTTTTAATTGTGTTAGGAAGTTGGGACACGACGCAGCTTTGAGTAGAGTACCTATATCTGTATTTCATTACAGAAAAATATCATGAAGCAAAAAAATCATTTTAATGGGATGAATGAATTATGATATATATATATATATATATATATATATATATATATATATATATATATATATATTAGACAATCTAATCAAAAGGTCTATATATTTTAATGACAGTATAATATTAAACATTGCTGTTACAACATGACAACTGACTAACACTAAATTATATATATAAAGTTTAGATCCATAATAAAGCATATGTAGGTTAAATATTCTGCTGAATTTGTGTTCATGGCAATATTAAAAGTGTAAGTAGCTAAGCCTGGAGAGAGAGAGAGAGAGAGAGAGAAATAGATACATCTGAACATCATATGTAGTCTCATACTATGGTATATTTGTATTTTTTTTGGCAGCACAGTTAAACACTGCGGTAACTTTTGACAAATTGTGATTTGAATTCCGTGGCAGTTAATTGACCCGAATTAAAGCCCCAAATTCAAATTCGCAAGTAACTATTAGCTACTGTTTACACATTAGCTAGCAATGCTAACTAGCCTGATATTAAACCAACCAATATGAATCCTGGCTTGCAAAATAATGAGAAATCGTGGCTGCCAAGTTGGGGTGAAAATTATATTAGTTATATAAGTTCTCTCAGCAGGGCTTTAAGACACTCGAGTGTGGGGAATAGGGAGTGAGGTGGGATTTGGAACGCAGCCTGGGAAACAAAGACAACTGCATTGATGAAACAGCTGACATTATAGCTGTAGATTATAAGAAAAATTCACACACACTTTTATTTCCCCTTCAAATGACCTGGACTTCCTTTCTCTCTCTCTCTCTCTCTCTCTCTCTCTCTCTCTCTCTCTCTCTCTCTCTCTCTCTCTCTCTCTCTCTCTCTCTCTCTCGCTCTCTCTCTCTACTTATTGTCTGTAATATCAATATGAATATATTCTTTAGCAAAATTAAGTTGCAGGGCATGAATGTAATCTAGCACTTTGTCAGTTTTAGCAAATATAAGGCTTATTCACTGAGGTGTTTTTTTTTTTTTTTTTTTTTTTTTTTTAGAGGAGATGTGAGGGACAAATTCAGGAGTGATTGCTGTGTGAGAAGAAAAGCCTCCTGCCTCGAGAGTGCAGATCAAGTTACGAGGTCAGAGACAATTAGAGAAAGAGGATGGGACCTGGCTGCTGTTGTCATGGAGCCTTGACACACACACGCACACACGCAAACACACGCAAACACACACACACACACACACACACACACACACACACACACAGCTTCCCACTACCTTCCTCTCACCTTTCTCTCAGAGTTGAAAAGGCCTTGGGCTACAAGAGTGATGCGTTTCTGCCAAGGTGTGAACGGAGTTTTGGTTTATACTGACTGATCACTGCTTCCTGTGCACCAAGCCTAAAAGATATGTATTTTCCATGTAATTATCTATCTATCTATCTATCTATCTATCTATCTATCTATCTATCTATCTATCTATCTATCTATCTATCTATCTATCTATCTATCTATCTATCTATCTATCTATCTATCTATCTATCTATCTATCTATCTATCTATCTATCTATCTATTCTATCTATCGCTCTATCTATCTATCTATCTATCTATCTATCTATCTATCTATCTATCTATCTATCTACAACGCAGAAACAAAGAAGAAACTGCCAAGCTCTGTAATAGTTCATAGATTTTACATTTTTGAAAAAAGAGCAAAACATGAAAAAAACACTTATGGCTCGTCAGACCTCTTCATCATACGTAGATACCTGACTGGACTAACCCCTTGAAACACCTCCCCAGAAAAGTGGAGAATAGTATGAGAGATAAAGTGGAATAGGATGTTTCAAAAAGCACATATGAATCCTATGGTCTGGTGTCTACCACCTTTTTTTCCCCCTATAAAGAAGTAAATAAGAACAAAGTATGCTCTGTTGATATATGATATAAATATGAGATGCAGATTATAACTGATACAGACGGAGAGAAAGTGAGAAAGTTTGATTTCAGTCGAAGCGTTGCACTGCAACGAGCCGGAAACTTCGACTCGCGTCATTTCATTCATTTCCTGACGGAGTGTAAATCGAGGCTCACTTGTCAAACTTCTTGCCCTGTTGCGGGTTCTGTGTGTGTGTGTGTGTGTGTGTGTGTGTGTGTGTGTGTGTGTGTGTGTGTGTGCGTGCGTGCGTGCGTGTTTTTTTCTTCTTCTCATTTTTAAGAGCACAGTGTTCACACAACCTGCAGGAAAAAAAAAACAAGTGCGGGCCTGAAACTGGAGAAATGCTGAGGGCCGGCATGACGCAGAGAAAAAGAAAATACACACACACACTTTCTCTCCATCTTTCACTCCTTCAGTCTTTCTCTTTCTTTCCCTCACTCTCTTTCCGTGTCCTGCTCTCTTTGTCTTCAGGCCAGCACCTAAGTGTTCAAAGCTTTGTCAGCCTATAACACTTTGATATTCTCCCCTTCTTCCCAGGCTTCAAAAGAAAAAAGGGAACAATGGCCTTGTGACTCCGGGCTACACAAACCGAGTCAAAGCTCGACGAGTTATCAAATTTTCCTCGTGAGGTGAAGGTGGCACATTTCGGAAATAAGACTGGCATTTTTTCTTTTCTTCCTTTTTTTCTTTTGTGGTTTCTCAGACACAGCATTCAATCTTCGGAGCCTGAGGCTCTTATCACTGGAACATTTCCTGTGTCTTTAATACAGGTAAAACCGAGGGCAAACCAGAGTCAGGTGGTCTGAACTTTACAACTTTTTTTGTCTGGAACAGCAACTAGGTGTGTGTATATGCACGTCCTCATTTGGCTGACTGACAGGCGTCCTGGGGTCAGCAAGGGTGGAGCTTCAGTTTCAGTCTCAAAGTTTATTATGTGGCAACACCAGTGCCTTGGCAGTGATTCGAATAAAACATTGATTTTAATTACAAAATAAGTTTTGGTATAAAGGTTCTGATGCCACAGGAATGGCTTCAGGGTAGAAGACTTTCTGTTTTGTGGTTTCTCAATTTAAATCACATTGTCTTCTAGTTTAGGAATAAACTGAGAAATGGGTGGGTGAATGTTTATAGCAGCTATAATGTAACTGATAATAGGACCTTATTGTACACACATACACACACACACACACACATGCACGCACGCACACACACATACACGCACACACAAGGTACAATTACATGTCTGTTTCTCAGCTTCTGCACTTACATAAATCACTCCTTAAGAAAAAAAACATAACTTAAGAAATGAGGACTTCATGTCATTACCCATCATTTTCATTTCTCTTAGCATAAATAACAAAAAAGCCTGGCTATTAAAACCAATGAAAATCTTCATAAAGTTGTATTTTGCACTTGTCTAAACTTGACCCAAGTCAGGCAGGGATTAAATAACTTCCTCTGAATTCTCCTGCTGGATGCAAACAAGCTGGTATTTTTAATTTTGTGCCTCAAACGAGACATTCAGTCAGAACTGGGGGGGGTGTTGGGTTGGGGAGGGGGGAGTCTCACCTTCCGTTGGGAGCACTGCTCTCTGGCAGTAAGTTCAAACGGGAGAGAGAGAGAGAGAGAGAGAGAGAGAGAGAGAAACAGAGAGAGAGAGAGAGAGAGAGAGAGGCCGGGGTAGTGGTGGGGGTGCACAGGAGCGAATTCACTCCACCAACAGATGGAAATGATGCTTGTCATGACATTGGCTGCAGACTGAACTCAGAAACAATTAGACGCCAACAGATGGAAGTCTTCATGTTTGAAATCTCACCAACCTTTTTAAAAAATGGTTTGGATAGAAGGAAAGCAAACAAATAAATAAAGTCCCAACATGTATATACATATATAAAATCAGGAAAAGGGTTCAAATTGTTGCCAGACATTCATTCATTCATTCATCTTCTACCGCTTTATCCGATCTTCACTCGGGTCACGGGGAGCCTGTGCTTATCTCAGGCGTCTATGGGCATTAAGGCAGGATACACCCTGGATGGAATGCCAACCCATCGCAGGGCACACACACACATTCACACACACATTCATACACTAGGGACAATTTTCCAAGGTGCCAATCAACCTACCGTGCATGTTTTTGGACCGGGAGGAAACCGGAGAACCCAGAGAGAAAAACCTCCTTGAGGCACGGGGAGAACATGCAAACTCCACACACAGGGAATCGAACCCGGATCCTGGCGGTGTGAGGCGAATGTGCTAACCACTACGCCACCGTGCCTCCCTGTTGCCAGACATATTTTATTTATTTCAAGTTATATAGCTTTACAACTCAATGAACCACAGGACTGTCTTTATTGTGCAAGTGCACGGGCATCAAAAAATAATTATTGCTTTCTGAATACAAATGCTAATATTGACAAAACATAGAAATTATACAATACTTCTTACTGAAATACAGATAAGATACTCTGAAACACAACAGCTTGGGGAATTAAGTCAAGCAAAGTCATGTGTAGTAAAGCCCAGTCAAGGTAAGTCAAGTAAAAACAAGCTAAATCATGTTAAAAACAATAAAAATTAAAGTCAAAACAAGTTAAATTAACTCAAGTCTTGTTAAATCTATGCCAAGTCAATTTGCATACAATCATACTAAGTAAAATCCAAGTCATGTGCACTCAAATTATGCCAAATCAAATCAAGCTAAGTCAAGATAACTTGAAGCTAAGCTAAGCCAAATAAAGTCAAGCCTAGCCATCCCAACTCAATTCAAACCAAGGCAAGCAGCTTTATTTTTCAGCATTCAGCTGAGCGATTGGTAAAGGTTTCATGACCTCAGATTCAATAAGTCTAAGCTAGCACAATGCTAACGCAGATGCTATAAGCTAGTTTAGGTCCAGTTTCATATTAATGAACTATATTTGAGAGATATTTCATCCTGTAATATAATAATCCCAACTCTGCCCCAGAATACATTTACAAAAGGTGCTCTGTTCATTCCTGTAGATATTGATATGCGACTTTTATTACACATATCGTGAATATTAATACAGTGATTCTGTCAGCTATGACATTTTGTTGGCTCGGAACCCAATTGCTCATTGTTAAAACATTGTTTTTTTTTGTTGTTGTTGTCATTTGTTGTGCCTTAACATCCAGTGTCATTCTATCCCTCAGTTTTTCACTGTGTGATCAGATTTCCACATACAGAAAAAAATATCCCACCAAAACAAAGTAAATAATTCCTCTGTACAGGTCTACCTCTGTTACATTTCTTTTTTGATGGACGATCACTACCTGTAAAGAGTATTATGGGCTAAGACGCTGCTTCACAGCAGATTCTCTCTCAAATCCGAAACAATATTTAAAATAGTGTGACGCTGTGCCAGCACGAGAATGAAACTCTACATCCGCCCACTCCACTTTTCTCTCCTGCTGCCTCACGGAGGAGGCCCAGACAGGACAGTGATACTGTGTGTGTGTGTGTGTGTGTGTGTGTGTGCGCGTGTGTGTGTGTGTGTGTGCGTGTGTGTGTGTGTGTGTGTGTGTGTGTGTGTGTGAGAGAGAGAGAGAGAGAGAGAGAGAGAGAGAGTCTGTGCGTGTGTTTAGCTATTCTCGGGGACCAAATGTCCATGTGATGACAGATATACATAATAATATTGATAGTTGTAGCTGGTCCTCATGAGGAAAAGTCTTTATGGAGCTATGCAGTTATTTACTTTCATTAATAAAGTGTTCATGTTTGTTTTTGTTATTATAAAATGTGCCATCACAATGCATTATCATTCTATGTGATGAAAATACTTTGTGTGCGTGTGTGTTGTATTTTCCTTTCTTCTAAGTTTTACAAGTGTCCCTACAATGATATTTGTGAAGATATTGTCTATGTATGTTTGTGTGCGTCTTCAATTGTGAGAACATTGTGTAGATGTGTGTGTGTGTGTTTGTGTGTCACATTGTGAAAATGGTGTCATTATTTCATTGTGTGTGTGTGTGTGTGTGTGTGTGTCATTTTAAAAATGATCATTGTGTCCTTGTGTGTAATCCAAACTCTGCTCTGTCTGTGTGTATAATTATGAAGGCATTGTGTGTCATTGTGAGAACATTGTATGTGTGTATCTTTGTATCACTGTGTTTACGCTGGGTGTGTGTATATGTGTATCTGTATGTTATTATTAGGAAATTGTGTGTGTGTGTGTGTGTGTGTGTGTGTGTCATTATGAAGCCATTGTGTGTCTGAAATTGGGTGTAAGTTGTGTGTGTCAATGCAAGGACACTGAGTGCATGCATGTGTTGTGTGTGTGTGTGTGTGTCTGTGTGTGTCATTGCTACTACACTGCATGCATGTGTGTGTCAGTGTGAAATCAATGCACGTGTGTGTGTGTCATTATGAGGTGAAAATTTGTGTGTGTGTGTGTGTGTGTGTGTGTCACTGTGAGGACATTGTGTGTGTGTGTGTGTGTGTTTCTCTGTATGACTGTATAAGAATGTAAGAGAGTGAGAGAGAGAGAGAAAGTTGAGTTTTATCTCTTAATATCGGTAATGATATGAATATCTTGACATGTGTGATCATGTAAGGGCATGTGTCGTGGCCTGTTGTTATGAGGGAAGTTACTTAAAGGGCTCAAATAAAAGAACCAAAGTTCAAATATTACATAAACGTTAGGGCTCGCTATAGGTGACCAGCATGTTGGACATATTTCACAAAGATAGAATTAGTAACATGTGATTCACACATTTATGTAAAAACATGAACATTCTGACACTCTTTCCCCCCAAAAAGTAAATCACAAAAACATCTACTGTCATGATTTCAGTGTGTAGGGTGGTGTATTTGTGTTTGTGAGCGTATATAAAATGGTCTAATAATAATAAAAGCTGAAGTTCTAACATTGTGAAGATTTTTTCTATTGGTAGAGGAATACATTGTGTAAAGGGAAAGCCCCAGTAGAGGTGTGTGTGTGCGCCTGTGTGTGTGTGTCTGCGTGTACCGTCTGTTCCCTGGACAGAGGTGACCGGCCATATGCTGTCATTCCTCAGACTCGTTCAGCCTTGACGCTGAATGAATTTATTATCTATTTTCTCCTATGTGTGTGTGTGTGTGTGTGTGTGTGTGTGTGTGTGTGTGTGTGTCTGAAAAGCCACTGCCTAAAAACTTGTCTCCTTTGCAGCTCTCTCTCTCTCTCAAACACACACACACACACACACACAGACTGATGTATTAGTTTTTTTTCTTCCCCCTGTCGCCGAGCTTTATGATGAAAACTGATACACAACTCTGTGATAGAGTTTCGGGATAAATTATTCACGCTTTCTTGGAGGACATCCATTTTACAAATCTACCCCCCTACCCCCTTAGAATCTCCATTTACAAACCCACAATCCTTTTAATTGATCTGTTCCTCCACAGGCCATTTTCCAAACCCTGTATATCTATATATGTGTATTTTAACTGTCTCAAAACTGACATCACAGAATGACAGAACTACCTTTATATATATATATATATATATATATATATATATATATATATATATATATATATATATATATATCTATATATATATATACTTTAGGTAGATAGTGTAGATAAAAAAAATACAGAAGGTACATAGTGTAAGGTGTAATGTTTACAGTAATTTGAAGTAAAACATACAGTAGACAATAAAAGCAAAATAAGCGGACAAAAGAACGGACTAACACAAATGAAGAATTTTTATAGTGACACTATTTAGTAAAACAGGAAACAGGTGTTGAAGATAAGTGTAGCATGGGAACCTGAAGGTGCAGTGGCTGATGGGAAACATCTCTGTTCATAATCCTGGCAGGCTTGTAAACATATGACCTTGTAAGAGGCAAATAATGTGACAAATGAACTTATAAATAGCGCGCCGCAGGCAAATGTGTGGTCTGTAGAGGGTGCAACCTAAAAAGATTAGATCTCACGCAAGCTAAGCATTAGTATGTGTGAGTTAAGCAGCTAAATATCGAGCTAAATAAGGGTTCCAACAAAGTTTCCACCTTGATGGATGAAATAATTGTTCTCGTTTTTCTTTTTAGTTTGGAAAATGGTGTCACCATTGTGAAAATGCAGTTTAAATTTGCTATATTTACAATACATGATTTTGCATGTCTGTTTTAATACATCGCCCAGTCATTATTCCCTCCGTTGTCATTCATTCATCTCAGGCTCACTCATTAGGAGACTGGCTCACTGTTTAAAGACAAACATATTGGGACTAATATATGATGTTGAAATTCATATTCACATCTTTATATGAAATTTATATTCACAACGTTTTAATTCGGTAAAGCTGCTTCATGACAATGCTCATTGTTAAAAGTGCTATTCATAAAAATTGAATTGAAATAATCTTGTTTTATATGATCGTGTTTTATTTTTTTTTTATTTTTCCAATTAAGTAAAGGAACTATGAGCTTAAAATGAGTAAAAATGTCCAGCAAAAGGTAAAATTATTTTAATAAATAGTACTAGATTTTATTATATTCGAGATATCTTCACTGTTTAGTGATAATACCGAACAAATGGGCACCAGAGATCCGATTTCGTTACAATATCGTTGTACTCTGCATCATTAATAGCTTGACTCACATTCTGTTCACACTGACTCACGCTATACTATTTGCTGCATTTTCGTAGAATGCTACGTAGCACATGTCCAACACTGAGTGTCGTCCAATCATCTTTAGACATTAACTATGTATAACGGTCCTTTTGTCTCGTTTTGTCTCCAAGCTTCCCGATGAAAACACAAGCACCTGAAATATTCAGCATTTTTCAGTCTCCTTTAAAGCATGGCTTCATCAGCCATTATAAGGCTCTGCGTGATCGCCATGAAGTCAGTTAATGCCAGATCCAGCTGCTCAGATATATCTTTAATTGAAAAGGAATAAAAAAAAAAATCTTGGCCCGTGCTGAATTTTGTTGGACAGAAGTCGCTCATCTCCACGAGGGAAATAAGTAATGAAAAGAAAATAGCTTCTCTCCTGCCTTTAATACCTGTTGAAGCCATAAAGACTAGCAGGAGGTGGGAAAGTAATGGACTGAGCCATGGCGAGTGGGCAGATAACTTTCATATTACATCGTACATCTGCTAAGAAGGTTTTCTTGCAATTGGATTAAATGTTATTGCCATTCAGCTCTCAGAGCGAAAAAAAAGCATGCGATGGCAGCTCGTATAGCTCATCCTTTTCTCCCTCTCACTCTCAGTAGATTTATTTGGAGATGAAAGATGTATTTTTATGTGCAAGTTGCACCCACTTTGGATAAAGAGAGAGCGAGAAAAAAAACAAGCCCATAACTGTACTTTTTATTTCAAGGTTAAAATAAACAGTGAAAGGTAAAGCAGACACTCGGGAGACTGGAGAAGATAACTGATGAGTCTAGCAGCGCAGAAATCGGAATAAAAGAAGCTTTTCTGTAATGTGGTTGTGCTGAAGAAGTTCCAAAAAGTCACGGAAAAAAACCCTGCTAGAACAATGACCCTTCGTCAGCGTAGTCCTTTATTCCGACCCCTGTTTTTTGCTCTGATCACTCATACAATTTAGGTTGCTAATTGTAAATACAGTCACTGTACTGGCTAGCTAGCATGCTATGTTGCAACCTGGTCGAATGATTGATTACAGAAAGCCACTGCATGGGATGAATATTTTGCATAATTCTGTAATAATAATAATAATAATTATTATTATTATTATTATTATTATTATTATTTGAATAAAAAGAGCCAATCAAGAGCTCCTGAGTTCTTAAATATCAGTTCAGAAAGGGTATATGTAGTGACAAAAATGACTGAATTTGGGGAAAAAATTCTCAAAACGCTCATTCTATATAATCATACCTATTCATTAGAAACATCTTAAAATGAACCTTAATATAAAGTTAGACAAATTAGACTAATACAGCCTTTAGAAAACAGTCACACAGATTATGAACTTTTGCATTTTGTATAAACATCTTTTTAAAAATTCGTAAAAAGTCAATTGATAATTAAGTCTACAATCATTACAGGATGCCAGAGTACAGAATTCTGCTTCTTAACCAACCGGCTGTTTGTTTGTTAATAAATCAGAGCCAGAGAAAGAAATCGTGAAAAACTATTGAAATGGTTGCCTACAAAA
>JACRUU010000018.1:14350568-14525568 GCA_030449085.1 Kryptopterus vitreolus
ACACACACACACACACACACACACACACACACACACACCATATATATATATATATATATATATATATATATATATATATATATATATATATATATAATGGAACAAAATGACATGTATTTGTTTATAATTTAAAAAAGGCATTGTGTGAAGTGCAAAATAAACTTCACACAGATTGCAATATTTTGCAAACCTCTTAAATCATTTTCTTTTATTCACATTAGAAAATGACAACATTTTTGAAAAACGTGATTTCTGAGGCAAATACGTTGTGCTAAACAGGAACCTGTGACAACTGTACAAGCGTAACCTCATTTCTTTTTATAGGTCGGATGACACTTATGTCCATTCAAAAGCAGCCACTTTTGCACTTTTATTCAAATCACATTGAAATCACATTTACACAGGGGAATAGTGCTTTGACTCAAAACAACGAAGATGGACTTAAAGCAGTACTGTGAAATGCAAAATTTTTATACCGCAAGTTGAAATTCATTTTACAAAATGATTACGATGAGATGTGAGGAGATGAAACAAATAGAGTAAAAGTTTGACAGTCTGTGCAATTAAAATCAAACAGTGACCCTTTTTTTGTCCTGAACATAAATCAGATTTTTTTGCACCAACGATTTGTTGCGAGACAAAGCCAAGCCCATAAAATTTCATGTTGGAAAAAAAAATCATTGTTCCTATTGTTGAGTCTGAAGAAACATATGGGTTAAATCCATTCATTTAATTTCTTCTTCTTCTTCTCGCTCTCTCTCTTTTCTTCCCCTCTCTCCGTCTCTCTCTTCACACCATGGCTTCAGTAACAAGGCCACAAGAAATGATGCGGTTCAGCGGGAGACAAGCAGACCTGGCGAGACGCAGGAATTCCCTGAACACATTCATCATTCCCTCTCTCTCTCTCTCTCTCTGTCTCTCTCTTTTTCCAAAAACACGCTGGCTTCACTTCAAAAAGCCCCGAGCAGTCCAAGTCAGCTCGCGTAAAAGCCATGTCCTCTTCATGTTCTCCGTCTACAGCTCTTTTAAAAACGACTGAACAAATAACCATTATTTTATTTTTTTTTGTACAGAAGTACTTCGTTTCTTACTTTGCTCACTGGAAGTTTATTAGAGAGTTATTTAGTTTCTTTCTCTTTGTGCGCGTGTGTGTGTGTGTTCACATTGTGTATACTTTCTTGTGCCAGTTACAGATTTTTATGGAAGGCATTTTTCTTGACTCATTGCTACAGTGGTTTTTGCACATAAATAAATACTCATCAGTGCTGATTCGCTCTGTATGTTACCCGAAGTTTTTTTCTTTAATTTTTTTTTTTTCTGAAAACAAGTTTAGCTTCAGTTTATAATTACAGACTACATAAAATCTGGCACAATCAAAACGACTTTTGGACAGAACACTTCGACTAGCCTGGAAGTGTTATCAATGCGTGGAAAAATCATTTGTAGATCTAAAAAAAAAAAAAAAATGGAATTAGGACTGGGAGGATGCATCGTTATGGTTGTTATGCTGTAATCAAGAAACGAAATCAAGGAATGGTTATGTCACCATGGAATGGTTGGATGATTTTCTGCGCTCTATTTTTAGTAACAGAACTCTAAAACAAAAAAAAACAAACAAACAAAAAACAAAACCTCAGGACTTGTGTTCAGGACTCGTAAACAAATTTTTATCAGAGTCTCAACTCTCAACAACTTTTCTGGGTTCTTTGCTCTCTGAACACCACTGTTCACTGAGTAACGAAGATGTAATGTTTAGACAAGATGACAAGATAATGTTTCAATTCGATTTCAGTCGTATAAGGATTTGAACACTAGACACTGCCCAGAAGTTACAGAAATCAATAAATCATTAATATATAGATGCTCCAAGAAGTTTACAATGGTTCGACTTATGGTTTTTCAATCTTACAAAAATGTTCAAATGTAGCAACATATGCTCCGCCCTCCAATCTTTGAACTTTTATAATTGAATACAGTACAGTACTGTAAATTGCACTGTTTTGCTAAATGATGTATATGTCCTACCCCATTCTGATCACCATTCCTTTAGTTTAATGTGTAAGCTAAGCCATGTCTCAACTTAGCAAGACAAACTCCCTGAGATGACATAAGGAAGGAAACCTTGAGAGGACCCAGACTCAAAGTCCGTTTGTTACAGCCCCATCATTGTTTAAGGCTGTTCATTAACCATATAACAAAGTTTTGCTATTTTCTTTGTATAATGTATGTAGAGTTTATATATACAAAAAGTGCTAAGAAAAGACAAATATTTAATTTCTGGTTCATAAATCTGTTCCCAAACCTGCCAAACTTCATAAGCATCACTCCATATTTTATTTTAACCATACTATTAAAATAACTTGACATGCAAATGATTCCCAGTTTTCTTTATGATTAAATTATTAAATTAGACATTTTATTTAATAATTTATTCATTAGAGGCAGTATTCAAATCAAATCATTTTGATCAATGTTCTACCCTTCCCCATCTAGCATGTATATATACCATTATTATTATTATTATTATTATTATTATTATTATTATTATTATTGTTGTTATCTTTGGTGAACAGATTTGAGGGATTTCCTTCAGTGATTCAGTCTTTAAATAAGCTGAATTGCACAAAATCATCGTGTTCATCCCACAAAGCTGTGTAGTTACGGACATCGTGTACAGGCTTATAATGACAACAGACATTGTTGAAGACGCAGTAATTGTTTTGTGACGATTTGTAACGAACCCTCTGTTCACTGTATAACTGTATACACAGCGCCACTGTGAACGCTGAGAAACATCGAACCGGGTAATAACTCTTTTAGCTCCCACTTGCCTTTAAATAAGCACAGGTGGGCTTTTTCTGTTCACACACACTTAAGTGCTGCAGAGACCAACAGTGCATGTCCCCATACACACACACACACACACACACACACACACACACACAGAACACATAAACCTTGCCCGACCTTCCTCATTCCAGTTAGCACTGTTCCCATATGAGCAACTAAAAAAAGGGAACTAAAAAAAGGGAAGCAAAACAGACGAAACTCTCTCCATTTTCTTAGCACTGAAATAATGTATAATTAAATACAGAGAGACAGACAGATCATAACATAGATAAACAGAAAGCCAGTTAGATAGATAGATAGATAGATCGATAGATAGATAGATAGATAGATAGATAGATGGAGCTGCTCGGATAATAAGAGATTGTCACACGCACACACACACGGACACACACACACACACACACACACACACACACACACACACACACACACACTATACTACTCCAGCTGGCACTGCAGCTTGGCATGACAGAATGTGACAGAGAATCCGGAGGCTAGGGACTCGGGGAATCCCGTAACAATAACACTGCTGGCACAGATGAAATAAAGGCCCGGATTAAATCAGAGCCACCGCCCACCTGCCAATACGACATTATATGAAATTTATATGTTTAACTGTTGTGTGTAACAGTGTGATGAATTCACAATCCAATCCAATAGGGCGGGTTTCCGTCCAGCACGATATCAGATTACAGCGTATCGAGATGGCAATATATGCGACATCAATCTAAAATGTAAATCTACCTATACATAAAACACTGCAAATCAGGTAGTAGGTAAGGAACAGTTTTGGAAAGATTCTAACATTTCTTCAATCTTAAAAATAAATCAGACTCTTCTAATGGATTATCTTTATGACCCAATGATGATAAAAATAGGATCTTCAACTTTTTGCAACCTGTGAACATAGCTTGCTGTGATGAAACCAATGTAGACACACACACACACACACACACACACACACACACACACACACTACACTACACTTAAATATTTTAGTGCATCAACAGAAAAATATATAAAAAATACACAATGCAAATAAATGGTCAAGTGCAGACCCTTTCATACATTTACCCAGAAAAGAAAAAAAATAGATAGGAGACATACAGGACTCACTATTGTATTTCCCTGTCTGGAGAACAAATTAAATTCTTTTATAGTGAAAATTCCGTCTAAATTAAATGTAGGTAATACACAGCACTGGCTAATTTGTTGCTAACACTATGACCTGATGCCTAGCGTGCTGCTAATGCTAGGTTTTCTGGATAGTGTGTTGCTTATTCTACTCAACAACTGTTGTTGTTGTTGCTCTTGTACTGTAATTTCAGTCCTAGTTCCTAAAGCAGACAAAACTGCCTTTTAGTACAAACCGTAATTTGTCCAAATTTCTTCTCAAACAAGTAGCAACAACAAATCAACATGGCTGCTCATCATGATCACCACAACACATTTGTTTTCACTCAAAAACATAGATTCAAATGTAGGAAAACTTCACATTTTCATTCATAACTGCCAAATATTAACGCTAATAAATTGAGGTAATGCATTTAATGCAATTAAAATTCAGCATTTCACTTTAAACTCCATACTGCAAACCCTTTGACACTGTTTTTTTCTCTTCAGAAAGCGAACACTTTTATCCTTTTATCATAATTTTAGTCTCATATGGGAAATTACAGAGCACCTTGGAAAAAAAAACAAAACAAAAAGAATATCTGAAGCTTCACTGATGTAGCATGAAAGGATTCAACCCTGTGATTAGCAATGAGCTATCAGGCGCTTTTCTTTTCAATGTCATTTCCCTCGTGTTTGTTTCGGCGTGATTACCGTGCCTATAAATGACACAATTCAGGAAGCAAATGCATCTTTTCATGTTTAAATTACCCACCCAGACGCAGGCAGCCCCATCATGAGCTAAACGCTAAACGCCAGAGCCTCTGTGCGCCGCGTCCGAGTCGTCTAAACCGAGGTTTGTTGAGATTTGCGATGATTACGACGATGGTTTGTGTCATATTGCAGTAATCAGACGGAGGAAAAGCTTTCGAGTGTCAGGATGGAGCGGTGATTTCTGGATGATTTTAGCCAGAGCTCTCGTACCTCGGTGGCCAAACGTGCTCTCCAAACGGCGCACAATCAAAAAGACCAGCTCCTAAACCAATCACACTCAAGGTTTTATTGTTTAGACAGAGAGGCCTGGGGGGTCAAGGTTCGCTTCCAGAGTTATTTTTCCAATCACTGTCCTATAAATACTCGCTTAATTTTATTTAGTTTTAATGCTAATTGTCCGGCCGTGTATGTTGATCCTCCCCACATCACTATGTTTGTTTACGGCGTGTTGTTTTCAAGGCATCGAGAAACTTCTCCAATGCTGTTTATGTTGTGCACGAGGAGTAGTGTTAGGTTTCAGGACTTTTTATCAGAAAAATATAGAAAGAAGTTAGGGACTTATAACAAATGTATATTTGTTTATTTAGTTGTTTATTTGTTTGCTCATTTCTTATTTACTTACTTGAATTTCAGAGCACACTGAATGCAGAATCTTGAAATGTGTTTTTTCCTGTGCTCTATTGGCTATTCCACAAGAGATAAAGAAATCCTGGAAGTGCAAAAAAATCAATGAAATCTATTGGTTTGACATTCAGCAAGGGATGGAAAGGCAATCTGTATGCCTATGAAAAGCAAAAGACTGTATGTCTAGGAAAAGAGTAAAGGAAATACATGCTTACTATAAGAATAAGTCAAAGATAAAACATCAAAATATAGGTTTCTTGAAAACAGTGGTCTAGATTGAGATGTCGAAGGAAATCCAGACTTTCTGGACTTAATAGGGAAAAAAAGAGCCTTCCTGGAAGGGACAAAAAATATAAAAAAAAAAAATCTGCTCATGTATGGAATATTTGCATTCCCTAGTGATGGAAAGCCAGATTCCAGGAAATCGGAATCTTGGAATAGAGTATACTTTCTAGGATCAAGAGATTCAAGCATTTACAGATAGCAAAATGATCTGGGAAATATAGGTTTTCTGAAAAGAATGGTCTAGAAAATCAAGATGTTGAAGAAATCCAGACTTTCTGGACTAAATGGGGGGAAAAAGAACTAAAGGCTGGATTTGATGAACATGCTGAAAGTCAAGAGACCCCACAAAACCAGGCTTCCTGGAAGTACTACTAAATGTAAATGTCTAAGGAATGCAGGAGTTGAAGACAGGTTAATGTTTAGGGGATAGAAAATCTGGGAATGCTGGGAGTGGTTTCTAAGTTTCGGATGCTATGTGTTTATTGGAAGGAAGCTAGACTAAAAGATTGTGTTTGCATAGAAATTGTGTGATCTAATAAAGGACTAGAGAAGCTAGAGAATAAGAAATCATGGGGATTGAAAGAAAGTATGGGGAGAATAATTGTGCTTATCAGGGAATTCAAGTGGCTAGTTTCTGTAAGACTAATTTAATCCTATATAGTCTAGATCTCCACTAGAACGGCAGGAAAATGAGTAGTCTACAAACTTAATAGAGCAGGTTTTCTTAATATAGATTATTCATGGATATAGTATCCATAATTAGGAAAGGAAGGTTTCTTATAACAGCTTTGATATAATGTACTGCAGTTGCCAAAATAGCAAAAAAAAATGACAGCTATTTATTCTGGAAGGTGATTGACATACAGTGACATGGGTAATCTTTAGTGTCTAGGACTCCTTGTCTTAGGGAAATCTAACTATTCCAACTATTTCCAAGCTTTATAATACAGTATATTATATTTATTAGACATTATTATACAGTATACAGTACATTTGGTAGAAGTAGCTCCGGCGTAGCTGTGAGTAATAAATGGGTAACTCAGTGTACACATTTGATTTCACCTGAGAGATTGATTTTTACGAGTCCTGCAATATTTATATGTTTATGATCATAATTTCCATCTGGAGCAATCAGCTGCACTCAGAAAGAAGAGGGGGGGAAAAAGTGGATTGATGTAGGTTGAGCTCAACTTGTGTTTCATGATTGGAGACTGTTTCTGATTATGTGCTGCTCAGGGAGAGGGGGGAAAAAAAACACGTTTTGCTTTGCTCCGTGGCCTTGTTGCTGTGCTACCCTGCAAAATTCCCCAGTTTTCCACTGTCATTTCAACATGGCACAAGCACACACGCACGCACACACACACGCACACACTCACACAAACATACGCACAATATATGCCAGCTGAGACCGTTCACACATGCCCTCCAGCAAAGTGTGCCTAAATCTAATATTCGTCCATGCGTGGAGAGCACTAAACAGCAAAAACGGATAATCGTGTATTGCGTGTGATGGCTTTGGGCATTAAAGAAGCAAACCTGCACATTTTCTGTCCATTTTCTGGATTTCGTGACACAGATGAGTGCTCTTTATAAGCCTAAAAGTCACTGTAGGGGTGAATTCTTGGTGTTCTCCAAGACTTTGATGGAGTTTCTGTAGGAATAGTGACATTTTATGGTTTTAGAGATGGACTGGGTTCAGTTAAAGGGGGTGGGGGGGGGTGTGGGGGTGTTGAGCTTTTACTGCTTTTCCACACTTTAGTTGCATGAGAAGTGTTAAAGCACTAATATCATCTCACCCATAATGATGCACACAGACTAGGAAAATAGGAAAATGGCATAAAAGAGAAGTAAGTGCATCTGAGTACAATCAGGAGTCTACTACAAAACATTATGGTATATATATATATATATATATATATATATATATATATATATATATATATATATATATATATATATATATATATATATATATATATAATTATATAATATATATATATATATCTATCTATATATATATATATATATAGGAGGATTACTATATAGCATGCATTAGTGCAATATAAAATGGTTGAATGTTGAAAAAAAAATACATGCTACATGCTATACATGTTACATGCTATTTTAATGGTTCTTTAAAGTTACTATTACTTTATTTACGCATAATATAATATTGTGTTGTATATTGTACCAATTGTTTTGTTCAACCTATATCACAAGACACCTGACTTTCCCAAGCTTCAATTAAGCTTCCTTAAGATAAGATAATTGGGAATCATTTCAGATTTATATGTCTATTGTTTTAAAAAAAAAATGTGGAGCAACATTTATGATGTTTGGCAGGTTCGGGAACAGATTTATGAACTTAAAATTAAATATTTGTCTTTGCTTAACACTTATATATACACACACACACCATACAGACAGATACAGTATACAGGCAAAGTACTGGAACATCTGACTTCTCCATATGTGGTATTACCACAAAGGAGGTGCATAAATATACATATTTCCATATATACAGGTATATAAATATATATGTGTTTGACATTATTTACGTGGGTTGAACTGGAAGATTTTGACACCTTTGGAATGAATTGGAACGCTGACTGCACCCTGGGCTTAATCACATTACATCAGTACCGTAGGTTACTAACAACCATGTGGCTAAATAAACAGAGAGCTCCAAAATCCCTGATGAGAGGAGGTTATTGTAATAATTAATGGAAACAAACGTGAAAGCACATTATCTTACAAACTTTATCCCATATAGTGTAGTAAGATCTTTTAGATTACACTAGTATGGAAGAAAGTACGAAAATACTAGTATGTATGTTAGGGATTTAGCCATAAAGTTCATATTACAATGATGTTCGGTTGTAAAGCGGTAATATTAAGTCCAGACACACACCCACCCACCCACACGCACACACACACACACACACACACACACACACACACACACACACACACAAAACATGTAAGCATGTTGGTGTAACTTCATATCTCATGCCCATGTCGCTGAAAGTCATAACGTGGTGTTGCGTGTGTGGTGTGTGAGTCAGAGCAGAAATGCGGTGCGGTTTGTTTTTCTCCGTAAGGCCTCCGAGGTCTCCTGGGTCTGTAGGAATGATATTGATGGCGTGGAGGATGAAAGGGTGGAGGGATGAAAGGAGAGCCGCACTCCCTGAAGGTGGAGGTGCAGACGGCAGGGCGACGGGTCTGCAGCGGAAGCGCAGCTTTTCCCCTGACGATTCGCTTTTCCTGCAAAAATAAAGAAATCGTTAGGAAGATGACAGCGCCTCGGAGAGAGGGAGTGCTCGTACAGTGCAAAGTATACACACACACACACACACACACACACACACATACACACACACGCTGTCTCTTTCTCATCATCTTGTTTTCCTATGTCTGTCAATCTCAGTCTCTCAATCTTCCTTTATTTTCTCTCTCTCTCTTTCTCTCTCTCTCTCTATCTGCTTGTCTCTAGAACTTTCCATCTGTCTCCTCAATCTCTCCCACTTTGTCTCTTTTTTTTAGATTTCTTTCTTAACCTCTTTCTATGATTCTCCTTTCTCTTTCTTGCCTACAGCATGCCCTGTCACTCTTTCCTGACATCTATTTCGACATCTGAAACCCTAAATCATTACGTAAACAAATGTGGGGCCTCAGATTGTGGGATTCGTTGTTTTGTTTTGTTTTTTTCCTCCTGTCAGCCTCCGTCCAGTTGAGCACAAATCATCTTTCCATCCAGCCAGACGAGACAAAGATGGAAAGACGGGTGTGCTTTTTAACAGACTCAAATTGGATTTTGAGTTTAGTGAACTCTGTTCGCTACTTAGCAATTACCTCCGGCTGGCTCTTTGCATTTTACAACAATGCAGTTAGAGCTTTGAGACGTAACCATAGTTTATCGCTTGAACCACAACCATGATGGACTTTTGTTCTCCGTGAGAATTACTATGCTATTGCTATTTCCATAAATAACCAAATGTATTACTCTGCCTGGATTGCACTGGCTTTTCAGGATCTGTTCATTTTTAGAGGAACGCTAAGTCTTGTGGTGCGTCAATGAAGCTGAACTGGCCGACGCTGAAGTTCAGGTTACAGGAGCAGCAAATTGCACCTTAGCACCTTTTAAATTGGTTACATAGACACTGTTTTAACCCACATATTGCCATATAGTAAGTCTTATATTATGCAGAATAGAGTACAGAACAGTGTAGTATAGTAAAGAAAAAAAAGTACCTTGATCAACACATCCCACATTTGGATGATATGCTATATCCTGCAGAGTACAGTAAAGTGCAATATACACCGATCAGGCATAATTTTATGGCCACCAGAGAGCTACAGTAGCTCGGCTGTTGGATCGGATCACGTGGGCCAGCTTTCACCCACCAAGTGTATCAGTGAACCTTGGCGCCCATTCATCACTTTCTTGGACCACTTTTGAAAGACTACTCCAAACTGGGAACACCCTTCAAAATCAATAGTTTGTGAGATGCTTTGGCCCAGTCACAAGATTTTATATAGTATAGTATAGTATAGCATAGTATAATATAGTATACAATAGCATAGTTTAGTATAATATAGTATAGTATATTATAGTATATCAGTATAATATAATATAGTATAGTACAATATAGCATAATATAGTGTGGTATAGAAGAGTATAGTATAGTAGAGTATAGCATATTTTGCTATAGTATAGTATAGTATAGCGTAGTATACTGAACTCCAGAATTATTATTTTCATATAACAAAAAAAACAGCATCTCTCTCTCTCTCTCTCTCTCTCTCTCTGTCTGTCTTGCAAAAATAAAATAACACACATTTGCATCGCTAACTATACAGCTATGGCTAGTAGTTTGATATATTTTTGTTTATAAATGTGTTAAAGTGTATTATTATTGTTAGATTATGCATAATGCTATTTATACAAGTCTTCAAATGACGTGTTTGAATGAGTACACTAATACTAACTATATTTAAAATACACACCTCGGCCATTCTAGTCATTCAAAAACACTCTGGGATATTATTTATTAAAACAAACAGGATTTTTAGCTAGTTTATTTTATAAGCAAACGTCTATGAATAAGCTGTAACAGCGTACCAAGGATGTGAAGATTACTGTGGGAAGATTAAATCTGAAATTTTTGAGAAATATTTTCTAATTGAAATTATTTTCAAAGTCTCATATCACAGAAAACTGGAAAAAATAACATGTGCTTAACAAGACTGTCACTATCGAAGAGACTAAAGCAGAAATGCACCAGGTGTTCCGTGTGTCTGTGTCTGTTCCTGTGTGTGTGTGTGTGTGTGTGTGCATGTCCAATGTCCAGGTGTGGAGACTCTGTTGTCATGTGATTAAGACGAGACGGCAAATCCCACCTGCTGCCCCGCACTCACACAAATTAACGTGAGCAGCGCAAATGCTGTCCATTCAAATGGAGACTGATAAAAGACAGACTCCATCTCCATCACAGACACACATACACACACTCACACACACTGATGCCGCAGCCAGGAGGTCTCTAATGCTCTAAGTGCTTCCATGTGTAGCTGCGTTTACACGTCTGCATCAATTAATGCTCATTCACTCACTCAGCTACTGATGGACTCCGGACACATGGCACATGAACATTTTTCTTTGTTTTTACTGGAGGAAAAGTATTTGTTTTTGTATTATTGATAAACTAAACGGGTTATTACCTTTGGATTACTGAATATAGCCCAGTAGTTGTTACAACATGTCTTCTTATAACCACTCGTGACTTTCTACATGCTCAAAATTCAGGATTGTCGATTAATTTGACCACTGAATGAATGAATAAAGATCTTCAGATGCCATTTGTAACAAAACAAAATTAAATACAGTTTTATGAAATTTATTACCGAAAATAGTTTGGAAACAGTTATAAATAGAATACTTGAACTTCATTCATCTTCTACCTCTATATACGATCTTCCCTCGGGTCACGGGGAGCCTGTGCCTATCTCAGGCGTCTATGGGCATTAAGGCAGGATACACCCTGGATGGAATGTTAACCAACCCATCGCAGGGCACATACACACACACACACACACACACACTAGGGACAATATTTCCAAGGTGCCAATCATCCTACCGTGCATGTCTTTGGACCGGGGGGAAACCGGAGAACCCGGAGAAAAAAACCCTGAGGCACGGGGAGAACATGCAAACTACACACACACATGTCCGAGACAGGAATCGAACCCCGACCCTGGAGGTGTGAGGCGAACGTGCTAACCACTAAACCACCGTGCCCCTCTATTATTATTATTATTATTATTATTATTATTATTATTATTATTAGCACTATGGAGAATTGTTTGTTAGGAACAAGTGTGATTAGTGAGCGTTCGCAGGTTCATTCCAACTGTAATATGAACTTGGAATGACATTTGATGTCATCTATTCCAAAAGGCACATCTTCATTTTATTTTAAAAAGTCACAAAAAAGTTTTTTTTTATTCTTATATAAAAATATTTATGTAATTAATTTAAACAAAAATTTTATTGAAAGAGAATATACAAAAATGCCATGTAAACATGATCTAAGTAATTTTATTGGAAATACATTTGTTAAAATCTTTAACAATGATAATGGGCATAGACACAGACAAAATTCAGATGAACAAATACCCAGCTTTACTCCTGATTTCATGATAATGAATCTAACTGTCATGAGTCATCGGAGGTGAAGCCATAAGTCTGTGTGTGCGCGCACACACGTGTGTGTGTGTGTGTGTGTGTGTGTGTGTGTGTGTGCATGCATGAGCGCATTTCCCTTCTCCGCAATCCCACAGCAGGTCTCTGAGGCGTTTGTTTGCCATTTAAATGCACTAAAACAACAGTACGCTTTGGTTTGTTTTGTATATTTTCATGCTCGTGCCTTTGTGCTGCATTTTCACTACTGTGGATGAAACTGATTTACAAAAATGCAAATCAGACACTCTCTCTGTCTCTTTTTTCAGTTCTTGAACTTGTGGGGCGTTAGTAAGGTCACCTGTCTGTTGGATCGGACTGCAAGAGCCGGGTTTCGCTCCTCATGTGCATCAGTGTTGAACTGCCAGACAATTATTTTAGATATTTTTTAAATAACAAAAAAGCAATGTAACATATGTATATAATATAATAATTATTATATAAGTAGAGAAAATTTAGAACAATAAAAAATGAAAAACCTGTTTTTGGTGAGTCAAATGAAATTCAGCTACTCAGTGATTCAGTTACTCCATACAGCATGAAGCGTCCAATATATAAAAAAAAGTGAGTGATGTAAAATTCACTCAAAAACATGTTTACGGGATGAAACAGAAATCGATCTGAATATTCGGATCACTTTTTCCTTAGTGCATTGAGTCAGAGGGAACATACAGCAAATAATGTGTTGTATTTTTTTTCATGGAGATGATTGAGAAATGAGAAATAGAATTTGACATGAAATTGACATCAGCGTTTGATAACTCATGATGAGTTTTGGACCTTACAGCTGTATTACATACATACATACACACACACAAACACACACACACACACACACATCTGGCCCTAATCACTGACATGGTCTCATTTATTTGGCTTGTTAGAGATGCACAACTAATCTGCTGTCTTTTTTCCAATGGCAATTGCTATGCACTATTAGGAAGTATCCGCTTGGTAGATTCTGCTCATTTCAGTGTTTACTGGACTGTTAATGATTGCTATTTGGAAGGGGGAAAAAAAGCATAGAAAAGAAAAAAATACCAAATATCTGGACCTTAAATACAACTCTCTATCAGTGCAAAATAAGTCCAATAAAAAAAAAAAGACAAACAGGAAGCAAAATCTGACCAAGCAGCTAATGTCGAATTATGCTTGACATCCAACCGCAGACCATATAATCAGACTCATGAAATGACGTTGTTAGTGTGATCAAAAGGAAAAACGACAACAATAATTGAAAGAAATCCCACTGATGACATGCACATACATTTGGGTTCCAATACAATCAGTGTGCATTATCTGTCCATAATTCAGATAATAGCTAAAATTGTAGCCAATATTCCTTCTTAAACCAAACGGATTACTTCAGCAATGGAACTGGTTTGTTTGTACTGGAGCTACAATTATGAAGCTAATATAGATAACAAATGTCATTCTTTGAATTCATTATTAAAACATCATCTCCTGGTTTCAGTCTGCTTTAGTCCAGTGGTTCAGTGTTTGAAACAGATCTCGCGAATGTGGTTTCTTACGCTGTCTGACACATACATTTTTATAACAGTCAAGCTAAACACAGTCATGGCAGCCATCTTGGACCTGGAATTCCCAGAGGATGAGAGTGAAAAGGAAAAAAAAAAAACTAAGGCCCTTCTCCCTAATTGCTCAGTTTGGCCAGGCGATCGTCTCTTGGATGAAATGTTCAGTGCCACTTGTTTATTTGTCTTGTTTTGTTTTGTTTTCAATTATGAATGGTCAGTGGTGAGTCACTTTTTAGAGAGGTGTGTGTCTTTCTAAACCATGACAAGTCAATAAAGAGATTTCAGAGGCATCTGAGCTAGTCAGGCGCTGTTTAACTGACAGACATTTCATAGACAATTTGTAGTAGAAACATTATTTAGTATTCTTAGTATTCTAGTAATCTTGTTTACTACTGTCCCTTACGTCAAAGTTTCAGTATTCTCAGTACTAAATGTTAGAATTATGCCAATATATATAAAAATCTAAGTGTTGTACAGTATATTCAACATATATATATATATATATATATATATATATATATATATATATATATTAGCGCTGTAAATATATAAAATATTTAATCAAGATTAATCATATAATCATGAGTTGACTCATGACTTAAGTTATTACTCAAATATTTTTCGCATGTACCATAAATTAATACTATAACTAATTGTGACTAATGTTATAAATATATAAACTTCATTCAAAATCTCTCTTCAAAAGAGAATGATTAACTATTTGATTTTTTATTTCACTCTGGAAATTATTGTTTTAATATTAATTTACTGTTAATTCACTCATTTGTCATTGTCATTCGTATGTCATTTTGTAGTTGTTGTTTTAATTGTTTAAATATGACTGCACAACTAATACAATTATTTGAAATTATAAATTACACACTACAGTATGCTCCCTGTATATAACTGTATATAATATCTATGAGTTACACATCACCTTCTCTACATCTTTCAACTCAATACTATTTCTAGATTATGCACTCCTTTGTGAAAATGGATGTCCCTCAATATGTGTTTTCTCCCGTGTTGTCACGCGAACGTCGAACCAAGCATTAAACAATACGCTTATTCTTCATCTTCTCTATTCTTTCCCATTTAAACCATCTTCCAGGTCACACAATCAACATCTTCCCAAAAGATACTTGTAGTCACTTTTCATAACAGATACTGCGAGGGTAAGGTTGCCCTGTGGAAATTGGGGCGCCATATTTCACAGGTACAAGAATAGCGTTTGGGCGTCTGTTGGAAACATCCCCAAGGAAAAAAGGTGGAGAAACACTACGAAACAAAACAAAAGTGACACCAGAGAGTGCTGTGAATATCAGCGTCTCTGTTTTCAGTGTCAGAAAAGCTTGGGGCTGTAGGTCTTTGTAAATGAAGGTGGAGGAGCTGACCTTTAAATACAATGGCTTCTCATACAAGGAGCGACTGGGATGAGCTTTTAGCTTTAGGTGATGAGTACAGAGCTCATTGTTTATGTTCACTAAGGCCCCCATCAATTGATGAATATATGCTGTTGGGACTGAAAGTCCAAGAACAATAGTCAAAAATCTGACTTTTATTTTGTATTATTTCTAATTTGCTACTTAACATATTTACATATGGTTTCCGAGTTTCTCAGTATTTAGTATTGCTTTAACAACAGGGTACACTCGAGGTTGCATGGACACCACAAAGTTAGCACACAGTTTATCACATAAATAAAAAACAGATTTTTTTTTTTTTTACCATTTTCATCTTTATTTATGTTGAGATGAAGCAATGTTTACAAAAAAGAAATACATGGAAGCTTGTAACTTTTAAAAAATATACCATATATAGTAAATATTTTGGGGTGTTAGCAGTACACCATGATCTGAAGTTTTACACAGTACCAAATCTTGCATGCTAGTCAATAATGTCATTAGCTCAAAGTATGTACTACATCAAATATTGTTCCGTTTTAGCTGAATTCTGAATGTTAACACATTTAAGACTATTTGATTAATGAGATTTTAAATCAAGAAAGGAAGATAGAGGAACCGAACAAGCTAATAAAGCTAGCTAATGTTGACATAAAACCTGGCTGGCTAACATTGCATCAAACTAATAATCCATTATAGTAAATGGAAAATGTATATGGTCAAGATATCGTCAGTGATTATAATAAGTGAGGTTTAAAGTGATGGAATAAATTGGGAGATGATTTGGTGCATCATATAAGCTAGTTAGAAAGACATGCTAGCATTTTAAATTAGTATGTTATTGTTGGGAATATTCTACGTGGAATAGGAAGTGTTTTTTCCAGATGGAAACAGGACAATAAAAGAAAAGCATTTTTTTTTTTACAAGGGAGCTGAATATACTGTTGCTAATTCCTTTACCAAATAAGAACACACACACGTTCTCACATACACACACACACACACACACACACACACACACATGCACAGACACCCCAAGCTAAATTTGAATCCCTGTCTGAAGAACAGGTGATATTCTACCCTTCCCTTCCGAGGTACTGCATGAATGCAGTGACAACATAGCTTTCCAAAATAAAAATGGCTGACGTAGTGTGTTTGCTGTATGTGCTAATGTGCTCTCATGGTGGCTAGCGTTTAAATTTGTACTTTTTTTTTTAAAGTTGTGTGGTATTAAGTCTTCATGACCTGGTTTCTAGCAGTTTCTTCCACATTCAATGTACAGTATGAGCTTAATAGACATCAATTATTATTACTTTGTTTAATCTTAATAAAATTCTTAAATAAAGCTTTTATGCTTTTTTATCACACTTGGGTTACAATTTGTAGATATGACCATTTTTTAAGGTATGTTATTATATATTTTATATTAATATACATTTTTAATCTGATTCATATTGATATATAGATAGTTGTGCATTATTCTTATATCACAGCACATGTACTGTAGTTCAAGGTCACATATGGATTTGTCTGGCAGGCTTCAAGATAATCATCCAATCTAGTCTTTAGGTTTGTCATGTATTAGTGTTAGTAACTGTAAGGTTATATCAGTAATGGTAATTTATTTCTGTTAATTGTGCATCATTCATCTTTTGAAATGTACATAACCTGCATAAAAAGATCCGTATGTGCTTTTTTAAAAACATTCCATTCAACATTTTGTTCCTATTTTAGTATCTTCATTCTTAGAAATATGGGCCATGTTTGATATTTTGGAGTGTGGCTGTGGAGATTGTGCTCATTCGGACAATCCATTCCAAATCATGTTCAATAGCTTTGAGGTCATGGGTCTATAGCAGGCCATCGTCTTGTCCAACCAATGTACACAGCATCTTCATTTCGCCACCCCAGGTCTATTGCCATGCCAAACAAGTTGAACAGGCGAAAGGAATATTTAAGGCTTTGTTGTGCCTCTAACTACTTGGTAACAGTTTGTTGGAAGAACCACATATTGGCAGGGAAAAGTTGGGTACCCCATTACTTACGTCCATTTAGTATATCTATTTTTCATGAAAGTTGCAGAGCGTTGATAGATTTGAATGTAAACTGCCAAATGTTGATTCCATAATAGCCGGTTGAGCAGCTCACTAATCTGCAGCTTTGCCTAAATGTACACACTGCTCCCTGATTAAAATCCTAACTCAGACGATACCATTTCTTTCATTTTATTATTATTATTATTATTATTATTATTATTATATATTTAATTATTATTTAATTTATTTTATTGTATTTTTTTCATTTACAACATGAGCATTTAATTATTGTGGTGCAATGCAACACAAAACTCTCCTGGGCAGTTTACTGTACGGTATATTGCAGCATCGATGTCCAAGAGAACTGAAGGACCAAGTGTTCACTGTAATAATGTGAATCAGTAAGAAGGTGTTGACGATATCCTGTTTTCTACTTCTTCTCTTATTTCAACTGCCAACTGTGCACGCAGTCCTGCCATCAAGAGATTCCCCAGCATGTGCAAAAGGCTCCGTTTCGATCGTTATTGCACGTACAGATCATTACTGAGCCAAAAGAGAAGATAAATTCGAGGGATTTTATTGAAAATCTTATAGCGATTCGTCTTGCCAACAAAATGAAAAATCAAAAGGCCCAGCCCGGGATAGAACGGACCATTGCAAAAGCGCTAAACACAAATGAGTGTAGCCTTCAGCACTTTGATACGCAGCATTTCTCCTTTTGTTTCTCGTTCTTGTAACATCAAAGATAGGCGGCTCTCAGACTGCGCGATCATTACGGCAAAGTTGTTTAATTTGTGGCCACATTGCACACGGCTGACTGAATGCAAAGCTGTCCGTCTCGGGTGGGCGACGCTGTTGAAAAACGCATGAAGGACTTGTAAATTATCCATTTAAATTAAGCAAATCTTTCCCAAACCCCTCCTTGCTTTTTCCACACGCTAATCGGGACATGGTACTGCTAGGAAAGAACGATGTAAATGTTTTGGGTCTGAGTTTATTGATTAGAATGAATGAAGTATAAACACACTCCAAATTCCTTCCCCCACCACACAAATTCACACTTGCCTATATTTTTTGTTTCTAGGCATGAATAGGGCACCTGGGAGGCAGACGCCTTTGTTCGGCATTCACATAAATGCATTTACATGCCATGTCCATTACTATTCAAATGAATACAAACATTAAGCAAACAAAAAGTACCAGGAAAAACACACACGCCGCCAGCCTTCCTCACTCGGACTTCCATTTGTTTAGATTCGGAGAATCGAGAAGAAGAAATGGAATGAAAGCGATGTTATAGAAAGTGTGGTGTTACAAAGCAGGAAGTGTATAGAAAATTTCCTCCAAAAAAATGAAAAATTGCATAATTATTAAAATGATATAACAATAAGTATATATAACTGGTGGCAGTTTTCCATATGTGACCTTAAGGTGTAAATAGAGTTTGATGAATAAATGAATGAATGAATGGATGATTTTTTTATATAATCTTATACAAAATATTTGGGCATTCCAAAATTAATTGTAAATTAATTCTGACTAATTAGTATATATATATATATATATATATATATATATATATATATATATATATATATATATATATATATATATATATATCTATATATATATATAGAATATATATAATATATACTACAAAACACATATAGATATATTATCTATATATGTGTATGTGTGTAATACAGTATATATATATATATATATATATATATATATATATATATTTATATTATTCTTATTATTATTATTATCATTATACTATTATTGCTGGTGCTGTGCTTTCATTTAATAAAAGTAATATTTTTTCTCACACTTGCTTGAGCACTAAGCAGATTTGGTGGTCAGCAGTGGAACAAAGCTCCTTCTTAGTCCGTCTCTCTCCAGCCCAGCGATTCCTGCAACGCTCCACGGATGTTATTGACCTCCGGGTTAACTCATGTCAGGTAAGCCTACGAGATAATAGACAAAAGCGCATTTTATTTTTTCTTTTTTTTTCCCCATTTTTTTTCTTCCTTCTTTACAGGTGGAATGACGGGGCATATCCTCCAGCAGCACTGACAGATTTTCTAATTCACTGCAGATTCTCATAAAACTGGGTGGCCTGCTGAAACAGAGGCCTCATTCATTCATTCACGGGTGGGATGGAAATTAACTAGGATTAATTTAAAGCGGCGCACGAGGCTCTTCGCAAATTCAAATAAAATGAAGATCAATAAATTAAATGTTAAGAGGAAAGGGGGGGGTCAGGATGTCAAGTTGGCCGCTGATGAGCAACTCCAAAGAGGAAAAGAGGCTTTACTTAATGACTTTATTCCACAGAATAAGCACTTCATCTCTCCTCACACGCATGAGCTGCTTTCCTCTAAACACATCCGTGCTGAACTAGGCTGCTCATTACGCCGCTCGCTCCAAGACCGACTGCCTTTTCGAATATTTTCATCACGCTAGTTTGAAGGCGCTGTTTTTCAGGAGGGTCCAGCTGACCAAGTGCACCATTGAGAACTAACTTTATTTCCTCAGGTATCAAACCCTAAATCTGTTTTCTAGGGTTTTTTTCCTCCCAAGCTGATTTTTATTAGTCAGGAATTCATCATTTATAAAACCAACATTGTTGAGATTGAGGCCAAACCCTCCCCTGTCCTGTCTCCTTGTTTTCTAGGTTTTTGGGTTTCACTTAAAAAGTTCCAAAGTTCAAAGATTTGAAAACCCCCTGTTTTTATGTGATACTCAGAACTCTTTAAAAAAGCAACGACTGATTTCAAGCAAACTGTGGTCTGTATTTACTTATGCAAAATACAAAATAACTTAGACTTATATAAAATTTATTGATCCCGTCCGTTACAGACACAGCAGGTCACAAAACAACAGTAGGATGGAAAAAAAGAAAGAATGCAACTAAATTACTGTAATTTTCTATTTGCACACCAAACAAACACTAAAATCCTGATTCTGGCCTTTCAAATGACCTCTAGTTTTGGCCTTTAAAAAAAAAAAAGAAATTCACATTAAACTCAAACGAGCCAATTTGCGAATGAACCACTTCACGTGTCACTGCGTAATCAATTATCCAGGAGAATGTTACCGAAGAGGCCGATCTGTCATTAATATCATTAATATGTAAACAGAGGCTTCTATCCTGAATGACATACAGCACAATGGAAAGAGGGGTGGAAATGTCCACCAAAAAAAAGACATGAAGTCACTAAAGTGTTGATTGACAATGACAGACAGGCATGGAGTGACGATGTAATGACAAAGCATTCCGCATTCTGGAGTCTTTTTTATTTTACTTATTTCTATTATTCAGGCCATAAAGTGTTAAAAAAAACAATCTAAAAGTACATATACACATGTCTATAATGACAAATATGTTGTTATATGGTTATTTACTGTCCAGTTTTGGGCTACCACAAGGATTTCACAATTCTCTGTAAATGTTTGGTAGAGCTGAATATCAGTGTTGGAAAAAGATACTCACTCAAATAGTTCTGCAATCTGTAACTAATGAACATACAAAACAACACTAGTCTCATCACCTGAGGTAAAAAAAAATTATGTATTGTATTTAAACACAAGTTCCGTCGTTGAATATAGAATTGATTGAACTGTGATGTTCACACACAAACCCTGATTGATGGTGTTTTTATTTCAGTAGTCAGTGCACGGGTCAGCAATTTTAACAGCCTTGAAAGGTGCACTGAAAAGTTTGCTCGCCAAAAGAAATCCCTCAGTGCACCACAGCATCTCATCCTTTTCTTATAGGAACTTCTTTTTAACTTCTGAAATGACCTTTTTTTGTAACTTCTTGAGCCTTGCAATTTTATCAAATATATCACTGCGAAACCGAAATCTATGAAAGGAACTTATATCTTATTTCTAGAAAATGGCTTGGGTTTTTTTTTGCCTTGAAGGATAAAAAGTCTTAAAAATCACTTTGCACTTTAGACCATAAAGTAAGAACATTGGGTAATTGTGCTGTTAGAACAGATTTGGCTCTCTGAGCTCCAGTGAAGGGAAAATTATAATTCTCCAGCATACAAAGTCATATTCTACAACTTTCAATTGTACTTTATATCTGGATTTTGCATGGTTTTGTGATTTACGGTTGTTTTCAGAAACATCCAATGGGTTTTCAGGGACCAACAAGCAGGCAGTTTGTTTTATTTTCTCTCCAACCACACTGGCAAGTCAGTAATATATCACCGGACATCTAATGTCAGCACTGAACAGACAGTAAGATGTTAAAAATAAACGTTCAGAGACCTGCGTTTCATATTCACAGCATTGAAGCTTCTGCCTCGCACTAACGTCTTCTTTCATAACATTCGAAACAAAAATAAGTTCCTTTCTTCTGTGAATAATCCAAACTGAATCTATTTCCCAGATTAGTGTTTACACAGGCCCGCTCCTGATCCGGGAAAAGCTGCACTGTGTCAGAGGGTCAGCTAGAGTTTCACATCAGCATGCCTAACAATGAGCTAAACACTCACACTGCCACTGACAGCACCTCTCTATCTCTCAGTCATTCCCTTATGTCTCTCGCTCTTTATCTTTCCCCATCTTACCCTCTCTCTGCACCTCCATCTCTATCTCGTCCTTTGTCCCTACTTTGTCTCTCTGTACGCTGCCTCTCTGACTACCTTGTTTCATTCGTTCTTCTCCACTTGGTTCCCCCTACCGTCTACATTTTCTCGCTCCCTTGCTGTCTGGCTTTTGGACTTGCTGTGGTTTTACTTGCTCACAGGTATAAGTTGCTCGCAGGAAGCTATCGGTCTCAGGAAGCTGCACTTTTGACTCTTGGCCCTAATTCAGGTCAGAAGAAAGGCTAGTGCACACATACACACATAGACACACACACACACACACACACAAACGAGGTGCATGTCCTCTATTTGCTCTGTGACAGCCGTAAACACAGTACGTTTCTTTCTTTTTCGTTGAACTTGAATGATCACTTCTTTGGCGCTAATAATAAATGTTTCATTTAAATTGTAAGCATGGAATTTGCTATATAGGTTTAGCCAGCTATTATAGCCAGGTGTCTAGCCACAGAAATATAACATCTAGCTACATTTGAAACTGGCTAATGTTTACAACTCTACCAATAACTATCTGTCATTTATTTGCAAGTTAAAATAACATTAAGCTTTGATTAGCGTCGTCATCATTCTATCCAACTTTACTTAATGCCATTAAACTACAGAGCAAGCGTCAAACAATAAATAACACTGGGCACACGGTTTGCAACGCGGGTCCATGCAATCAGCAACAAAAAAAAACTGCCAAAAAACAAGGAAAAAAAGTAATGCAGAGCACCCATATTTATTGCAATCCATAATATGGTCTTTGTGTGTGTGTGGGGGGGGGGAATACCTGGCATCAAGATGTACACATCAATATGTTAAAGATATAATGAGATGTTGCAACACAACACAGAGAAACAGGTTTATAGTTATAAAAGAATAGCACATATATGCTGTGGTTTAAAAATGTTATTAGAATAAAAATATCCAATAATTAATTTATTTTATTTCATCGTGATATGCAGTTCTGGAATTCAAAACAGTGTAGGGGTGCACAACAACTGTTTTGGGGGTTGCGGCCCACAAGTGCCCTGCTTGCCTACGATGCCACTTCATAAACACATTTGAATGATGTGTGCAAAATTTATCTCCTTATTCTGAAGACTGTCTGATTGCTATTTTTCTGGACCGGATGGCTTTTACTCAGTATTGCCTAAAGTTGGAAAACACACTATGCCATGCACAATTTTCTCCTTTACTAGCTCTTAAACTCTTCCCTGTCATATAATATTTATGGATAGGAAGAACTTTGAAACCACACTTGCAGTTAATGCAACCTGCAAGCACTATCTTCCCTCTTCCACATACGCAAGTGTACAAAGCCTCACGATTGGCTGATTCTGCTGTGACGGACATCTTGTCTCTGTCCCAGACATCACAACCAGTAAGCTCCTATAGTTCCAGCCCGTTCACACCTATGGTGTTGACAAGAAACAAACTCTTCAAATGAAATGTCACATGACTACATTTGCGATTGGATAATCAAATATAACTCCGCCCTTTTTGACCCTAGGACGCCTCTCACTTTGCAAAAACCAGAACGTGCGAAGAAGTCGCTGATCTAAGAAATAGCTTGTTAACCTTTTAAAAAAAAACACAGACACACACACATACATACACACACACACACACACACAGACACACACACATACCACATATGGACAGAAGGAGACCAGATGCTGGTGTCTGGTTTTCAGCTACTGAGTGTGAGTGTGTGAGAAAGATGAACACTGATCTTTGTTCAGAGTCTCAAATCCAGGTGCTTTGGCCAGCTGGAGATAGACAGATGCTTTAAGGCAAATGGGATGTGATGCTCGCCACCTGTCCTCACGTACACACAGACAACCATCAACACACTCATGAAACACTTGGAGGAAACCTAAGAGTGGATAAAATAGCCCATATGTTTCCAAAAAGACAGAGGAGCATAAATGAATTGTAATTCATCTTTTTTTCTTTTGTTTCAACTTGGAAAGCCAGTGAATGTTGGCTGGCCATTTTTTTGCTGAATAACTGTGTGACCGGCTAAACCTGGCTTTACTTCTTTAATGCTGTGTGTGTGTATGTGTGTGTGTTTTTCTGTGAAAAGAGCAAGAGAATAACAGGTTTGTTGTTGCCGGGCTTTGGATTGGTCTATTAGGGCTACTTTGTTTCTTCTCCCTCCATCCAGGAACCAGACGGGCCGGGCGGACGGAACGAGGACAATAAGCCTCTTCATCTCGCTCGCCGAGTTCAGCTTTCACAGGCTTATCAAGATCCTCGGCAGAGTGTGCTGAAAAGTCAATCACAAAGGTAAAAAAAGACCCCTGGGATTCATCCACCTTGCCTCCTCACTTTCTGCTCTGAGGGACCTGCGCTCCGGTTGAATTTACACACAGGGTTTCCTGCTAAGAGGAAGCTGCAAGGTGTGAATCTTTAACGCGAGCTGAAAACCAAACGTATCGCTAGCTCAGTTTAGGAAGTGATCATAAATGGACGGCGGGTTTCACAGTACTATATGCAATAGTTTTAATCACGTTGCATCTTTAACAATATGACTAGCCTTCAAGCTAGCTAGCTAACAAAACAATCCGTGTTCCATGCAAACTTTCTTTTGTTGGATTATTATAAGAGGTTACAGATATAATGCAAAATGTCTTTAGCATTCATCAATTCATTCAGTTAAAAATAATTGCTGTAGATACTGTTTATTAGCTAATTGGCATAAATAATTTAGCGCTAAGCAACAGTTGTCTGACTAGTTAGATAGAAATATAGAGAAATATATATCATTATATACCACAATATTTTACACAACTAACCAATATTTACAAAACATAATGTGTATTTTCATGTAGGACAAAAAGAAACTATTCATCCAGACACTTAACTGTAACTGACTAATAATGGAAAAGTGTACTGTGTATTTATATTTACATTATTAAGCTGTATAACCCCAAATTAAAACTGAATCAATCCATTTTTCATTCATTCGATGTGAATCTTTTGGCTAATATTTTCGCTACATGTTCCCATGCATTTGAATGAAGAAAGCTAGTTAACATTCTGTGTGCTAGTGTTTTTCTTCCTGACACAAACAATTACGTTTCCTTTTTAATGTGAACTCTGGCCTCGTTAGTTTTGTTCGTTTGGACCACAACTTTCCCCTGGCCTTTTCGTCGACAAACCTAATCGTTCTGGAGCACAGCGATCATCTCTACATTGACCCCCATAAAATACTATTATAAAGCTGTGCCAGAGTTACAGCGTTCTGACAGAGGGCAACGTCTATTTTAGCTAGCGTGAATATTTGCAACAGGACAATGCACACGAGACAGAGAGAGAGAGAGAGAGAGAGATGAGAGAGAGAGAGAGAGAGAGAGAGAGAGGAGAGATTGAGAGAGAGAGGAGAGAGAGAGAGAGAGAGAGAGAGAGAGAGAGAGAGAGAGAGAGAGAGAAAGAATAGCCTAACCGCACAATTAGCTGACACACATGTTCGTGTCAGGAATCCCATCTGCCAGAGGACGATCGGCTGGAATAAATCATTCGTAGGAAAGGTGAATCGTAGTCAGCCACGAGCCGGAATAATGCGCACCAGATGAGACGGTTAGCGTAAAGCTAAAACAGCAGGTGCAAACAATTCGAGCAGCTGTCAGTAAGCTACAGTGAGATCTTTTGATATCTTAATTGGTAGACGATCCAGGCATAATTTTGCCCGCATCACTGTGGGCAGATATCGGCATGCCTCCATCTGTCCGAGGGGAAATGATGGGATATTTTTTTCACACCCAGACCCTCTGGGATCTCAAAGATCTGTGTACTGATTTCAAATACAGTTATATAAAATAATTCCTGATTGTTATTCTGGCTACCTGCACCAATCAACCGTAGCACAGTTCACTGACATACAATGTAAAAAAAAAAGTAAGTCTGGTATTAAGTACTAATTGGTTGTGTTAGCGTAGAGAATTTAGCAAGCTATGATTCGTTGAAGGTATTACAATTCTGTAATTTTTAATAATTTTAATATTATTATTTTACTCTTTGTTACCTGTGCCTTTGTATGTGAATTGTATGTTATCTGTATGTAAACTGAAAGCTCTGTCACTAAGACAAATTCCTTGTGTGCGTAAGCATACTTGGCAATAAAGCTCTTTCTGATTCTGATTCTGATTCTCTAGCAAAGAAAACATTATCTTACACATTTAGCTAACTATAGTTGTTTGCTAGCTTTGTACTAGCTTGTCAGTTAAGTTGATTCCTTTTGGGTACTTGGCTAAGATTTTTTCATGCTAGCTAGCTAAAAATATTGTAGACACTTTTCAATGCTAACTCGTTAGAATTTCATGGCCATTATCTGTATCATGAGCTAAGTAGGATTTCTGGGTCTACTTTCTTTGATGTTAGCTAGCTTCTTTAACAGCTTGGATTTTTACTTTTTTCCTCCTAATGTTTGCTAGTGATAGCTTAGGTGGAATTTCTGCCTCACAATGACTGTTCCTGTTACTAGTTCTGGATAAGCTGTGACTGTTACTGGAACATAGTGGCGATTTCTGGAAGAGTTTTAGAATGTTCCAAGGTTAATAGTATCTTCGAATTTTCTGACAGCTATTTCCAGATTTCATGACAGCTAATATCATTTTCTTTTTTGTTGTTGTTTCTTTGTTTGTTAACTTTTTCTCCAGTACTAACCAGAAAACATTTTGTCCAAATGATGACAATAGCTTAGCTTAGACACTTTTACCTCAGAGCACTAATCCCATTCCTCATTGCTCAATGTTCCCTATGATTTTCACACTTATGTCTAAAGGTACAAGTTAGGTCTCAAGACATTTCTCTGTACTAGCACCTAGCTGGTGGAATAAACTTCCCATGATATCCAGAAAGCCGAGACTCTACCAGTCTTCAAGCCTCCTGCAATATATAAATTATCACTGCTGTTTTAAAAATATTTGCTTTTCTAACTAAATTTGCTCCGAACAGACTTTTAGATTAAAATAATTATTGAAATGTTTTACTGAATTACCATACAAAACTATTCACCTGTATTTAATCTAGCCTGAGCTGAAAGCCAGAACAATCTATTGTGTATTTAAAATATGAAAAACATGAGCAAATGTTTTTGTCTATTTATGACAATTGTTTTTTTTATTGTGTGTTTGTATTCAATAGTTTGTTTATATATATATATATATATATATATATATATATATATATATATATATATATATATATATATATATATATATTATTGCAGATTTGTTGTGTGCATTTTTCTTTCTGAATACATATATTACATACATATATTTTTTGTTTTTTTTCTTGTTTTTTTCTGTTTGTGTGTTTTCTAGTCATCAGCTGAGACACTGATAGATAGTTATGCTTATTAATATTTATTTATAGGTTGCCAATATTCAAGTGAACAAGCATGAACCGATTTTATTCATTCATATTTTCAAAAGTAAAGAGACACTAATGAACAAAATAATAATAATAATAATTATACCTATGAAAGTTATTTGAAAATTAAATAGCACATTTTAGATATTTGCAAACTTAATATTGTCTAGTCCTCAGTCAGACTATAAGATGAAGTATTAGTATAAAGTGACCACTTCTCGCGTTCCTACTTCACTCGACCAACGCAAATTGTCCGTAAAGGTCATTATTTACCACTGGAGACACTGTCAACTTCAGTAATGGCGTTTCCGAATGAAGCCAAGGTGCCGCATTAACCCTGACGCTGATTTATGGGCCCCTGTGAGCTGAGGACATTTGAAGGCAAGGTGAGGAATGAAAGTGTTAACGCTGAGTGAGCACTGAGGGCGGGTTACGAGTTTTCCCAGCTGAGTGCATGTTTTCAGTGTGTACGCTAAAGGCTTGCGGGTTTGAACTCCACAGCTGAACCATTGACCCCCGAACATCCATCAGGAATAGCAGAAGAGTTGATCACAAGCGCGGTGCGGTGCTATGAGAGTCAAAAAGGCAGGACGTAAAATAAGATTTATCCAGAGATATTTGTAAGCAATTACTATGCGTTTGGAGGGAAACATTGTGATTAAGAGAGGAATAAAAGCAACAGCTTTTATTGTAGAATATAAGGACAAAAATATGTCAGTTTATTTAAGTTTGTTGCACATCTTCGATTGATTTTTCAATCTGTTTATTTATATGATTGTTGAGGCTATTAACTGTTTACTAATTGATTGCAAAACTGTTCATATTGCCCTAGATTATTGTAGAAAAAATGGTAATAATGCATGATGTTAACATGTTAAATAGAATATTCAAGCTTCTAATACCTAGACAAATATTGGTGGACTTGTTGGTATGTGCTTTTTGAACTTTCATTTAACATTAGGTTCCCACTCCACAAGACATGCTCCATGTTCTTGATCAGGGATGGGCAAGCTACAGGCAGCGGGGGGCCACATCCGGTCCCTGGGTCCTTTTAATGCCAAAGATTGGTACAGAATTGTCCAAATCATTTCATAATTATGATATAATTCACCTTTTCCTGTAAATGCCTGACGTTCCACCAGGTGGCGCATTGGATGCGTTTATACATTGATTATTAACATTAATGCCTTTTATATGTTTATGTTTGATGTGTAATGCATCTTGTCCTGGCCCAGTCCATCTGTCAAATTTTAAAAGTCAGTTTGGCCCCTGAGTCGTAATGTTTGCCCACCCCTGATATAGATATTATACTGTTGTTGTGTGCTTATTCCCCCACAAGGGTGTTATGTGTGTAATGTGAGGAGGCCTGGGATGCAGTCAGTTCATCCAAAAGTTGTTCAATTGATTTGAGCACCATAGCAGACCACTCAAGATCTTCCACTCCAACTCATGTTAAACATATCTTCATTCGGCTGGTTATATGCAAAGGAGAATTGTCATGCAGGAACAGATTCTCGTAGTTGAAGTGAAGCGAAGAATATATTGCTTCCTGCTCCAAAGACATCCTATACAATGGTGTGCCTCCATCTTTGCAGCATCTTATAACCATATGAGTGATTCAGTGTATACTTTATTAGATCTTTTATAGATTTCTCAGTAGTATTACTAATCTCTCAGTGACCCGATTGCCTCCGACTGAAAGGTTTAATTGTGTTTAATGTCATACGTCGGCTTTATTTGCCGGGCAGCTTCATCTACCTTGCTGTTAAATACGCGAAGTCTGAATTCCCCTTCCCTATCAGTGGGAATGAGACGTGGCCCGAAGCCAGTGTGGTTTATCTGCGCTCAGTGCATGCTCCACTGAATCAGAGCAAATCGAACCAACAGGTATTCTATTGTATGCTTGCGATCTGGAATGCCATCAGCCTCCGAGTTTCTCTTTCAAAATGAAGAATGAACGAGAAGGTAAAAGGGCGAGCAGGGACAGTTCTGTACAGGTGTTTGGGACAGAATAGAGAGAGGAAGAAAGGTCAGACATTTACAAAATGGATAAAGTGAACTGGAAATCTTGAGAGGAAGAGAAAGAACAGGGAGAAAGAGACAGAAAAAAGAAAGACAGAATGAGACAGAGAGAAGAAACAACAGGATACAATCTATAGTATAATATATATAAAATTAAAGTATAGCTTTTTTTTTTAGAAAACTATTAGATTAGATGGAATATGCAGTTCTATTAGGTTTCGGAAGTGACGTGATTATTCAGATATGCTCATATTAAGTATATCTATCTTTATAAAGAATATTAATGTATGTGTGTTAGTGTTTGTAAACCCACAATCTCTGTCATGACAAACAGTATTGCATTTTATTACCACTGATTTATGCGAGTCTTGTGCAGTTTTGAACAATTAAATTTTTGTGAAATATTTTTTCCATCCGTGTGTGTGTGTGTGTGTGTGTGCGTGTGTGTGTGTGTGTGTGTGTGTGTGTGTGTGTGTGTGTGTGTTTATAACATGGTCATTGTCTTTACCATTTCATATTTATGTATTATCCCAGGTAATTTATTTACCAATTTATTATTATTATTATTATTGTTGTTGTTGTTGTGAAATGTTATTATGTCTATTATATCCTATTTATTATGACTATGAACATGAGCACATTATTATAATATTATAAGTAGATATCAAAATAATATATTTTACTATCACATGTAACCTGCATTCCATCGAGGCAATACTTTTGTGCTCCTTGGAGATATATTTAACATCGGCTGGAGTAGAACACCTTAAGTGACGTCTTATAGAGTTCTGACCTCAACCCTAGTGAACACCCTTGGGATGAAGTGAAACGCTGACTGCACCTCAGGCCTCCTCATTTACATCATTAGTGGCCGAACGAGCAACAAATCTCCACATCACTCCAAAATATATTGAAATATCTTCCCAGAAGAATTGTGGAGGGGAATATATGTAGAATTGGATGTCCAAAAAGTGCGTATGAATCTTAAAGAAAGATTCATATCCAAAAGTGTTTGTCCATATCATGTATAGCTTAATAAAAGGAAAGTATAGCTAATATTTTTTTGGAAAACAATTAGCATAGGTGGAATATACAGTCTGCTGTTCTATACTTATAAGACTCAACTTATAAGACATTAACAAAAAGTATGACTGCATGAGTGGGAATCTGGATGTATGGAAATGGTCATCTCAGGCTTGAGAACAAAAGTGCAATTTGTTGCTTATCATTGCACACCTTTCATGCAGCGTATTTTTTATTTTTTTTAGGCCAAGTGAACAAGTGAGCAAATTCCTGCATGTGTTTTCTTGTTTTGTAGTGAAACATCACTGCCCTCTGCTGGTTGGTCACAAAACACATACATGGGAAAAGACATTACTTATATTTGATTAGTAATACTTTTTATTAGCCTTTCCCTTACTGCACTTTGAATGGTTTATAAACTCATACTAAATAAATATGTAAGGATCAATTTCTAAATGTTTAAGCCTTCCAATATGTATTAGACTTCCTGACAGTGCTAAGTATGTGCTTTAGGACATACATTCATTCATTCATTCATTCATCTTCTACCGCTTTATTCGATCTTCCCTCGGGTCACGGGGAGTCTGTGCCTATCTCAGGCGTCTATGGGCATTAAGGCAGGGATGCACCCTGGATGGAATGCCAACCCATCACAGGGCACACACTCACATTCACACACTAGGGACAATTTTCCCAGGTGCCAATCAACCTAACGTGCATGTTTTTGGACCGGGCGAAACCAGAGCACCCTGAGAAAAACCCCCAGAGGCACGGGGAGAACATGCAAACTCCACACACACATGGCCGAGACGGGAATCGAACCCGGATCCTGGTGGTGTGAGGCGAACGTGCTAACCACTAAGCCACCGTGCCCCACTAGGATATACATCAAGTGTTTTATTTTGTTTTTATGTGTATTACCGGTAAAAGATGGCTCCATGTAGCTAGAAGTTTCTGGTTACAGACAACTGTTCTGTGAAATACAGTGTATACCGAGATAAGTTTGCATTGCACACTGCAGGATTTAAAATAGTCAAACAGTAAAAAAAAATTATGTCCAGCCAATCATAGTGTTTAGAAAATAATTGAACATACAATTAATTAACAGAGAGTGAGGAAGTTTTGTTGAAGGTTGAAGCTTAGAGGGTAAGAGATGTAAAGGTAAGTCACTGTGAATAAGGATCTGCTAAATGTTATAAATAAAATAATAAGTACGCAAGGAACTGTTTACAATGAATGTGTGTGAATGAACTGTGAGGGAAAGATTTGGTAGATTCATCTGATAATAATGGCCAATTAAATGGCCTGAAAACAAGTAAGAGGTATTTTGAGTAACTTTTTTTGTACGTCACGTGATAGACTTCGGGTCTTGATTCGGTGAAAACACAAAAGTTGACCGCTAGATGGTGCTACACTATCCTTTAAAGACATTATTGCCGTATAGTTTTTTTGTGTATTGTTTTTTCTTTTTTCTTTTACTTTTTTTTACTTTTTTTGAGAGGGAAAGAGAGAGAGAGAGAGAGAGAGAGAGAGAGAGAGAGAGAGAGAGAGAGAGAGAGAATGAAAGTATTGAAACGGCAATATCCCAGGACATTCGATTAATGTCAAACCAAAGACTAAAATATCCCAGATCAAATCCCTCATAACACCACATATAGTTACTTAATTATAAATGGTGCATAAAAATGTTAAATTAGTTGTCAATAAATTAACCCCTCATCTTACAATAATAAATGGCATTTGACTCATATCACATGGCAGCAACACGTTTATATTGGTCTTCATGCTACACAGTGATCACGGGCCGAAAATTTCTGACTCACTAACACATCGCAGCTTCACATTTAAAGTCGGCATCACAAACTCATTTCCATTAGATACCTATAACCGTATAGACTCTTTATATTACAGACTTCCCTAAATATTACACACTCGCACCCTAATGTACACCCTATTGAATCATTACATCACGGACTCATTATGGCATTACAGACTCATTATGACTCCACCACTGACTCATTTATTTACTTCACAGGCTCTTCATGAGAATCACTGACTGAACATAACAGGACAGATTCCAGACTTCGCAGGCTTTTATAATCACAAACTCATGACAAAACTACACAGTCACAAAACCCACTCACAATGCCATGAAAGACTCACATAAAACTTAATTGTTTCTTATTATAAGCTCTAATTATCCATTGTAAATGATCACATAAAGCAGGAGATGTTACTTAATCTTCTGTAGTCTAATCTACATCTATATATCCAGATAAACTTTAATTTTGCTTTTAAGATTTTGCAATTAACTTTCTATCTATCGAAAATAATATATAAAGCTTAAAATGATGGATACATTCGAAAGAGGGCTCTATTCAGACACAGGTTTTCCTGTCATAACTTTCTTGCGTCCCCTTGCAATCGAAGTACGGATATACAATAATATTAATATTATCAACATCAACATAATCTATTCTGTGTTCTGATTACTCCATGTGCACAAGACTAATTTGCATTTTGCTATCGTTATACAGAACCATATTAGATCATTATGATAGATGTTCTTTCTTTCTTTCTGGAATCTTGATTTGTAAATATAATCTGTGAGCTGTTGCAGCCCTTCCCGCGATCCAGGTTAAAAGCTTGGGAAAAATTTCACACGCGATAATTAAAACATTTGTGGTTTAAAGGAGGGAATTTGACTTTTCATCACGTCTGCAAAGGATCGCAGCTGTTCCACAGTTATTTTCCCACAAAAGCTGGAGTGATCCCCAGAGAAAGGATCACTCGAGATGAAATGCTTTGTCAAGGACAAATTATGACAAATTTTTTTTCCATGTTCTTTTTAGTGACCGTGGTACTGCCTAGCTCTGCTCGAACATGTGAGGTGTATTTTGGGTTTGTTAGATTGTACAGTACATCATAGACCACGTGTCCTCCGAACACATTTCCTGGTGTATAAAGATTTGGAGTACCTTTGTTTTGAATTATGAACCATAGGAAACCATCTGTTATGGATTTATTCATGTTCTCCTCGCTGCTCAAGGCGGAACTGTTTGATCCACTGTGAGATGTGAAGGGATGAGATGTGGAAATAAAGAATTTTTAATAATCTGGCAATATGGAAAGTGATAAAGATTGAAATTGGGAAGTTCTAACTGCAAAATAATAACCACATTTTGAACAATTGTTTCTCAGCAGGACAATTTATAAATTACATTACATTACAAAGTACATTAACTAACATCCACCAAAAAAATTGTAGGCATTGTTTAAAATTTGTTGATGGGTGTTGATCATCATTTAAAATGTATAAATAGGCAATCTGCTGTTAATAGATGATTGATCATTAATTAATAGTATTAGGTTTTTACAACACACATATTCACATATGACCCAAGACTGTGAATAATGTTTATTTATGTATTTATTCCTTTATGTATTCATGTATTTTGTATGAAAATGGTAATAACCTTTTAGAACTATTACAAAAACAACATTTTTACAACGTTTTTAGGGAGAAAACAACATTGATTTGAGTGACACTGGTGGATCTATTTCTTTAAATGCGGGATAAATTTGACTACGAACAGCGTCAGTGCACAGTTGTTTGATAGTGCTTGTGATATTTTCATTGTTTCACTTTTTAGGTCATATTAGGAAAAGAAAATGATTCATGACAAAAAATGGCATTTTGGGTGATTTAATTGCAATCAAAAAGTGTATTATGTATTCTTTTCTTATATACATAAAATAGAAATATATCTAAAATTATTACATATTATATATATATATATATAACCACTATCTGTCCTAACCACTATATAATAAATTATAAGGAGAAGTTGCATATAGTTATAATATTCAGGCAGTTAAAACATGGTTTTGAGGGTTGAGTTTTGAGTCTCTGTAAAAAAAAAAAAAGACACACCCCCCATCACATCCCACTGTGACATCTTGTTTTCCTTAAGTACAGTGCGTCATCATACAAAACTAGATCAGCAGTGTCAAAGCCACTTCATCAACATACATATTCTCAGTAAGTGCTTTAATAGACACTTTCTTGGTTTTCTTCTTCACAAGCAAAAACTAATCATTAACATGCTTTTGATACTCATAAAAAATTCATACAGGATTGTCATTTTGCTTTATTAGAAAAATAGAGTCCAAAGTGATTAACATCATTTCCAATGTATCAAACCTTTTAAAAATGAAATATAAATAAACAAAAAAACATGCGGTTTAAATGGGTACAATGCAAGTGTTTCACAATAAAAAAAAGACATATTTAATTTCACACAATAAGATGTTGACAGTGTTTCTCAAGATCGAAATATAATCATCCATGGTGTCATGATAAAATTAATATTGATGGATAGGTAACTGTAAATGTAGGTCTAAATTAAGATATGTAGTGGTGTAAGTTAAGTAGTTGTGTAATTTACACACATAACACAGAGGATATTAAACACACACACAGAGACAGAGAGAGAGAGAGAGAGAGAGAGAGAGAGAGAGAGAGAGAGAGAGAGAGAGAGAGAGAGAGAGAGAGAGAGAGAGAGAGAGAGAGAGAGAGAGAATAAATCAATTAATAAGTCATTCTTACATCATACAGATTCAAGCTGAATTGGAAAGATTTTAAGAATGAGTAAAAGTATAAACCACACAAAAATAATGGCACTCAAATGGAAAAGACAATAGTTCAACCAAAATGTAAAAATAAAGCCAAAAGTCTGTAAAAAAAATAGAACAAATATACATATATTTTTTCTCTTTACTTGGACTAAACCTGTTCCCACGACCCAAACCTGTTCCAGCATGACATTGCCCCTGTGCACAAAGCCAGCATCATGAAGATATAGTTTACAACACTTAATGTGAAAGATCTTAAATGATCTGCTAATGAGTTTTGACCTCAACCCCTTTGAATCACTTGGAACACGGACTGCACCCAGGTCTCACGACCCTACATCATTACTTCATTTTCACAATACATTAGTGGCTGAATGAGCAGAAATCTCCACAAGCACATTCCAAAACCTCTAAGGAGGTGGGAGCCCAGTGGTTAAGGTTTTGGATCACAGGTTCAAACCCCACCACCACCAAGCTGCCACTAGTGGGCAAACTTACTCAGTTGCCAGTCGCTCTGGATAAGGGCGTCTGCCAAATGCTGTAAATGTAGCGGAAGCCATTATATCTACTGCATATTTTTGAGAACATGGTCACACAGTGTCATTCTCCATCATAAGATCCTAAATCTAAATGGAAATATAGAATAACTTGACTTCATGAACACAAAAAGAAAAATACCAGAAAACAAGATATACTGCACAGAAAGAGAAATATCCAGTTTTGGATATTTGTATAATCTGCTGCATATTAAAACGACATTGAAAAAAATTCAGTGAAAATGAAGAAGGAATGATTTGATTTGGTGATCATTGTTTTTAGGCCGTAGCTCCACAGAGCCTGAAAGGTGAAATGTCTTTTGTGTCATCTGGTCTTCCTGAAACCACAAAAGGCCATGACTGTGAAGAAAAAAAGGGAACAGAAAAAGGTTCAAATTCTGTCCATAAAAGATATATAAGAATGAAAAAAAGTTACATTTGTTACTTATAACCTTATGGGTTTAGATAAGGAAAAGTGGGGCTTGGATATACTGTATACTGGGTTTGGTATAGAAGTATAGATGTTTGAATCTGAGGTTTAATTTAATTTTAGAGGTAAAACGTTTATGGGATTAAAGCTTTCATTTGAGAGGATTTGTCTGAGGTTAAGAGGGTTTTAATTGAGATTTAGGGGTTTGAATTACAGGGATAATGTTTTAATTAGCTTTAGAGGTTTAAGATTTAGAGGGTTGGAGTTTTAGTTCTGAGTATAGAGGGATGAGGTTTTAGGTCAGTTTAAAAGGTTGAAATTTGGCTTAATGTTTAGAGGGATTGGTTTTGAGTGTTGAGGTGAAATTGGATTAGATTCAGAGGATTTAGATTGAGAATTCTATTCACTAGAAATCAGTAATGATGAATGTCTTGTCAACACTTTAGATAAAATCTCAAGCTGACTAAATTGAAGTAATTGAATTACTAGTTCATGATTCTAGCTAAAACAAATTTCTTCAGATCCAGTTGATGATTTGGCAAGAAGCTTTCTTTTTCTGGACATTCCTGATTCATCCTGACGTCTGGATACTTCATTTTAAGACTCTTTACTGTGGCTGAAGATCGTTCCAAGTGAACTGTCTAAAGATAAATGAGATTACTCTATAGGGTTAAACTAACAACCATGAAAATGTATCTGGACTGTAAATGATATAAACAGTTCGGTTTATATCATATCATCAGTTGATAATCTCAACAATGATGGACGTATAGTGAATTTGGTGTCACCCACATCAGGATGGGTTGCCTATGGATTCAGACCTCTCTCAAGGTTTCTTCAGTATTGCTAAAAGCCCAATTAATATACAAATGAATAGATGAACATACCATAGCTCTGCTTTAACTAAGATATCAGTGATCATGTGGTTCCAAAACCATTAAAAATAGGTTCATTAGTTATTCAATGCATTGTTACAGAATTGCATTTAATGATGAATGACGTGCAATGTTAAACATGCCAAAACATCAAATCGTACCATATTTACCGGATGGATGAGGGTCTTTTCATATTTATCCTCGTGCAGCAGCTGTCTGAGGTGATTAATGTAGCTCGATGCGAGCCTCAAAGTGTCCAATTTGGACAGTTTGGTGTCTGCTGGAACCCACGGTAAACTAGTCTTCAGACGCGAGAACGCTTTTGCGAGGACTCTCATCCTCTCCCTTTCACGTGCATTGGCCGCGTGCCGTTGCGACTGACGCCCATCTTTTAGTTTTCTAGCTCGCTTTTGGACGTTTGATTGCTCGGGTTTGGTGTTGGGTCCTTCATCGTCGTTAAAGTCATCTTCAGAGTGAGAATCGAGACGTGCGAATGCTGATTCTGGTGCATCGTCGGCATCGCTCAGCGAACTTGTGGACATTATTACTATTGTTACTCACTATAATGGGATATCGAAGTATATCTCTTTTCCCAGATGGCTATCACACAATCTCCAGGGCTCTTTTCTTCTTAAATCTGTACCTGTATCACCAAAAATACATAATGTTAAATTGTAGCTCAAAAAGACAATATCAAGTGACACTAAAACATGCTACTGTGTCAATAGGAATGCAAAAACAAACTACATACTCTCTTTCTCTTGGGTGTCCTCTTCAGATAGTCCTCTTTCGATCTTAGCACTCATTTAAATTGTCACACATACACACATTCACATTTCTTACACAGATCTTTTTTCTTTTCACACACCCCTTTTTCTTCATAGCATCATGGATTTTAGCAAGTCTGTAGAGGAGGAGTTAACTGACGTGTGTTTCAGCTTTCAGATTACCGTGTAGCCTGTATGTATGTGTGTGCATGTGTGTGTTTCCTCTCAGGACATATCATGAGACTTCTGTCACATCAAATATGGAGAATATCTGGCATGGACTACGCAACATCAGGCTTAGAGTCTTCTACCTAAATGTAATCAATCAGATAAATTAATGTCAAACATATACACACAGCAGCTGCAATGCTAATCTAGTTAGTAAGAAGGAAAGCTTATATATGTTCTCTTACATGCTTTTTCTACAGTGAAATTTTCTTTCGTCATTTATTCATTTCAAACTAAGTTTCAAAAAGATCTACGGTTAGATCTGTGTGTGTGTTTGACAAGTAAGACTTCTTTCTTTATATATAATATATATATATATATATATATATATATATATATATATATATACATATATACCAGATGTGGACAAAATTGTTGGTACCCTTTGGTCAATGAAAGAAAAAGTCACAATGAAAGAAAAAGTCACAGAAATAACTTTTAATCTGACAAAAGTAATAATAAATAATAAAATTCTATGAAATGTTAACCAATGACAAGTTGTTTTTAGACCATGCTTCAAATTTTTTTCAACCATGCTTCAACAGAATTATGTAAAAAAATAAACTCATGAAACAGGCATGGACAAAAATGATGGTACCCCTAACTTAATATTTTGTTGCGCAACCTTTTGAGGCAATCACTGCAATCAAACGCTTCCTGTAACTGTCAATGAGACATCTGCACCTCTCAGCAGGTATTTTGGCCCACTCCTCATGAGCAAACTGCTCCAGTTGTGTCCGGTTTGAAGGGTGCCTTTTCCAGACTGCATGTTTCAGCTCCTTCCAAAGATGCTCAATAGGATTGAGGTCAGGGCTCATAGACGGCCACTTTAGAATAGTCCAATTTTTTTCCTCTTAGCCATTCTTGGGTGTTTTTAGCTTTTAGTGTGTGTTTTGGGTCATTGTCCTGTTGCAAGACCCATGACCCATGCGACTGAGACCAAGCTTTCTGACACTGGCTAGTACATTTCTCTCTAGAATTCCTTGATAGTCTTGAGATTTCATTGTACCCTGCACAGATTCAAGACACCCTGTGCCAGACGCAGCAAAGCAGCCCCAGAACATAACAGAGCCTCCTCCATGTTTCACAGTAGGGACAGTGTTCTTTTCTTGATATGTTTCTTTTTTCATTTTTTCGTGAACTACATCTGTGTGCCTTGGCAAAAACTACAGCTGTGCCTTGGCATTTTTTTCTCATTGTCCACAGGACATTCTCCATCTGTCCAAGGACATTTGTGGCTTGTCAACATGTAGTTTGGCATATTCCAGTCTTGCTTTTTTATGATTCGTTTTCAACAATGGTGTCCTCCTTGGTCGTCTCCCATGTAGTCCACTTTGGCTCAAACAACGACGGATGGTGCGATCTGACACTGATGTTCCTTGAGCATGAAGTTCACCTTGAATCTCTTAGAAGTCTTTCTAGGCTCTTTTGTTACCATTCGGATTATCCGTCTCTTAGATTTGTCATCAATTTCCTCCTGCGGCCACGTCCAGGGAGGTTGGCTACAGTCCCATGGATCTTAAACTTCTGAATAATATGTGCAATGGTCTTATACTTTATTTAGATGCTTGTCTATAATTTTCTTTCTGATCTCTTGAGACAGCTCTTTCCTTTGCTTCCTCTGGTCCATGTCGAGTGTGGTACACACCATATCACCAAACAACACAGTGATTACCTGGAGCCATATATATAGGCCCAATGGCTGATTACTTGTATTACACCTGTGACACACCTTAATTAACATGTCCCTTTGGTCACATTATTTTCTGTGTTTTCTAGGGGTACCATTTTTGTCCATGCCTTTTCATGTCATAATTCTGTTGAAGCATGTTTCCAAGCTGTCTGACTTTCACTTTCATTGGTTAACATTTTTACTTTTAGTCAGATTAAAGTTATTTCTGTGACCATTGTGACTTTTTCTTTCATTGACCAAAGGGTACCAACAATTTTGTCCACGTCTGTATATCAGTCTTTATATTTTATATTACTGCACATATTCTTTCTTCATATATCTATGATCATCTATGATACACTACCCATCTAAGATGGTTTAAGGCCTTGCTTAATAAAAGAGCCACTATCAACAATGGCAGCCATTAACTTCTTCATTAACATAAGTTCTTCATTAACATAAAGAACTTCTGCATTACATGATTTAAAGTCAATCCAAGAAGCAAACCCAATATGAACTTCTGGCTTTCCTATTTCTAGTTTTTACTATACAAAAAACTAATACTAACCTTTAAAATACTTTATTATGATTTGCATCTTTCATTATATTACATCTTTAGAAATCTACATACACATTACAAGTGTGCCAAAATGCCACTGTCTGCACTTGGATCTTATTCGCCAAACATCTCTATTCAGATTTTAACCCTGAACGTTGTGTTGCATATAATTGTTTTAGAAGCCTTATAACTACACCCCAGAAACATCAGAAACATTTAAGGGCAAGAAAATGCAGCATGGAGTTGAAAATACAGCACACATTTACAACAATTTCAACTTCAGTTAAAGTCTAAACTACAGTTGAATCTGTGAAGTTTTAATTAACTTGAGTTGATGCTCTTTCCAAAAATATGAACAAATTCAGTAAACTAAAGATGTAGTTAAGTAAAGATGAACGAATGACGACTTTACACTTACACTGATCTTTCAGAAGCACATAAATAAATAAAGATTTTGTTGTTGGGGAAGATCCCTAAAAAAAAACAAACAAACAATTTTTTTCATAATTAAAATAATTAGCATTTTTCAGAAGGCACTTTTTTTCAAGCTTGTAGATAAACTGGTAAAAAAAAATGGGTGATTACATGTTAGCCATATAAGTACAAATTAATAATACTAAAACAACAAAACATACATCAGTGATCTTGATTTGAGAAAACACTTGTTTTTACAGCTTCAAGACATCCCAGCATTTCAGTTTGGTCAGCTGACTGCTCGTAGTGGTTTCTTCCATGTGATGAAAAAATGCTCGCTAGTGGATGCTTTCTTCAAACATTCTATTTAGTAATGGAACCGTCTGGACGCTTTATGAAAAGTCAGTAATCCGCCGGTCAGTTCACAGAGATATCGAGTTTCTCTTGTGTTTTTTGAACATTTCCCCTCACAGCCAGTGCACATTGGATACAGCTGTCGCCACTTGCTCTTGACGGAGGGCACGAATAACTGAGAACGAAGTGTAGAAGAAGCAGAGCCACCAAATATGACCCTATAAATGGGCACCCATACAGCACACATAATCATGAATAATCATAGGAATATGCACCATACATTTTTATCGTCCGGGGCAATTTTATTGTCCATTTGTCCATTTTATTGTCCATGTCTATTGTCTAGATATTACGTTATTAAGCTACTGCTAATATGGAACAACTTTAATTGCTTTTGTAATTATAATAGTTATATTATAATAGTATACTTAAAATATAGCCAAAAAATATTTAGGCCTACTCTATAAATATTTTGTACAGTGTAGGCTATTGGTAGTGTTTTGCAGGATGATGGTCACGATGTGCAGTTTAGGAGCATGGGCAATACTAAACCCCATTTATTTTGCCAATAAAGGAGACACTTGAGAACTTTTCCAGCTGAAACAGGGATGAGATTCATCCAATTCATTGGCATTTATTTTTTATAGCAGTTATTGCCACTTTGCCTCAACTTTATGCACCCAACATTGTGCTTACGTGGGAATTATTTTCTAGAAAACCTTTTACACTCCACTTCACTAACCAGAAGTGGAATCACAATCTTTTCGAAATTCAATAAAAACATTATTTAAACATTTCATAAAATCTTTCGAACCTTTCTAAAACCTTTTCTAAAGTCCTTCATGACAGGTCATGAGGATGAAGCTGCTCTTGTGTTCATAAAGTAAAAAGGTGTGTGGTTTTCTATGATTATTATTATTATTATTATTATTATTATTATTATTATATCAGTGCACATGCTTTGTTGATTTTTTTAAGTTTTGTACTATTTTTCTTGCTTTTTACAGCTACTGGACAGCTCCTTTTTAGTCAATATAGTATGTATAAGAGAGAGAGAGATAGTCAGCTGTGTTAATTGCTGGTTACAGATTTCCCATTGTGATATTAAATCTGATTGTCACACTTGTAGATATCAGGTTTCTGTGAACACTGTGAGGTCCTGAGAACTGCTCAGCCATGGGAACACTGTTGTCACTGCTGTGAGAATAGTCCATGATCTCAATAATATCTCCTTAGCAGTTGTCCTGTGATGTTGATTAATTCTGCGTTCACGCAGGAGTGCTCTCTAATTGTCTTTTATTTGAGCAAACAAATTGAATTAAAGGGCAGACTGGTGGAGGAATAACTGTTTTGTAACTACTGTAATAGATAGCAGGAACTAATACGGTCAATATAGGATTTGCCGTTAAATAGACACATTTACATTTGTAATATTTAGTGCACCTATACGTGCAATGATGTAAACAGCCAATCAGATGACAGCAGTGCAGTGCATATAATATGCAACTATGAGCTTTCATGTAATCTAGTGATTTTGAGTGCAAAAATATGATTGTTAGTGCAAAAAAGGCATAAAAAGTTCATTTTAAAATAATGCATTAAAAAAAGAAAAAAAAAACATCAATTGGCAGATTTGTGGATGAAAATGCTGATTTGTTGGCAAACATGAACAAAAACAGCTGATGTGCCCCAACATCCAAAAACAAAAAGCTTTACAGCAGGCCAAATACAAAATACACTAAATGTACAAAAGTTTGTGACCACATTGACCAGATGTTTTGCTCTTTTGAACATCTCATTCCACATTTATTCAATTCAATTTAGGTTTATTTCTATAGCACTTTTCACAATGGCCATGGTACACAATGTAAAAATTATACAACAATACATGCTGATATAGATGATTTATGTGTATTTATCCCTGACGAGCAAGCCTGGGGTAAGAATAAAAACTCTGTCACATGGAATGAGGAGGAACCCTTGAGAGGAACCGCACTCAAAGGGGGAACCCATCTTCATTTGGGTGATTGAAATATTCCACTAGATTTGGAGAGTGTTTTTGTGAAGATTTATGGTCATTCAGCCACAAAGGTGTAGGTATAGTCAGGTATAGATGCAGGGTGAAAAGAACCAGGGTGAAGTCACTGTTTCAATTCCTCCCAAAGATTTTCAGTAAGCTTGAGGTCAGAGCTTTATAGCAGGCCACTCAAGAAGGTGCTGGAATAGGTTTGGGTCTCCTAGATTAGGTGAAGGGAAAATTTGACTTCTATCTATCTATCTATCTATCTATCTATCTATCTATCTATCTATCTATCTATCTATCTATCTATCTATCTATCTATCTATCTATCTATCTATCTATCTATCTATCTATCTATCTATCTATCTATCTATCTATCTATCTATCTATCTATCTATCTATCTATCTATCTATCTATCTATCTATCTATTTGTCTGTCTGTCTGTCTGTCCATCCGTCTGTCTTTCTGTCTGTAACTAATGTTGTGTTGAATGTATTTTGATGGTTAATAATAATTGTATAATAATTACGCTCGGTTTTGAAAGGAAGAATTTGGGTAGGGAGATCAGTGAGGTCATTTTTTGAGGTCATTTCATTGCATTTATCTCGCATTAGTTTTGTCCCACAGCTGTGCGAGCGCACGGCCATGAGAACCCACTGAGCTCATACGTTAACACCTGTTACTGGTGGGGCTGGCAGGGGAAGGGAAGGGGCTTGCAGGGGATTGAGCGACATAAGACATTGTGGGAAAGAGAGAAAAAGAAGCAGGAAAAATGTGGAGAGTGTAAGAATGGTAAAGAAAGACAGAAGCAAAAAAAAAAAGAACAGGTTAGGAGACATCTACAGAACAGTGAGACAAATAAATGCAGTAGCAGATGCAGAATATGAACAAACTATATATATATATATATATATATATATATATATATATATATAGAGAGAGAGAGAGAGAGAGAGAGAGAGAAGAATAGAGAGAGAGAGACGAACCAATATAAAGAAACAATATATATATATATATATATATATATATATATTATATATATATATATATATATATATATATATATATATATAATATATATATATATAATATATATATATTGGTTTCTTTGTAGGTTACTACTCAAACATTTGTGGAAGAAACAAAATATGGATGGATGGATGGATAAATAGGAGTTCTCTAAAGGCATCTGCAAGAGAAAATAACTTTTTGAATGAAATGAGTCTTAAAATATTGAAGAAAAGAAAAGACGTCTAAAAGACTTAAAAGAAGTCTGAGGTGGAGACTAAACGTATGGGGGCGGAAAGGGAGGAAGGTCGGAAGGAAGGAAGAATTGACACTTAAAAGGAAGGAAGACAAGGAATCTTGATTAAGGTCTGGAGAGAAGGAAGACAAGAAGACTAGAAAAGAAATCTGGAACAAAAGAAGAAATTAAAAAGAAATTGGCGAATTGAACTCGGCTGAATGTTGGGATCACGGTGCAGCATTCTGCACGGTTCCTCAGCAGGATGCAGTGAGTGTGATATATTCGGGATTAAACGTTGCAGTTGTGCTGCTGATGTAGAGTTTGCATCTGAAACGTTTTAGAGATGCTGGATTAAAGGAGCATTCCAGACTGACAGAGACACAGAGCAAAAAAGAGAGGAAGAATGGAAGAAGGAAAAGTGTGCACAGTGTTTATAATTTTTCACAGTATCAGGTTCACATGATGGATCTAACAGCCAGGACTTACACACCATTATCTCTCAGTAGTTGTCTTATCCTGGTCAGGGTCAAAGCCGATCTGGAGTTAAGGAACAGTCGAGCCAACATTGTTTCACAACCAACCGCCAACACACACACACACACACACACACACACACACATATATATATATAACTGTGAACAATTGCTCTGATGTTCAGGTGTTTTACTGTTGTTCTGGAATTCCAGGTGTTCGCTACAGAAGTTAATTAAACAGATGTCACGGCATGTCCAGTGGGTTACAAAGTTATTGCTATGCAGTTGCTATGGTGTTCCAGATGATTTCTGTTGATTTGCTATAAAGTTCCAGGTGATAAAGTGAAGCTACAGTACTCTGGGTAGTTGCTAATGGGATGCTATGTTATTCAATGTTTACAGTATTTAAGGTGTATGCTACAGTATTGAAGATGGTTTCTGTGGTATATAACGTGGTTGCTAGGGCGTTGCTATGGTATTCAAGAGGGTTGCTAGGATGCTGCTACCCTATTCAAGAGGGTCGCTAGGATGCCTCGATGGTATTCAAGAGGATTGCTAGCATGTTAATGGAATTCCTGATCGTTTCGTAGGCCTTGCTATAGGCAGGGGAGGGGCAAACTACGGCCCCTTGGTCCTTTTAATCCTTCCTACCAATTAGTGGTACAGAATCATAATACATATCATAATCATGATTGCATTCATTTTACCTTGTCCTGTAATTGTCTGATGTTCCACCAGGTGGTGCATTAGGCGCGGTTATACATTGAGCATCAACATTAATGCATTTTATATGTTTATGTTTGATATATATGCATCCGGCCCTTCTGTCAATTTTAAAAGTGAAAGTGGCGCCATAGCCAAAAAGTTTGCCCACCCCTGTGCTATGGTATTCAGTATGTATGCTAGGGTTTCGCAACAGTATTCAAGATTATTCCTAGGCTGTTGCTATGGTAGTTAATATATTTGTCAGGATGTTTTTATGGTATTCTAGTGTGATTGTTCAAAGTTAATTAGAATGCTGTGGAAGTATTTCCCCCTTTTGCGAAGTTCCGTAGCACGTGATCTATGTATCTATATTCATGATGGTCGCTAGGGTGTCCATGCAGTATTTAAGGTGGCGCGCTGATCAATCTGGAATTAGACAGTAATTTATTCTAACCAACAGACTCGAATGACATTACGCTGTGTGGGTTTGCGTATTTCTCATAACGTTGTTTCCATTCCCTGGTGTGTGTGTGTGTGTGTTCACGCTCCAGTAAACCCAACGCTCTGTTTATGTAGCCAGAGGCAGAGCTCATTAACTAAACACAGATTAATTACATCAAGTACATCTTTAATTAAATGCTTATCGGGTGCACGGGTCTCATTACTTTAGCGCTGCATCATCATTTCAAATCCACACATGAACTCCAAGCATCAGTTCTAGACTGTAGACGTCTAGCAAAATTCGAGAAATGTGTGGTGTTCAAAAAGAGTGGGTGTTGCAAGGGGTAGCATTAGCTTAACATTTTCCAAAGATTTCAAAATGTTTTTTAGCAACCCTTTGGCGCTATGGTACGAATGGAATTCCACATAGTTGCTAGTGTGTTGCTATATCATTCCTTGTGTTTCTTAGGCTGTTGTTACATCATTTAAGGTGGATTTTGCGGTATTTCTACACTATACATAATATTTACTATGGTGTTGCTATGGCATTCCACATGGTTACTAGGGTGTTGCTATTGTTTCCATAGGAAAAGGTGTTGCTGTTTTTTGCAAATGGTTTTTGCATTATGGTTCTGTGGTAATACAAATGGTTGCTATGATGTTACTATGGTATTCACTGTGGTCATTACGGATGTAGATACAGTATTCCAAATGGTTGATATGGGGTTACTATGATAATCAAAGTGGTTGTTAGGGATGTTGCCAGTATTCCATATGGTTGCTATGATGTTAATTTGGCATCCAATGTGGTCATTAGGGATGTAGCTACAGTATTCAAAATGGTTGCTATGGTGTTACTTTGGTATCCAATGTGGTTGTTAGTGATGTAGCTACAATATTCTAAATGCCTGATGTTACTATGGTATCCAATGTAGTTTTTAGATTTCATATGGATGCTTAGATGTTGCTATAGGATTCCACATGGATGCTAGAGATAGTATTGGATGGTATGCCACAAAGTTTCTAGAAAGTTGTTTCTAGAGACACTTCTTTGGTATTCCATACAATTGCTAGGGATGTTGCAATGGTATTCCACATGTTTGGTTAAAGGTGTATCTATGGTGTTCTACAAGCTTACTAGAGCATTGTTTTCATTCATTTAAACTGGAGGCACATGTACATTCATTTTGTTTTTTTATTGAGTATCTTGAGAATTATTTTAGTACAAAAAAATAATACATCTATAGGCTAAAAACAGTAAAAAGTAAAAAAAAAATTATTTACAGTCATTTAAAATACATCTAACTTTTTAGTAGTGGTTATTTCATTGAGGAAACCACATTGGAGAATTATTGGATGTCACGGTATAATACAGGATCACTGAAGCATTTGTATAAGAATAACAAATTGTAAACTAATTTAAAACACCAAGCTTCTGGTTTTATACTTTGCCCTGTTTCTTTAACGTCCTCCACCTGTCCTTCAGCATGACGCTGGTCCGTTCTTCGAAATCGAACTCCTCTAGGATTTTGCACCACTTCCCCTCGCCGTACTTCCTCACTCCTGCCTTCAGGTGCCGGTCCTCAATGAAGAGCCATTTCTATATGGTGGAGAAATCGTGTATGAAATCTTTCTTTTACCATGATATATATATATATATATATATATATATATATATATATATATATATATATATATATATATATATTAGTAATTATGCTCCAGTATATAACAGATATATGTGTAGTGTATAGTTTATATAATGATCTGTCTGAATAGTCCCAATTTGCTTATAATTCCCTCCAAGGATTACTGTTGTTGGTTTTGCATTCAGTAATGCAGTAAACTACCGCTTTTATAGCTCATAGCTTACGAACATAGGAGAGACTTGTAGTCGATAGCGAACGCCACAAACAAATTCATATTACGAACATTTATATATATATATACATTCATTTTAATCCCGCCATCATTGGCAGGCGGGCGTCATGTATTAAAATCCCGTAACGAACTTCGCCATGGATTCTCCCTTACATAGAAACACTTACCTTCTTGGATCTGTGTGGTGTTTTGATGGTGTTTGTCTGTTGTTGCGTCACATTAAAACTCCTTCTGGATACTTCTGTACAAAGTGCAAAATAAAATTTGTATCAGTGTTTAGGAACGAGGTCCGATGGGGATTTTTCTCAGTAGTTCTTTCAAACAGAGGTTTCATATATATAAAGGTTTCATATATACAGTTGACAAATCACTTGATTGAGATGGTACATATTGATTAAAACCTACTTAATTTTTCCGTTCGTTGGAAAAAACACTGCTGTTTCTTTGTGCTGTCTGGTTTCCAGGGGTGACTGATTTTAGTGGTGAAAAGCTTCTTTTTTGGTCTGTGAGAGACAGTTATTGAATATGTGAGGACTCACGCACTCCAGCGTTTCATGCTTTCTCTATCCTTCCTAGAAACTAATGAACTCCCACCTCAGGTTTAGCTCGGATGAAACATTGTTCGTCTCGGGCCTAAGCAAGAAAAGAACACTTTTAACCCACAGAGATTGTTTTCAGCTTATTGATTATAAAAAGTTAAAATACAAACTATGTTTTAAATTCAAGTTTGAATTAAAAAATATCTTGATACACTGCCATATTATTTATGCATCGTACTTTACTGGACTATCTGATTCTGGTTCCTGACCCGCTACGTCGGTCTTTTCCAGTCTCTCCTGATGAACCTTAACCACTTTCGAGGCAGCCTGTGAGAGAGGACGTCGCGTCACGCTCATGTACGACCTGAGCTAACTAAAGCTCTCACAGTACAAACCTCATACGGGCAAGAGGGAGATAAAGAGGGTCACAAGTAATACCTTCAATAAAAAGTCAGAAGGATGTTTCTCAAGAAAGACATCCAAGAATGCGTTCACGTTCTTCAGCAGGTGATTAAAGGAGAACCTGGTGAGAAGCTGATCGTATGCGTCCTTCTTAGACACGACGGTAGACAGTTTCCTCTGCAGTTTCTGTACATGATAACAATGATGATAATAATAAGAAGAAGGAAAAAGAGAACTAAAAAAAAAACAAAAGAAAAAGTAAACAGACAAAGGTACCGTAAATTCTGGACTATAAGCCGCTACTTTTTTCCTAGGTTTTGAACCATGCGGCTAATAATAAGGTGCGGCTATTCTGCAGATTTTTTCCCGACCGCTAAGGGCTCTAACCGGAATTAGAATCAAAACTAACACAAAATAAATGCAAAGAAGAAGAATGCGCTAGTTCCTCTTTAGCAGATATAAATCGGTAGAAGCGGATAGAAGGAGGACAAACTCTATCTTTACAAGGTGACGTGATTTCACACACAGGAGAAATGAAGATAAATACTGTAAATAGCGCTTATTTTCTCTTGGTTCTGTCCCGTTTTAATCAGTAAAGTTGCTGCTCTCGGTGCTCTCCCCCCCCCCCCCACCCCCCCCCCCCCCCCCCCCCCCCCCCACACACACACACACACACACGCACAAATCAGCCAAAGTTGTTCTTGATTTTCCCTCTCCCGATATAAGCCCGGTTCACTCTACAATCCCCGTCCGGGCTCGTAGCACATACCTAGTGTCGCGGACAAGGACGCTCGATATATGTTTATGCCTAACCTTTGTCTGTTCCCGATTCCCGGACTCCTGCTCTCCGGTACTCCCGGTACCACGGCGCGCAGAGCGCAAGGCTCCCTAGCCTGTCTGGCCGCTCCGTATGAGCGGCGTCTCCTGAGTTCTTTATTCTAATAAATCCTGTTTTGTATGAATTCCGGATCTCCGCGTCTCTGTGCAGCGTCCACCGTTACACCGTGTTAAAATACAGGTTAGGAAAGGATCTATTTAGGTACATACATGTACATTTACAATTCAAAAGCGGATGCGGCTTGTATGCAGGTGCGGCTTATTTATTATTTTTTTGGGGTTTTTTTTTCAAATAGAGCGGATGCGGCTTATATGCAGGTGCGCTTTATAGTCCAGAATTTACGGTATATACAAGAAATATATAACAATAGCTGAAAAAATGGGGTTAAAAGAAGGAAAAAATGCAAAAAAAAAAAAAAAAAACAAAGCACAACAATCAAAAAAGAAGGAACAAAAGACAGGAAAAATACAGACATAATGTATTGAATGACAGGACAGATGTATGATCCACCTTCATATCCAGTTATTCGAACAGCAGTACAGAGGTGTAATGAAGAGGAAGTTACCTCGGGTAAACCAGTTTCTTTCTCGAGCCACTGCAGGGTGTGTGATGCAAGCTGAGTGTTCCCTTTCTCCAAACACACACCAACACACTGGAGCACAAAAACCATACACTTTAATACAGTGGGACATTTTTGTTTAACAGAATGAAAATTAAATAATAACATTTTATCAGTCCTTTTCTGGACTTTTTTTTTTTGATTAATGAAAAGAATGGAAAGACTGCGCCGTGCTGAATTCTGACCTGAATGAACAACAGGTTCTTCACGTTGTTGTACAGGGCGTCATCGTCTATGGCGTTCTTCAGACACTCCCACACCGAGATCGCCGACATCAGAGGAGTCACTCGGTTGTTTGGGTCATAATGTACATCTGAGCACAAACACAAAACAAGTCATAAATAATTAACATCTCCATAATGAAATACACATACATGCTCTTTGGATTCTTTTTCGAACAATGGGTGAGAATCATTTAAATATTGATATTAATGTAAATATTATTAATATCTATATATAATATCTCTTAATATTACATATTAACTGTAGTGATCTATAATGTTAGGAAGGAAAAAACATATATACATCTATAGTGAAATGTGTCAAAGAAATGTGGTGATATAATATTTTATAAAAAAAGTAATAATAAAGGGTGTGTAGTGAAACATTTGATCCAACCAGATTAGAAATGTATCTTGATACCCTGCTTTTAAAAAAACACCATGATCCTTCATTTTGTTAGTATCAGAAGTTAAAAAAAATTATGGTTGTAGTTTTGGGTGTTGGACTAGAAGGGGCAGTGTGTGCATGCCAAATTGTATTTTTTTGTTCGTGCCATTCGGATGCACTCCGACTTTCATGCTCAATTTTGTAAATCATTAAAATTGTTTACATATATATATAATATAATATAATATAATATAATATAATATAATATATATATTTGCCATAGTATCTATTTGGTATTGGTATCATATTTAATCTAGGTATCGTATCGAAGTCATAACTACTGTATCATATTATGACAACACTACTTTATTATAATATACTATTTATATTTTATTACATTTTAAGTCAAGACTTAAGAAAAAGAAACCACCTAAATTTTTGCTGTCCATTATTCTGGAAAGCAGGCAGCAGATTGTCCTCTTCATTTGCTGATTGTCATGAAGATGGTAATCATCATCAATCAACACTGGAGAAATACAGACAACCTTTAACTTCTACATAAACAAGCAGTAAACATTGCAGTACAGGACAGTAATCAGGTCCATGGTATCCTGTAAATACAGAAAGATTGCATTTTTATGATAAAATCCAACAGATGTATATTACAAAATATTTCAATGCATTTAATCCTGCTGAAGATCATTTCTTTGTCTGTGCCGTATTCTCTTATCACTGTTTTGTACCTGGAAAGTGATGTAAAATGTTATTTACTGGGAGTTCCTATGCATAACAGAATGTTGAGTTCACTTTTTCTCGTTTAGTTTGTTTAACTAGTAGTTTTCCCCCCATTTCCCACTTTCTTTTCTCTTTGTACTGAGTCTACGTTTTATTTTGATTTTCTTATGACTTTTTTCTTATGCAGTCCCTCACACTCCATCTGTCGTTTATTCTGCATGCATGTATATATTTCTCTTGTCAATTGGCTTTGACTGAATTCCTCTATTTATTCATCCATTTATTTATTCAGAGTGTGAAGGTGGAGGAAACAGCAAAGCCAAGGCTCAGGGAATGCAATGAAGCTTAACACAGAGGTACCGGACAAGTGTTGACTTTGATGGTCGTATGAAAATTGGAAGCAAATGAGGCCCTTTAAATACACTAAGGTTTGATTCAGAGAGGGTTTGTGGATTTCCCGTCACTGACGTGTCCGTATATACATTGTATTTCAATATTATTATTACGTTATGTTTACGTTACTATTAACTACTATACTATGTTGATGGATATTAGAATATGTACGCAACGTGTTCCTATTATTACACTCGAATGCAGCAAAAGTTAAATAATTATTAATACTGCTGTAATTATGGTTAAGTGATAAACATGTTCATTAATTACTTTTTATGTTCTATATCAGGGGTCACCACGTGGTGCCCGTGGGCACCAGGTAGCCCCCAAGGACACATGAGTAGCTCTCAGGCCGCTAAAAATTGCTCAACTCATCAGTGAGATGCATCTAAAATGTAGTTAACTCATTGTTGATAGTTACTGTTAGAAATCATAAGTGTATTCCACATAGATAACACCAAGTATCATTAATAATTAATAATAATAATAATAATAATAATATATAACTAAAGGCAAATTTTTTTTTCAGAGGAGTATTTCAAACTGGTAGCCCTTTCTATGACTCAGGTGTCCATGTAGTAGCTCAAGGTTACAAAAAGGTTGGTGATCCCTGTTCTATATAAACGAAAAGACTTTTCCCGCGCTGACAGCGGTAAGTCCCGCCCCCGTGCGGTGCGATTGGCCAAAAGTTTGTACACGCCAAAAAAAAACGCCAATGATATCAAGAGGTAAGATGCCCCTGGCCAATAGGAACGGAGTAGCTGCATCTTGTAAAAGCAGTCATATGATGTGTTTTCACCTTCAAACACTTTTAAATTCCTGCTGAACTTCTCGGCGTTTTGTTCTCTGTAGGCGCCACATAACGACAGAAAACTGAAGTCGATCATCCACGACTTAGCAACACTTTCCACTTCAGCGGTGTTTCCTTGGGCGCCTGTTGTGCTTGATATGACCGCCTGGGTTTCTTGTGAGGCTTCGACATCCATACTGAGCGTCGTGTAAAGAAAAGTACAGCAGGAAATTTACCCGCTTCTGTGAGAAAACAGAGAAAATAAATTCACCACGATTGTTTACCTTCTTTTTCTTCCTCTACAGCCTTTGTGTCTTCTTCGTCTTCCAAGTTGCGTGCACTGCCACCATGTGGCCACAACGAGTAATGACGGAACTATAACGTCATTAAAAGAACACAAATCTTTACCAGTACACAACTTTATAGCAGTTTGTGTGAATGTGTGTGTGTGTGTGTGTGTGTGTGCCCTGCGATGGGTTGGCATTCCATCCAGGGTGTATCCTGCCTTAATGCCCATAGACGCCTGAGATAGGCACAGGCTCCCCGTGACCCGAGGGAAGATATAGCGGTAGAAGATGAATGAATGAATAAACTTTATACCATTTAGCTTATGTTGGAAACACACACAATGTAAACCAATATCTATTAGATCCCTATCCCGGATTAAATTTCATTAGTTTATCAGTTTATTCCACAATATATTTCATAAGTATCCAAGTTGCATCGTTTTTTTTAAACATACATTAGAATAAATTCATTTGAGTAAATATGTATGCATGTTTTTGTAAATAAATAAGCAAGCTAAATAATAATCGCCATCATATTTTATTTCATAAATTTTATGTTTTCATTTTTTTTCTCCTGTTGTTTTGTTCCAAATGACCACCAGGGGGCAGTAATCACCGACAGTATAAAAACGCTGCGTCCAAATCGGGCTTCCGTTCGTCTCTGTGCAAAGTGAATAAATAAATATAATACTTATAACATTTTCACATTTATTATATCGTATAACATTGGTTTATACGTTCACTTTTATTATTGTTATGTAGTCTATATTATTCCATTTCTATTTTTTATATATCAAACTTTCATTCACATTTTATTGTATGCATTATTTAAAAAAAAAAAAGATTTAATTCTGTGAATGATCCCATTTTTATTTATTTTCTTTATTAAATCTGTCAAAGTCAGAAAGACAGTTTTAGTGTCAGGATGTGAAGAAGAGTCCGTTTTAGTCTTAGGACCTGACGAAGAGTCGGTTTTAATTTCCGAATGTGATAAAAGGTCGTTTTCGTTTTCTCAGGACGACTCAGAGTCAGTTTTAGTGTCAGGACAGAATGAAGAGTCACTTTCATTTTTAGATATGTGATAAAAGGTCAGTTTAGTCATAGGATGTAATGAATCAGTTTTGGTCACTGTGAAGAGTCGATTATAGTGTCAGGACGTGATGAAGAGTCAGATTCATTCTCAGACCCAGTCATTTTTAGTGTCAGAATGATGAAGAGTCAGTTTTGATGTCTCGACATGGTGGACATAACCGGGAGGAAACACACAACACACACACACACACACACACACCACACCCACACACACACACACACACACACACACACACCACACAACACACACATACACATACACAAGAAACACACACACAACAACATATATATACATATTATCACGGAAACGACAGCATAACAGCACACACACCCACAATAATGAATTATATACATATTTATTTTTATTCTGAATATGCTTATGACAGACAGAACAGTTCTCTCTAACATACAGAAACACATAAACACACACACGCACGCACGCAAGCACGCACGCACATATCATAAGAAAGTGATCATGAGTCCAACATGCTGATGTGTACACAGACACAGAGCGTCTACAACAAACGCTTCACACAAACAAATCAACACCAATCCTTCCCTTCAAGAAAAAAGTCGGAAAACATGAAGGAAAGGATTTTACACAGACCAACATTTAAAAAAGAAGCACAGGTTTATCATCATGGCTTAATAGTCCGCCTCCCCCCAAAAAAAAACAATCAATGCTGTAATAAAAAGAAAAAAAGGGGGAAAAAAACATGCAATAGCTCACAGATCCCTTGTAATTTTCCCTTCAGTGTAAGAAATCGTAAAAAAAAAAAATCTGTATTTTTTTTTTACACTAAATTCGAATTTATTTTTAAAAGAACGTTAAAGTGTCACAGTGAGCTCTTCAGTTCTGTCCTTTTCTCGCTAGTCTCGATAATATCGTTAGTCTCGATAATAAGACTAACCAGAAAAAAGCAATAATGAAAACGAATGAAAAACACTTAATCGTGGACTGTTTGATAAAGACGCAGTGATATTTTTTTCTGTTTATACTTTGACGAATGAAATCTGAAACACTACATCAGCAGAGATGCAAACGTCAAATATTTTAAGTTCCGGAGTCCCAAAAATCCCATCCCCAATCCCTGATAGTACTCACAAATGATTTACATTAGTAGCTTTACTGTTTAATATGGTAACACGTGGCACCATCCCAAATCGCCATGTAAAATAGTAATAAGTGTGATGATATGAATGATAGAATTTTGATAAATGTATCTGACATACATTATATAGACAAAAGTAGTAGGACACCTGACTTTCACAGACTTTATATCTTTTCTCTGTAAAGATCTACCACAAAGTTGGACATTTTCCTTCGCTTGACCCCTCATGACAACAAACCCAACTCCATGAAGATAAGATCAACATTGGCTGGAAGTGAAAGATCTTGAGTAGTGTTCTAACAGAGCTCTACACTATTGAACAACATTGAGATGAATTGAAATGCTGACTTTTCAGCCAAGATCTTCTCACCTCACCTACATCAGTATCTGACCAGACATTAATATTAATATGTAGTCGATAAAACCTTTTTAAGTTCAAGTATTGACATTTACAGCATTTGGCAGATGCTCTTATACAGAGAGACTTATCAGTTGAGGGTTAAGGGCCTTGGTCAAGTGCCCAGTACAGGCAGCTTTGTATAGTAGTGCTTGGTTTTGAACCTGCGACCTTCTGGTCCAGAGCCCAATCCCTTCACCACTGAGCTCCCTGAGAGATATATGTATTGACAAAAGATTCTTGATATAAGATATTTCACTTTTAAAAATACCACAACGTTCTATTCTAACATGCACTTTATATCCGTCACTTGATTCTAGTGAAATTGTGCTCAAAACGATTTAACATTAACATGCCTAGACTTGAACATCTCACTTTAAGATTCATAGTCTAATGTGCAATGTGATTTAAGACTTTTTATCTTTCATGGCACAACATATTTTCTAGAAATAAGCTTTCATTACCTTTCACACATTTCCAGTGTTTGTAGTGATAAGATCTTTACAACCCTGAGAAAATCTTCCCACAGGAGTGGAGGCTGTTATAACAGCAAATGGGGACTAAATGTTTAATCTGATTATTAAATATTGTGTCCACATACGTTTTGTCCATATAATGTAGTTAAAGTTATATATTATGAATGCTTTTTTTTTTTATACGATCACTCCTCCACCTCAGAGCCTAGGTAAACAGCATTTAGTGTTTAAAGTATGTCCAATAACCATGTCTTTAGGTTCTTTATTTAAAGACAGGATTTAAATTCCTGGGAATTTGTTACTTTTACTATACAGTATTTCTCAGAACTTGTGCTGCGATTAAATAAAATGTTTTCTAAATGTTTAGTATAGAACATTACGGGAACATTAGCATAATCAGGACTTACTGTATAATTACAACGTTAAATTGAACCTGAATAGAAATCAGGTCAAAAGTCTAAGCTTAAGTGTGATGTTTTAGTTCTTATTTAAAGTTACAGTGCCCACTAAACAAAAAAACAATAAACAAGAAACTATACTGCTTCTTGACATTTGAAAAGCTTTTGTATGATTTCATTTGGGTTATGTAGCTATGTCTAAACCTCAAATCCCCCCCCCCCCCCCCCCCAGGAAGGATTAATACAGTCTACAGTCTAAGACTATGGCTTGTGCTGCTCATGAAACTAAATTGCTTTATTACTTCATTTGCCCGGAGTATAAATTATGTGGTGTGATATAAAAGAAATACACAAAAAAACAGTAAAATAAAGTGAAACACCCAGAATATGTTCCTGTTTTAAAATATGACAAAAAAAGAAAAGAAAAAAAAAGGAAAAAATGTTTTAAAAAAGAAACATTAAAGCTAATAAATGACGGTTCTGTGGCATATAACTGCATCCCAAACTGCCATGCTTACTATAACTACTTATAAAAATATATTAAGGAGTGAGATTTCATGTCAGAATGAATTATATAATCATGGCTTTTAAGGGGCATGTTTCTTATGTTTCTATGCATCAAACTTAATGGTATGAAGATTTCAATGAAACAAATTTATAAATGCCAGGAAGACTCTATTAATTCTATTAATACTAAGTCTATTAATAGCACGAAGAACAGCTTTACACTCTTCATTTATCCAAACATTTGGCTAAAATACATTTCCCTGTCTTTTGTAAAGCCAATCATGATCTTTACTATTCGGCGATTTCTTCCTGACATTGTGATCCAGAGCAGTTCAATAGGATTTAGATGCAGTGACTGGCCAGGAATTTCCTTGATAGATAACCATTTGCTCTCTAAATAATGCCTACAGAACCTTCATGGTCATTGGTTGGATAATGAACTTGGCTGCAATTAGATGCAATCCAGAGACAATTTGAATGGCTGTTGAAGAATAGAATGGCGGCATGTTGGTTCAGTATTTTTTTTAAAATCTGGAATAAATAAAATAAACTTCCCAAGACCAAACCATTAAGGTTCCATCTCTGAGTTCCACCACGTCTTAGGCAAGTTCTTCTGTCCAAAAATATCAAATTTGGCCTCCATTCTTCCTGTCCTTCTATATCCAAATCTTGTCTGATTTTGCCTTTTTATTTCGTTTGTTGCGTAAAAAAAAAAGAAACATGCCTGTCAATAGAAATCCATAAAAGACTTGGTGTTTCCAAGCTGGTTTTTTTTTACAAGCACTGTACAGCTGTGATTTCAGCAGGTAAAAAAAAGTAATTAAAATAAAAATTATTTTCCTAAGATAATATGAATATTTCCCTTGTGCGAACTGATAAGATGATATTGAAAATTAATATATGAATAGTCGTCCCTAATATTCAGTACGATACACCGTTTCCATGTGACAGACTAATGAAATATTTATGAAGTTATACATAAACAGTAAAGATGAATAATTCAGAGTTGATATATATTTCCATGTGTTATGAGTACAGCTCTCTGCCAGGACACAAACACGTACCTTTTAATGACATCATTATCTGTAAATAAGAAGAAACACACACCGGTTGTACGTTTGTTTTGTAGAAAACCTGAGAACTCATAGATTTCTTGTTATTTCTCACTGAAAGACCTGATTTATTCCTATAAAATGTAGGATTTTTTTTTTGTTCTGTACAGTGTTGTATGAACCAAAAATAATAAGTGATTAGCCTTTCCATAAACAAAGGGATTTATTTACGAACAGGCGAGCGCCATTTCACTGCAACCAGGAAATGCTTTAGAAAAAATAGAAGTATTGACAGAGTTCATTCGAGAAAATAAATAAATAAATAAATACGCCGCCTCTGGCCGTTTTTAGCTCATTGTCACATTTGAAAATCATTTTTTTTACATGAATAAAAAGGCCCGTATATATTGATTGGAAGATGAAATAATATCTGTCACACTGCTGTAAAATTGATTTTCTTGTCCTGTATTTAACACTGATTTTTAATATTAAAGATATATTTATATTTTTTATTTGCAAATATATTTTTATATATTTGTCTGCCTGTACATTAAACTGTAAAATAAAGTGCAGTTTTTTTTTCTTGGCCTGCATAGATTTGCAGTATGACAGTATTGCACTTTCCCTCCATTCACTTTAAAATTTAGTTAAATATGACAGAAGGTAACATTTGAATGAAGCCAACATGACGCAATAGAAAAGAATATTTGAAAGTAATTCTGGGGGGTTAAATTCGATTGAAAGCATTTAATCCTCATGATGTAGATGATGGTGATAATAATAATAATAGTAATAATAATAATAATTTAAAATAATTTAACATATCAAAGATGTTTTCCATGGACACAGTGCTGGAGTGTTCCAATTCCCTGTTCAACACACTTTATGTCCAAGTCCCCTTTGTCCTTTTGGCTGTTAAACTTCTTCGACTTTGCTAGCTTGAGTGAAGTTGGTTCGGAGATTGTCCGACGGTGTATCCGGATGATGACATCACTGTAGACAAAATATTTCGCAATAGTGCCGTTGAAAGGAGCTGTAAACAAAAAATAATAATATTTTCCTCCTGACACAGGTTTGGCTGACAACGAGTCATGAGGGGAGGTCATCAATTGTGCATTGAAAACAGCGTTGAAACAAAGAGACTGGAACAGTTACCCGAAGTAACAACGAAGTTGTTCGCATGAAATCGTACAAGATTGCGTGAATATTTGTGATCAAAGTGACAAGCGAAATCGCAATTAAAGGCGGAGGAAGAAACACTTTACTGGCAATTAACAAACTGAAGGGCAGCTACACTGCTAACTCCGATGCTACCCAAAACTATCAGATGGTGCGGCTGTATGAGACCTTTAGCTATGACATGTTTGTTGTGTAGACGATGAAATGATGAAAGACATCCAATGATGGCATGGTTTGACAGTAAACTGGCTCCAAAGGAGAAAAACCAAAACAGGACCAGCTCAGCATGGGCAAGGGGCATGAGTGTAATAAAAAATGTTTTTTTGGAAGCATAATTTTGTGTCATTCTGTCTTAAAAATGAAGCAGAATGTTTATTGTAAATATGGCTTTTTGGTCCTAATTATTATTATTATTATCATTATTATTATTATTAAAAATCATTAAATAAAAATGTCTATAAAGCAAACCATAAGATTTAATGACCAGAACATTCACTGTATCTGTACATCAACATTCATTTATTCACCCCGTCATTTGGGCGCCAAACAAAATTGGCTCTAAGGGTAGATATTTTATATTTACAGTATTTGGCAGACGCCCTTATCCAGAGCAAATTACAAATGAGCATTTGAGGGTTAAAGGCTTTGCTCAAGGGTCCACTAGTGGCAGCTTGGTGGTGGTGGGAATTGAACCTGAGATCTTCCAGTCCAAAGCCCAATGCCTTAACCCCTGAGCTACCACCACCCCATGGATATGAAATATTGAGGTCAAAATGGTTATATCCAGACCAGGAACTCAAATAAACACCCTTTGCAAAAGCAGAAAAGCATCTCGGAATACACAATATGACACACAATTTGCGGTAACAACAGAAAGCTACATGTATATCAGGTTCTACTCATGTTAAGCAAGAAGAGCACTCTGAGACTACAGTGGATGCATGCTGTTTGGTTAACCCCTTGTTAACCCATTGTGCATTCTGAGGTACTTTTCTGCATACCGTGGTTCTATATAGTAGCTATTTCATTTAGCATTGATTTTTTTTTCTGTTTGAAACAGTATGGCTACATTCCTCTGTCCTCTCTCATTACAGTGCTACTGTATGTTTGAATCTTTCCGCACCATTTTGTTTGCGAAAATCCAGGAGATCAGACAACAACAACCATGTCACAGTCAAATCGTTCCTCATTCTGATGTGAACTTTATCTAAAGCGTGTTACCTTCATAAACAACAAAATTGGACAAATAAATGAATGTGCGCTTGTACAGCCATTGTTAATAAAGTGGACAGGGAGTGAGAAAACCCCTTTTAGGAACATAAAGGATTCACTTGTCTTCCTAAGGATGTTTATTAGCTGCTCAGTGTTATGCTAGCTGCACTATTTTCTAAGTGCTCTACCTCAAAAGCTAGCTAGCATACGCAAATTAGGAACAGGTGAGTCGCACTGTCACGTCATCACTCTGATATTTAGTGATGTTTGACAAACGTAATCGAGAGACCTGACTTAGGCTAGCTACCTTGTTTGCTAGCATAACATTCAACAGGCTGCTCCAATAAAACTGTATGAACCAGTGTGACGGTTCAATTCTGGTCATTAAATCAGAGATGAACTCAAATTACAAATTACCAGTCGAAATGTTGTTGATGTGTACTCTTAAATAAAAAAAGAAAAGAAAGAAAGAAAGAAGAAGAAAAAATAAACCGACAGCTCATGTTATACATTGCATTACTGTGTAATGATATGTTTCAGTACGTTGCTGTTTTGCAACTTTTCAGTCTTCAGAAGCACGGTATTTAAATAAATAAGTTGGATTTTTGTCCTCTGTGGCTATGTGCATCATTCAGTCCTCGGGAGGGGGGGGGGGGGGGGGGGGGGTATTTACAGTGAAGCGCTTTCAGCAAAACTAAGCACCGTAAACAGAAGTTTCGTAATGCATGCTCGTTCTGTCCCTCTGCACTTTGTCATCTAGTTTGTACAAATCAGCAGGATCGCGATCATTTGAAAGATAAATATGTCCTTTGTCCAAGAAGACTGTATCAATATATCCTGCTAACAATGCCACAAATATAATGACCTTTCCATTTTTTTTCATGCCATGCAAAAATATTTTTTTGCTACACCTCCATGCCTTTTATCTTCCAGTGTTTCACATGCTAGTTTGCGAAATATCCCCATCTCCGGGCATGAGGTGAATCTCTGGCGCAAACATGTGATTCTCTACTTTGTGTCCACTTTGGTTGCTTTCGTTCATGCCCTCTTCAGCCCCTACTTCATCCTGAGTGCAGTTTTGTGCAGTACGTTCTGGCAAAGAAGCCGACGTGCCGGCAATGTCCTTGGACGCTCGTTCCTGTGCCTCAAGGAGAGCTAAAGTCTCATGTGGATGGAAATCGCAGACCGGAAGCTTTGGAGAAAGGATTAGTCCTCGCTCTGGGATTCCAGCCAGGATAATCGATTCAGGAAAAAGTGGAGAGCTCTCTTGCTCCTGAGAGTCGTCGTCTTCTTGAAGACTGATGCTGAGTTCCTGAGCAGAGGAAGTGCTTGGAGGTGTTAGAGGAACGTCGTCTGTACTTTCTAAGAAATTGACTGTCATGCCTGGGTTAATTCTTTGAATTAAACACGTGGTGGTGTCCACCGTGGCGTTTTTGACACAGCACGTATCATCTTTGTTGGATGCTGCCTGAAGTGGAGGCACCTCAGTCGGGCTTTGTTTCACCTGAGCTGCCTTGTTCCAAGAAGGAATTGCCTTTTGGGCTTCTCTGAGTTCAGCAGTGCAGCTGGCAAAGCTTTCGAGGCTTTCCACGTGCGGTACGTCCGAAGCAGGTCTATTTCGTTTCCGACCACATTTAGCAGTCTGTGAGCCCTGCTTTGACCCGGCATCGCTGAGATTCGTATCAAGATCTGATAAGGATCGTGCCTTGCTCATCTGGTTGTACATTTCTTCGAGTTTCTGGACATTGAGGTGCTGCGGACTTTTGAAACACTCCCTCGATCCGTTCTTTCTATCAAACAGTCTTAAACTGGCATCCGAGGAAGTACGCTTTGAAATTCCCCACCTGCTCGGAGACAGGTGATTATCAAAGGAAGGTTTGTCTTCACTCTTCTCCACCACAATGTCCATTAACTCCATGCTCCTCGCAAATGCGTCTTTGAGGTTCATTGACACGATGCTGCCATTCCTTTTTGCTCGCTCCAAGGCCTCACGTCGCTTGATGGCTTTCTCCTGGCGCTTTTGCTCCTTGTAAAACTCCGAGAAGTTGTTCACGATGATGGGAATGGGCAGCGCGATCACCAACACGCCTGCAATGCAACAAAGACCGCCGACTATTTTACCAAGCAGCGTCTGCGGATAGATATCTCCATAGCCGACAGTCGTCATGGTGATAGTTGCCCACCAAAATGAAGCTGGTATACTTGTAAATTTTGTCGCATCTTCGTCTTTCTCCGCAAAAAACACCAAGCTTGAGAATATCATGATTCCCATTGCTAAGAACAGAATAAGCAAGCCGAGCTCGTTATAGCTCCGCCTGAGCGTGAAGCCAAGCGACTGAAGTCCGGTCGAATGCCTTGCCAGCTTGAGGATCCTCAAGATTCTCATGATGCGGAAAATCTGCACCACACGCCGGACATTCTGGAACTGCAGCACGCTCTTGTTGGACTCGGTCAGGAATATAGTGACGTAGTAAGGTAAGATGGCTAGCAAGTCGATTACATTTAAAGGCCCTTTGAAGAATTTCCACTTGTTGGGTGAAGACAGGAAGCGCAGCAGATACTCCATGGTGAACCAGGCGATGCATACGGCCTCAATGTGTGCCAGTTGAGGGTTGTCGTTTGCCTGACCAAACTCATCTATAACCTGGAGCTCAGGTAACGTGTTCAAGGACAAGGCGATGGTGGACAGGATGATAAAGAGGATCGAGATGATGGCCAAGATCTGCAGAGAGAGAGAAAAAGAGTTTTGAGCTTCACTCGTATAAAGCAACACTATAACTTTCGCAAGTGGTCATAGCACAATTTATCATTACACACTGTGGTGTGATTTCTTTTTTTTTTTTGTCAATAAAAGCCCCAAGCTCCACAATCCCCTTATTGATTAGTGTATATTAGATCTATACGTGTAAAATCACTTCCTACATCATATTACAACTTCTGACTTAATGATGATGAACGAGTCTGTTCAAAACCAACCTCTGATTAAACCATTAAACCTGCCAGAGGGTTTAAAAAAAATTAAGTAGCCATTATGTAAGAGCTGCAATAAATAATTGAAAAAAATCTCTTTGTTTAAATGCAAGGCTGAAGATATTTAATGTTTGCCTTATCTGGAGTGCTTTTGGAGCCGGGCAGTGCATGATTACGTTATTATTTTTACATTATTACAATCTGTCCGACTCCCAGTGGGTGAAATCGCTTTTGGCAAACTATCTGATGTAACTCATTATTTTTTTTTTCTTTTTCCCTTGCAAATATTGATTTTTTTTTGTCCCAGCACGATGCCCCTACATTATTGCTTGCTTTCCTGTGGTCAAATTGAATTTCTTTAAAGGAAGCGTGGGAACGAAATTTCACTTCCTATATACAGTAAAAACACCAAAAAGCCATGTCTTAAATGTGTGTGTATTGTATTGTTAGTCCCATTAGCTTAGACAAAGCCTGTTAGAGTTTTATATGAACTCCTGGTTATGCTAGCTATGTTTGTAGTAGCGAAGATGTGCTTGCTAATAGTCCCTTGTTATTAATGTAGATTGAAGACCATTGTTGAAGTCAGGTACTGATTGCTAGGCAAGGAGATCCTGAGTGTTCAAGTTCATTGAAAAGGGGCTTAACCAGCGAGCATGTTTTTGTTTTTAAATTTTGCCAGATAAAAAGCTTTCCCCATAGAGGAACAGCCAAATGTCCACACAAACAATATTTTAAAGATATTGGAAGAAGCCTTGGAAGAACGACAGAGAGAGCGATAGCGAGAGAGAGACTGCTGTGTACTATTCATATAATTTTTTTTCCTATAGTGCATTTTGCAGTGGACATTATCTCAAAGGAGCATCACAGAATGTACAGAATTATAGAAGATTCAATTATATTTAAATGTATGTGTATTCATCCAAGCATGGGGTAACCGTGGAAACGAAAACTCCCTTAGATGCTACGAGGAAAAAAACCTTGAGAGACTCAAACAGGGAGACAATTCACTATATAACTCTGTTTCTTTTTGGAACTCAGGAACTGCATGTACATTCCTTGCTAGAGTAACGATGGATAAGATGAAGTTCAAGGTCCATTCCTGTCTAAGGCCTAATAAGTACTGTATGCAGAGCGTGTTGTAACGTTCACAATAAGTCTGACCCTCTCTCCTGCAACTCTATAAAAGTTCAGGGTTTCTGTTTTGTCCCCGAGGCAGTGAGGCACAAGCAGCAAAGTGGGACATCCCTACGCTGTTTTGTTTCCACATGAGTGGTGAGTCATGCTGTGTTCTGTACGTTTCTGGTGGCGCAGCGCTCCTGGCAAAAATAGACTCCAAGTGTAACTCACCAAGTGCAAAAAACAACAACAACAAAAAAACTTAAGTTTCAGCCTCTGCCTGTTCTGTGTTTACCCAGCAGCCTTAATATATTCATACGATCATTAATCTTCAGTAACTGCTATATCCTGGATCTGGAGCTATTGTAGTGAATGCTGGGCAGGAATTCACCATGCATTCATTTACACATTCATTCGCACACAATTTATCATAGCTAATCCACCAACTAGCATGCATTTTAGAGGTGAGAAGAATGTGAAGAACCTAATGCAAACCCATAAGGCCATAAATGAGAACATGGACAGGCACCAGAAACAGACTGTATCCAAATTCAAAGCTTCCCTAACCATAAAATAGCTGATTTATTTACATCGTTATTTTGATTGATTAATAATGAAGATCATTCTTGATTTCTTGCTTATGGCTAATATGAAATAATAAAAACTAAAGAAAACCCCAACATGCTTTCTGTAACCACACTACTGTCTAAAGTAGATCCCTTTTAAAAGAGATAATGTGAGTAATTCCTTCAGAAAAAATCATCTACCGTACCACATTTCATTACAAATAAATGGGCTGCTGCTTAGTGCAGTGGTGAGTGCTACTTAGAGAAAACCTGTTAGTATTCGCACAGTGCATTATCGATGTGCACTGCGGCTCTGCGCTCGCGCAAGAACGTGCTTTATGAGAACCTCTAAGTGCAGGAATATTAGGGCGTATCGCGATTTTAGTGGACGGAAAGCTATGTGAAAGTGCATTAGGATTCCGATACAGCCGCAACAGAGACATTAATACGAGTTAAAGAAGCCATGTTAAAGAATGAGAGGGTGATAAAGTGAATTTACACCTCGATAAGAAATATACTTAGATAAAATCAAGAGATAAAAGATAGACAGCTTTGTATAAAAAAAAAACAACGATGACAGCGCTAGTAATGCAAAGTGTAGTTAAGAAAGAACTTATGCAACCAAAGGAATAAAATACGTTTATATATTATACTTTTACGCCATCTAAATACACAATTACGTATAAAGAGATAAAATATAAGTTTGAGAAATAATGAGTGCTAAATTAACAAATTAGAGGAAATGTTTGACGTTTAGGAAATTACCAGGCCATAACTGAGTTCGAAAAAGTAATAAAAGGAGTTAATGAGAGGGAAGTTCAGGCAAACTCTCCTACGCAACATCATCAATTAATCATGAAATTAAATTACTATAGTAAACCATGTCAGTGATACACAGAAGAGACATTTCCTTCCCTGGATAAATGTCCAGTAAATAAATGGCCTGCTGCTTTATGGATTATACATTCTCTGCTAGGTTCTTTCCTCTAGGCTTCCTGCAGCTGCCTACATCAGGTTTAAAACACTCGTCTACGAAATAAATAAATATATAAATATATAAAACACACCAGCACCATACTACTATCTCTGGACTTATTTCACTCCCACAAAGTCTTTAAATTATGTTTAAAGACCTACGTATCTCTTATAGCACTTCTTGGTTAAAAAAACACACTTGCTATGTAACTATTTCCTTTCCCAGCACAGTTTAAAACTGATCTCTTAATAAACCAGTGTAATATATAATACATAATATATAATGCTATATAATGGAGCCTCTCTGGATAAGAGCATAAATGTTAAAAGTTAACCACACACAAAAGTGTAATTGTGTCATTTTCTATTACGTATATAGTTTGTATATACACACAGGAATAAAAAAAAACTTTTGTGATTCAGACTTGGAGTTGTGATTGTTCAAATCCCAGCAATAGCACGCTGCTGCTCGGCCCTGGAACATGAACATGTACCTACATGCAAGGTACATGTACAGAGCCAATGAAATGCATTAAGAATCTATGCATAAGTGGCTTATTTACATAAATAACAGTGTGATAAATAAAAGTATGGTGTCCATACCCTTGTACATAGGTGAGAGTGAATAATTTACATAGTAATTTAAATGTACATATAGGAGTGTTGGTATGACACAGCATATTCAGAATAAATATGAGTGTAATATACAGTAGTGTAATGTTAGTCATAGTTATGGATGGTGCAATAATGCGTAATGATAAAGCAGTGAGAAAAGCACAGAAAGTGACAATGCAGTAGTGTATTTGTTGACATTGTATGATGATCATCTGTTCAGTTCAGCAACAGCCAGAAGGGAAAAAAAACTATTCAGTTTGTTTGTCTGGACTCGGAGGCACATAATGTGATATTTACATAATGCAAAAGTTTACCTTATGCACCATAGTTATGCAGAATTATTATTGGCAGCACAAGATTTTACCATGATTTCACTTTTATTGCATTTATAGCATTATCTTCAATTCTTTGAAGGGAAAACCACCAAGTTGAACTTTTCCACACAATGCAGAACTACAATATTTATAACAAGATTGGAATGAGACTTGGCCACTCAGATGCGTTGGTCTTTCTGAGAAGCTATTTTTTGTGTGTGTTAGTGTGTGTGTGTGTGTGTGTGTGTGTGTGTGTGTGTGTGTGTGTGTGTGTGTGTGTGTGTGTGTGTGTGTGTGTGTGTGTGAGAGAGAGAAAGAGTTAAAGCTCCATAGGAATTTTCAATAGAAATCTTGACACATGAATAGCCATTATTTGTCTTCAGGCTTGAAAAGCATCAAACTGTATGGTAACCAAGAGGATTTGGCCAGTGAGGAGAAAGAAGTGGAAGCACAGCAAAAAAAAAAACAGTGTGTGTGTGTTTGTCATAGGGACAGCTCTTGCTGATGTCCTAGAGTAACCCAGCAAAAGCTTTAACTTAACCCTATTGAACCCAATTGTAGAGATCTGAGTGACTGTCCACTGATGGCACCTGGGCGATCGTGAGAGGATTTGCTAAGAAGAATGTCCAAATTATGCCACAATCCTGTTCCTGCAGACAAAAAGAGTCAACGCTGTGACTGCTACTAAAGTGCTAAGAAAAGGAACTAAAAGCTTAAGTACATGTGATATTTCCGAGTTGAATATTATTATTTATTTATTTATTTGTTTATTTGTTTGTATTTTATTTTAGAATTCAATTTTTCATTATGTGGTACTGAGTGTAAATTAATGAGACAAAAAAAGTGAAAATGGTAAGTGAAAAAGTAAATGAAATTTTTGTACCTGAACTTGAACTTTGTTACTGTACTTTCTGGCATTGATATATTGATAGGTTTCTATGACTTTGCTTTTTATATCATTATTTGTTTTCCAGACAACTTTTAACTTTCACTCAATGCATTTTTTTACACAAATATCTGTACTTTCGACTTCTTACATTTTCAAACCGCGCATGTTGCTTCAGTTTTAATCTATTTGGTGACATGATTAATATTTTTCTTATTCAATGCCATTCTCTGTTTGTTGATACATGTATATGGTGGATGTTCAGCCTGGATACATTCACTGGATAACAATATTTTAAAATTCTTTTGTATTAATATATGAATATAATGTCAGGTACCAGCGGGACACTAAAACAGGCAGCTGTAATGACTAGTATATTTCTACTCAAGTGAGGGATGAGTGTATTCAGTGAAGTCTGAATATTTTATGTCTTTTAATGGTTTATACCATGACTTTTGGCAGGTGAAAATGACAAATAAACAGACATCTTTAAAAAAATTGGAACTTATATTTATGCTAATACATCAGTAGGGCATGATGATTTACTGTGTTGGTGGTTTGTTTATTCTGTATAGATCGCGTCAAATAAATTAGAATGACTAATCATTTCTGACTAGCATGATTACTAATTACTAAACTGCTTTTAGCTAGCTGCAGTAGTAATATTTTGCTCATTTATTTTAATGCTAGGTCTGCTGCACAATGAAATAGTAAAAAAAAATATTTGACATATCAGCAAAAAAAAAAATTATAATAAAAATTAATCTTTGGCACAGGTGATGATGCTATAGCGGTTGCCTTCGGAGTGCAAGTGCATGACTGATCAATATCAATTTAAGTTCATTTCTCACTCTAATTTATACACAATCAATATTCACTCAAGGTTGACAGACAGCGGGTGGTGTGGATCAGGCCATTTCTCTTGTCCTTGTGTGTCTGTGTGTGTGTGTGTGTGTGTGTGTGTGTGTGCCTTATATAAATTCAAAAAAACCTACTCCATGGAACGTTGCTTGCCGGTGGGTTAAACTCACATGCGCTGTTTTAAATGTGTTTAAAACTAAACTACTACGTTCGAGCATTGTGTTGCGTTCTAGAGGTTATACTCTAGGAAGGCACCATCGAGTGACCTGGAATCATTTGGAATACAGCACAAGGACATTCACTTCAATAAATATCTTTCAGATAATTCAATGGGTCACAAATAATGGTTAATATGGTTAATCTTCACTTCCACAATATTTTCATTTTAACATGCTCTTTAATTCCACTACACTTCCACTCTCATATTATCCACACTTTACACCACCATGATAGATAGATTTCTGAATTATCTTTACCTCCACTTCCACATTATATATAAATACTAATGCATTATTAACTCATCCACTATTCACTTGCACTTTATCTACACATCCACTTTCACATGATCCATACTCACAGCTCAACAATATCTGTACATCCACTCACACATCATCTGGACTTCCACTATATTTGTATTTAAGTGTTATTTCTCAGTGCTTTTTTTCAACACTGGGTATGTGTTAAGAACGTTACACACCCTTCAAATCATAATCTCCTTCAGTGTGAGATAAGCAATCTTAAAGACGCCAAACTGACACCTTTGTACCCAGTTACAGTCAATCTCATCTCTCTCTCTCTCTCTCTCTCTCTCTCTCTCTCTCTTCACCTTCAAGAACCTGCCACTTGTGCAATAAAATCTGAAAGTAAGTAGGCAGGATATTACAGGCTGCTGTGTTTGGGGCAAAGCTGCACCTCATATCGTAAAAGAAGAAGTACCGTATTATTGGTTAAGTATGTACAGTATGTGTATGTATGTGCGTGTATGCGTCCATTTATAAATTCTAATTGTATGTCATCTGTTTTGTCACTAGAGTGCACTCTCTCCCTCTTTTGATCTTTCTCTTTTTTTCATCTGATAGTCACATTAATAATGATTATATATATATATATATATATATATATATATATATATATATATATATATATATATATATGTCATCTGCTATAAATGAAATGCTTACAGTGCAGAATCTTTTGGAACGGGAGCAATGTATGATATATGCGTGAAGGCCGAAGCCTTTGCTGCCGTCAGCATGGTATTCAGAGGATGACACAATAATTTACGCAACCCTTCTTGTTGATTTCTATAGGGAATTATTTTTAAATTCTGCATGTTCTAATCCAAGAACACATGACTAAAATTAACCAGATATTTGGTATCAACAGGTCTGTATAATGCACCGCTGCAATCCTGTTTGGTGTTTATAATATTATTATTATTTAATAGCACAGCACTTTTGAATTTCTCACATCTGATTGGCCGGAAAGCATCCAGTGATTTTCTGTAATAGATTCTTATTAACATGGATAGCTGCGTAAAAAAATGACAGTGAGTTAAAATACGTCGAATGAATTCAAATGAATCTAGTCTTTCCCATTGATTGATAAGATAAATATAAGTGGCTATAGATGTTTTTACATGTTATTTGTTCAATAGTTAACTTTGCTTCTGTCTAAAAATGAATGTCCTAAAAAGTATATATAAAAATTATATATATATATATATACATTAATAGTAAAATGTAAAGGGCACACGATCTTCTGGAGAACAAATGAAAAAAAATGGAAAACTTTTAGAATTATGACCACTATTGATAAGGGCCAAATGCCATAACTGTAATTGTCTATATAATATATTTTACAAATAATTTTCCATAAGGTGCAAATACAAAGAAGGGTACATGCTAAAGCTTTTTTAATTTATGTAAATAAACAGCCATAAAATGAGTCAAATCAGATTTACAGGATCTTTTATATGTTTTTCCCATATCTGCCTGCAATGGATGTGGCGCATCTTTAAGAGTGTGTGTTACGGTAGTTCATTTGAAGCATGGGTATGTATGTAGCTTTCTAATGAATAAACACAATAGTGTCACAATAGTGTACACTTTAGATGTCCACACAGACGAATGGATATATTAGAGCTCTGCGGTCTGTAATTCGTTGTGTCTCAGTGCTTTAGGCACCTCGTAAAAACTAAAAACCTCGACAGTGTGTTTACATCATACTGATGAAGCGCTGTTTATAAAATGCTAATGAGAGCAGGAGAGAGAAAGAGAGAGGGAGAGAGAGAGAGAGAGAGAGCATTTAATCAAACTGAAATATCTTCTTTATAAAGTGATAGGACAGTGTAATACTCCAATATAAACTCTTTGCGTATATTTCTACAAACACCAGTCAATGCTACCGTCTAATAGTCGTGTTCGTCCAAAAACAAGCTGAGCTAGCCCCCCCCCCCCCCCCCCCCCCCCCCCCCCCCCCCCCCTAAAAAAAAAAGGGAATATAATTTTTTTTTAAATAATGGAAACATTTAATACATTATAGAGAGTTTTTCTCAAATCAGAACGATGGTTGGTTGATTTGTTTGAAAGAGTTAAAAAAAGAAAAAAAACTTTTGTTTGTTCAGTGGGTTTGCGGTTCTAATGAGTGTGAAGTCTGAACAAAGCTACTGGATTGTTATCTGATCTGATTTTGCCCATAATGACATCATCATTTTCTGCTAATAATATTAAGAATAAAAAGAGGAAGAAGAAGAGGAAATATTATTATCAACTTTTATTATTATTATTATTGTTATTGTTGTCATTGTGTGATGAGGGGGGAGGGGTGAGATTATTCATTGATATTTTTTCCCTCTGGGGAAAGACTGACTAACTGCTTCCAACCTTTTTATGTCCTTACTAAAGATAGCAGTGCAATCCTATTACCATTATCCTGAAGTGTCCTCACTTAGTATGGACAAGGTGTATAAGCACACACACACACACACACACACACACTCAAAACACACTCTCACACTCACTCTCTCTCTCTCTCTCTCTCTCTCTCTCTCTCTCTCTCTCTCTCTCTCTCTCACTCTCCGTCCATGTTTCATCTCGTATTGTGTAACTGTAGTAGGTGAATAAATTGCCCGCTCACTGTTAATAAAGCCATCTAAATGCTAACTACTGTAGCACTGAAAACTGTTGCTCATAACACAGTTCGGAATGAACCCAAACACCTGGTAATAACATGGCTGGATTTTACTAGTAACCAATTAGTATGCTGTAATTTGCAGCTTGCTGATTAGGTCGCTGCTTACATGCAACTTCAATTCTGATATATATATATATATATATATATATATATATATATATATATATATATATATATATATATATATATAAGAATAATAAGAGTAGAATAATGCAAACCAAAGAAGTGTGAAGAAGATAGCCTTTGGTGAATGCACTCTGTGTGTGTGTGTGTGTGCTGAATTTTAAAGAGGCTCATCAACACACTTGACTTCAAAGCTGCCCATTCACACAATATGAAAGAAGCTTCAAACAAAACAGAAGGCTAGAAAGTCGCTCACTGGAAAGAGAACACAGAGCAGCCAATGCTAATACTCCGTTTGAAGCTAGCGCTAATGGTTTTTCTACAGTACGCCAGATTAAGTGACTTTCTCTAATGATTCAAAGCTAGCGAACTGACTCTAAGTAGTGCAGTCTAAACAAAACAGTAAAAAGTACATTCTTTCTTTCTTTTTTTTTATGTTGATCTTGAGCTAAGCTGCAGGTGGTGATTTGATGCTTGGTCAGTTTGTAATCTGCTGACTACGAAGGTCACGTTATTTACATCATTTCCTTCCTCGTCAGTACGTTCAGAGCGATCCCTGGTGCATTCTGGGGCAATGGGGAGTGGAGTCTTGCTGGAAAAAAAGACCACACTCGCCAGGATACAAATGGTTCACTGTAGGATAAATGTGATCAGTCCAAAGAACTTTGTATTGATTTGTACTGACTCTCAAAGTGGACAAGAGGACCCAAACCATGCAGGCAAAAATAAATGCTCCCCACAGGATAGCAAAAATATAGATCTGTTCAAATGTTGTTGAGAGTCAAGATGACTGGTGCTTTAGGCGACGATTTATTGAATTTTTAGAGTAAGAAGCAGTCTCGGTTTCAAATGTTTAGTCACGCATTCAAATAGTTGGGCAATATCATGAACCAGGATTAAAAGGTTTCTGCAAAATTTCTATCTGAAATACATTTTAAAAGCAACGCACAAGTGTGAAACTTGCTGAAAAAACAAGGCTAAGAATTCGCATAATTTCCGTCCCTCTATGTGCTTAATGGGGTTCCATATTAACATTAGTTGCACTAACAACTATGTAAGCTAAGTGGATCATTTTTTTGTCAGTGAGGTTACACCAGTCAACACAAGTACACCAATCAACACAGGTATCAAATTCTCAAAATAAGACCCTATTCAGACTGGATAAGTTGCACTTGTGGTAATGTAATTATTACCACATTATTTCTGGCCATTTCACTATTTCACATACATACACTAAAGTATACATACATCTAAAGTATAAAATGCCCTGTACAAAAAGGGGTACAATATACAGAGTTAGTCAAAAAGAATACATACACAATTTTTTGAAACACTAATGTTTCAAAAGCTAATGTTAATGTTAACTAATGACTAATAACTAATGTTAAAAGCTTTTTTTTTTAAATAGAAAAGTAGCTTTTATTAATCTCATAATGTCTCAATAAGTAAAATTTTTCTGAAGCCAATTTTGTCAATTCTGAGGTGATGTATATATATATATATATATATATATATATATATATATATATATATATATATATATATATATATATATATATATATATATATATATAATGATGTCTCAGAATTGATATGTTGGTAAAAGTTACTTATTTCCTACGGGCTTTATAATTTTTTTTGTTAACTCCTGAGCAATACAATATGTCAGATAGTGTAAAGGACTTGTCATAGTAGTGAAGCCGCTAACCCTGGCATAGCCTACATTGATGTTAAAGCCATGTGATGTGGCAATTTCCCTAAAATAAGACTTGATAATGAAAATCATAACAATTGGTTTGGATTACAATTAGTTGTATGTGTTGAGTAGGCGTGGGATGGTGTGACAATCAGGTACTCAAATCTCTGAAATTTATAAAGATATTGCTTGTCTCATGTGAATCACTTCGGATTACTGCAGTACATAAGTCTAAACCCTAAATGGAAAAGAGAAAATGCTGAGACTTGAGGAAATAAAGTCTGTACTGTATATAGACAACAGCAAAAGTCCTACTCAGTTTATGCATCACTTTATAAACATCCCTTACTCAGCCACTGTATTGCAGATTGTAGATTGTGCAAGACTTACATTAACCTCATTCTAAGGCAATACAAATCCTCAGTTGTCTCTTTATCTCAATGATGATTAATGTCAACATGCTTAGGGGTTTCTTTCTAATTGCAGGTGTGTGTGTGTGTGTGTGTGTGTGTACAGCCGGGAGAGGAAATAATGGAGAGAATTGGGCCGACAATGATTTAAACGGGATGAACACGATTTAAAACATTACATGTTGAAAGAAGGGAGAAAAATCTTAGACCTGCACTGCTTTAAAAAAGAACAGCTTCAGACATGTGTGTGTGTGTTTGTGTGTGTGTTTGAGACAGAGAGAGACAGACACATGTGCAGAGCAAAATGTACATCGCAATTGGATAGATGACCGATAACACCTGAAGTACACACACACACACTAACACACACATACCCAAACAGACAAATGATCCAAAACCAACAAGAGCACTGGATTTAAGCTCCCATGTTCTGTACTCAGTTCTAGCAAAGAGCCAGGAAGCAGGTTTACGACTATAAACACGGTGAATATGATGAATAATACACTGGAGTGTGTTTCCATTTGAGCTTCATAAACAAAGTGCTTTTCACGTGTTTATATGAAAATGTGACAGCCCGGTTTGGTTAAATGGAGCAAGCAAGAGAACAGCCATATTTGGATTGCTGAGCTGCTCAGTATGCGAACACACAAACACACACACACACATACACACACACAATCGGCCTTTGAGTCAATCGGCTACACTCGAAAGTTGGCTGCTATTGAATTCTCTATACCTGGAATAACAAGGGGTTTTACTGCTCAAAACAAGATTTCCATATAAAAGAGATGAATGATTCCCCCTTTCCCTTCTTTTTGTATAGAATAACCTTGAATTCACAGCCAGTATCCAGACATTGTGCAACGTCAGCAAGGTGACACAAAGTGACAGCGTGTGAAGCAAAATGGGCGGAGTCACTGGATGAGATTTGAAAGTTGAAGTGAAACAATGTGGAGGAAAAACAATAACATTACGTGACAACGCGACTGAATTGACTAAAATGTAAATGAATCTTATAACATATGGCATTTTAAGTAAAATGAACACACTGAGAGAAGTGAATGATCAGACTGTCATGTAGCATATATATGTATATGTAATGTATATATGTAATGTGTAACGAAAGACTATTATTCAAATAATTAGTAAATAGTATTAATTTAATGTGTTTAGTTACTTTCAGTTTGTGTTTAGTTCCAGCATGGAGATTGTAAGTCCATTAAATTGTGCCCTTGTGCTTCACAATATGCATTCTGCCTATATGTCTGTCTTTCTCTGTGTGTCAGTTATTCATTCCAAACCAAGACAGAAGAAAAGCTGACAGTTGAGATTTATCACTTCCAATATGACAGCATGTGAAGTAAGAATATGCAATGTAAGCATCTGTAAAGCTAGGCTAAGCTAAGCTCACAATGTAAAAGTTACTTCTTTCCTGTCAGGTTTTATGATTTCTTTTTCAATATAAAGGCACTCCAAAAAGTGGGTTTTTTATCATCTAACACCAAAACCAAATAAATAAATAAATAAAATAAAGCAATACAACATGGCAAGGGGCACGATGGCTTAGTGGTTAGCACATTCGCCTCACACCTCCAGGGTCAGGGGTGATTCCCGTCTCGGCCATGTGTGTGTGGAGTTTGCATTTTCTCCCCGTGCCCTCAGGGGAGGGCACGGTAGGTTGATTGGCACCTTGGAAGTTTGTCCCTAGTGTGTGAATGTGTGTGTGTGAGTGATTGTGAGTGTGTGTGTGCCCTGTGATGGGTTGGCATTCCATCCAGGGTGTATCCTGCCTTAATGCCCATAGACGCCTGAGATACGTACAGGTTCCACGTGACCCGAGGGAAGATCAGATATAGCGGTAGAAAATGAATGAATACAATTTGGCAGAAGTGTAATAGACTTGTCATAGAAGTAGAGTCTTGTAGTTGTAGCTAAGCTATAAAGCCCCAACCATGGCACCGCCTACATCAATGTTATAGCCGTGTGATGTTCACAATGTAATGTTTGGCCGTCATTTAGACATAATTCATTTGCATGAAAAAAGCAGCTATTGGGTGTCTGACAATGTGCACGGATCCCAGCTATTACCCTCTGAACTCCGAAACTCTCAACACAGCTGGTAATAATTGATAAGATCGGGTTCACTTTTTACCTGTAGTTCGGTGGCATTACTCATTTTTCAGCCTCACACACCGGGAAATTCAACTCACGTAAAAATCTAACGCTTAATATGTACACATTGAAGTGGAGGCTGAACGGCGGAAGAGTGCGCCATTTATTAGCAATCCAAATAAGCGGACAAACCTGTGGTCAGTAACTTGTGGTTTGACCCCAGACAGGGGTGAGCGTGAGCAAATCTGAACACACACACACGCACACATACATACTGTACATACAAAACTATATTTACATTCGTATTTGGAATGCTGGACAAATGTTGTGCTCAGGCTGAATATTATTAATTGTCCATTACTTCATTGTCGTTAATAAAAAGGAGAGAGACAAGAAAACAACACACAATTAAAAACAACAAAAAACACAGAAAAAAATACACGCTCTAACACTGAACTGTGTTGACCGCTGGCAAGACTAAGGCATCTCAAAATGAATGTCATGGCAGCGTGTCAAAATGGCGCAAAGAAAAGTCAAACCATCAGAACCCTGGGACTAGTTTTATTGATGTAATTTATTTGTTAACCTACATAACGGCAGAACTAACTAGTTAGCTAGGTATATATTTCACCAGGCTAATGTTGCTGTAGTTACCTGTCAATCTTTAACTAACTAATTAAAATATGAAATTATTATACAAGTGTCCATTTGATCAAAATGCCTGTTTATGCATATGTGACACGTACTGTAGATCACATTGGGGGCACAAATTGCACCATCTAGCGCAATTTTAGTATCTGATTGAAAGCAAAAATACACAGTTATTTTTTTTCTACATGGCATTCTAAATTCAGGTAACAACGGGTTAATTCCCCGGGTTGCTGATCAGAAGAGCAGGCATCCAAGCCGCATGTCTTCAATGTTGGGCCCAGGAGCAAGGCCCTTAACCCTCTCAGCTCCAGGAGTCCTGTATCATGACTGATAAGCTTAGATATGTAATGACAGACACATATAATATTTTTTATATGTGGCAAATAAAGACATTCACTTGACTCACTAATTACATTCAGCTAAAACCTCGCTCTGGATAACTATGGACACGCGTGTCACTCGGCAGAATCGGGGCGCGAGAGCGGTTCATGCAGAGCAGCTCTTCACTTAGCCGAGTGAGAACACTTAGCGAATGATGGAAGCAATTTAGAGATCATGTTCCTGTGCTTTATTCCTCAATCTCTACTAATGTCATCATCTGAGTGCAGATTTCAGTGCATGCTATGTTTTTATTTTTTTTCTGTAGGATTTTCTGAGCAGATCATCTGAAAGGGGTGTGTAAAAAAAAAAACAAAGTGCAGGAAAGACACTCTGAGAACAAATGACACTTTGTCCATTACATTATGAAAAATACGATTTTGTTCCAAAACTGGAATAACACTGACACTTTGTGTGCATCGATACCTTTCTTGAGTAAACAGAAACGCAATACATTTGCACTGAAACGTTGCCTTACTGCACAAATTAAAATGACTGAGTGAAATTTTGCCCATGTATAAAGTACATGTGTAAGTACAGTTTACCAGTAAATACAAATACCATTAAAAAATATGTATATGTATGTATAAATGTAAAATGTAATTACATTGAGAATGTAGTACCTTTATAGTACAAGGAAATGTCCACACATTAACCTACAGTAGGGAGTTCAATAGAGAAACATTTGAATAACATATCTATTGTGATCTGCTATTTTCCTTAATGGCATTTTTTCCTTACATTATACTTTAAGTAGTTTTGAAACCATTACCTTTATTTGTCACATATACATTACAGCACAGTGAAATTCTTTCTTTGCATATCCCAGCTTGTTGTTGGTTGTGGGGGTCAGAGCGCAGGGTCAGCCATGCTACGGCACCCCTGGAGTACAGAGGGTTTAGGGTCTTGCTCAAGGACCCAAGGGGGACAGCTTGGCCATACCGGGGCTCAAACGCGGACCTTCCGATCAGCATCCCAGCGCCTTAGATCACTGAGCTACACCCCCTCCCTTTTAGCTATATACACTTTTACATAAGAAATAAATGTCAATACTTTGTTAATCCATAATTCAGCTACTAAACATAAATTTGGAAAAATTGATATTGGCTTAGTCAAGATCTGAGTTATTGTCTAAAGCCCAAACAGGAGGATTTAGAGCCAATAGACAAAGGGACAGCAAAGGAAACAGTGCCAAGAGCAATGACCAACATTAAACCAGACTAAAGTGTGTTTTACAAGTAAAAAAAAGGTAAATATTATAGATATCTAATCTATATCTATCTAATAGATATTTGCACGTCATAGGAAAGCAAGTGAACATTTCGAGTGAATTTATCATACAGTACGATAAACATTGCACATATATGTGTAGGTTTTCCAGGGAAGCCAGTTTGGCTGGAAAATGTTTCATCATGTTGTTAAGTGAGTAATACACACATTTTCACATTTGCCTGCGGGGAAAGACTGGCCACACTCGCGTTTTTGATAACACACTAACACTTGACATCTGGTGTAGAGGGGGAGTTGTGCTCATCCTCCTACACACTTTCTTCCTTAGGCCTGTAAGCAAAATCCAATATAACATCCACCTCTGCTGTCACATGTTCACACCAACAACCTGCTAAATATTAGCCATATTACATTATTATATCAGGAGGATTTTACCAACAGTGAGCATTCAAGAGCTCGGTTTAGACGAAAATCGTGTCTAACATATTAGGATTATATGTGGACAGGCTTAAGTGTTGTCTATATGTGTGGTATGTACGGGTAATGTGTAACACATGTATAAGAATTGTGTAATGCTTAGTATATCGGAGTAACTAGATTATACGTGTAAGTCTAGTCTGTGTTTATGTATAAAGCGTAACTGGGGTGTATTCATAATGTGCAAGTATAGCGTCTACTGTAGTCTGTATTTATATTGTGTAAATTGTGTATTTTAGCACTACACATAGTGATAGCCATTGCACATATGCACTAGCGTCTATGTGTATATATATATATATATATATATATATATATATATATATATATATATATATATATATATACATCACACCGAATTGGACTTGGAATCCCAGTGTATAATCAAAATCCTACACATGCTTTCCGCACACTTGTGTGCATGCGTCATCATGAGTACAATTGCACGCACACAGAATGCAAAAAACATTCAGTGTTAAGTCACGCTTCTGGTTCAAAACTATAAAAAGCACATGTAAAATACATAGAGAAGGAGCAGCATAGGGCAAGGGATCACACAACAGACAGGGATGGATTCCATCTCCTGTGAGTTGTCAAGGCTCATGTGCTTATCATCCTTCACCAGCAGTAAGGAGAAACAGACAAAGTACTGAACAACAAACACACACACACACACACACACACACACACACACACACACACACACACACAAAACAGATTCCACTGACAAGCCACACAAATGTAATGTAATGCCTTTCATATGCCTTGACTCTCTCGCTTCCTGCGAGGCCGTAATTAGTGTCACGAACAAATTTGTTGCTGCTAATGAGCCTACAAACTGCAGCAGTGTGTGTGTGTGTGTGTGTGTGTGTGTGTGTGAAACAGAGAGAGAGAGAGAGCGCAAGAGAAAGAGATGGACAAATGCACTCACACTGACCACTTGGCACACACACATATTCTCATCCATCAGTGCTTTTGTGTGTATGTGTGTGTGGAGGGGATTAAAGTCGCACATTAGTGTTTAAATTGTTGTACCAAATTTCGTCTATAAATCACCCTAATATTAGTAAAACACTACAGACCCCTGCCAACAGTAATGCTAATGTGGAATTTCCATTGGGAAAGAAATGAGGGAATCTGGGACTAAAAATACACTACAATATGACGCTCATATAAGGTGCTGTGAGTCAGAATCAGCGTGAAATTTCTTTTCGTGCGTCACATGACTTTACAGATAAGGAAAACGTTGAAAGAAGGCTAGCAGCCAAGCTGAACATCCAATGAAACATTACATTCAGTTTTAACTGTTGAACTAGCAAATATTAGTAAGCCATTTTATGGTCATTTTCGAATTTGTCTTTTGTTATCCCAAGTGTGAAGTTGTTCGCAAGTTGTTAACGGCAGTGACTAACGATGTAGTGGCTAGTGACTAAGACGTGTTTGTGTGCTTCTGTGTGTATATTTTTTTGTATTATTATTTTAAATTCTGTTATATCAGGCGAGAGTGAGTCATACGGTGTGCCTGTTCGCTCTTGTGTATATTTATCGCTTTGTTTTTTTTTCTAGCATGCTAACACGAGCAGGCTCGTGTCTAGAGGGTTTGACAGGCCGGAGAACAAACTACACAGAGGAGATGATAAAATAAACCCGAGAACAAACATCAGAAGTGACGGAAGGTGAAAGTTTGATTCTTTGCACTGAACTTCAGCTAACTAGCTATTGTAACTGTGACTTTGTTAGCTACACCCAAGTGCTATGTGGAAATTACCATTCCAATATTCACGGGGTACGTCAATAAAGTTGTGTCCACTATTGGAGCTTCTGATTTGCAGTACAGCTTAAGATATAGCCTTGAATAAATATTGTGTATCAACTTGCCGGTTATTTAACGCTAAGCCCGCCCCTTACTGAAACCCCTCCCACATATATTAACACCATTACTCGTTTAAACCCTAACTAGCACAATGAACCCTAACTCTAACCACCGGCTTCCTTTTTATACATCTGTCCAAGCTAACCCCACTTTCTTCCTCTAACTCCACCCCTCATTCTACTGTGACTCTAGCACAATCTCTCATTCTAACCACAACCTTCACTCTTCCTCAACATCACTCTAACCCTATTTCTCATTGCAGTTCTCCTGCTAAATCTACTCTGACATCACTCTCTCATTCTAACTCCAACCCTCACCCTATTGTCACATCACTTTATTTCCTATCCTAAATCCCTCTCAAATTCAACATTGGCAAGTCCAGCCTACCTCCTTCTTTCTCCTTCTCATTCTACCACTCACTCTACTCTCACACCAGTCTACTCTCACTCTACTCTCACACCAGTCATTCTTTGATTACAACTAGTATACCAACACACTAAAACCATTTCTCATTATATCTCCACCCTTTACTCTGTTGTCACTTCATTCTAACCCCATCTCTCATTTTAACACTAACTAACTAATATGTTTATTGTATATTTGTATATTTACATATTGGTTTTAGATGTAGTTACACTCCTAGTTTGATGTTAACACTAACCACACCCCTTATTCTTCCCCTGTCTGTAATTCTACTCTACCTCATGCACTAACCAGACCCCTTATTCTTATCCCACCTCTCATTCTACTCTACCTTATACAATAACCACACCCCTTATTCTTACCCCACCTCTCATTCTACTCTACCTCATTAACCACACCCCTTTATTCTTACCCCGCACTAACCACACCCCTTATTCTTATCTCACCTCTCATTCTGCTCTACCTCATACAATAACCACACCCCTACTAATTCTACCCTACCTTACACCCCCCCTTTTCTATTCTTACCCCACCTCTCATTCTACTCTACCTCACACATTAACCACACCCCTTTATTCTTACCCCGCCTCTCATTCTACTCTACCTAATACACTAACCACACTCCTTATTCTTACCTGGCCTCTCATTCTACTTTACCTCATACATTAACCACACCCCTTATTCTTACCCTGCCTCTCATTCTACTCTACACTAACCACACCCCTTATTCTTACCCCGCCTCTCATTCTACTCTACCTCATACACTAACCACACTCCTTATTATTACCTGGCCTCTCATTCTACTTTACCTCATACATTAACCACACCCCTTATTCTTACCCTGCCTCTCATTCTACTCTACACTAACCACACCCCTTATTCTTACCTGACCTCTCATTCTACTCTACCTCATACAATAACCACACCCCTTATTCTTACCCCGCCTCTCATTCTACTCTACCTCATACAATAGCCACACCCCTAGGGCTGTCAGCCTTAATTCTACAGTAACACCAGTCTAAACCCCCTTAATCTCGCCTCATAGTCTAACTCTGCATCTTTTTACGCTACTCTGCAACACTCTCTCCAGTGTAATGAGCAAAATATGTGCTGTTATGTGATTTAGACATAAAATAAACAGTGATGTCTGTGAGTAATTTGGTCGTAATCTGGTTTATGGCAGTTTTGGTATATGGATTTGTTTTTCAAAATGAAATAGCGACTCTAAGATTAAAACTGACAGCCCATTCTACCTCTTTTCCGACGGAAAAAAAAATTGCACGTTGAAGCATCTGCAATTTGACACGAGTGTTTTGTAACTAACATTGTCTCTTCCGCTTTGCATCACCGACGTCGGCGTTCAACCCCGAAATAAAAACGTCCCGCGTTGTGCGTCATTTCAGATTAGCAGTACGCAGAACAATGTCCATCTTCGGAGGAAGAGCGCGCGAATGATGGATTACACTTAAACCTCTCATCTCGCTCGCACATACTGTAAACTACTTCCTAAAAATATGGCCGGCTTACGCGAAACACGCGGCGCGACAGCTGAGCATCCAATACGACACACGCGGCAGGAAATTGATCTGTTTGCTACGCACCATAAATGTTTGGCGTCGCTGAATGCTGTGTTTCATGTTCTAACCTTTCACAGGAGAACAGAGTCGTTTTACAGAATGGGACAGGTGCCTTAATTTTGTGTCTTTCTTCTAAGCTACTTTCACATGCAAAGACTGGATCGGATTCAGATCCAGTACAAGGCTATAATGAGAGCGGTCAATGTCATTATCTAGTATCAGCAGTGGCTATAACGAGGACAAGAACCGGACGAGGGCATGGTGTGTAGTCGATGGAAGGAAAGATTGTTGGTTTTTGTTCTCGGGAACAAATTTGGAAATCTAGGTAAACACTGTAAACATTGTAAAAATGCTGTAAGCATTTTTTTTAAAAGGGTCAAATTAAATTTGGGTCAAATTTTGCATATTTGATCTACATTAAAACTCATTCAAAGGTCTATTTTATTAGCAGGCTTGTTAATACCAATGATAAAATATGTATTCTTTTGTTGGGAAGTCAAGCATTTCGGCCTAAACTTGAAATTTAATATGAATTATGAGTAATAGACTTTTAGTTTTTTACAGTAAGTAGACATGAGAAGCTTTTGGGACGATGGCATATAATTAAAATTCGACACTATTATGGATTCCAAGAAATCCTATAATCCGTCATAGAGCACCAAATTTAGACTTCTCTAATCCTCCTCAGCACAGCAGATTTCTTCATTTTGGTGAATAAAGCGCTTCGAGAGCAGCATTTCTTTAAACTCATTGGGGAAATGGAGCATAAAAAATAGAAAATGTCTAGAAAAAAGAAAACTAATGAGGTGTGGACGTTCTTCTTGAAGGTGAGTGCCCAAGGTGGCCTTGTCCGATTTTTCCTTATTTTTCCGTTTTTTTCCCCCCTTCCCTTGAGAAACAGAACCTACATGCCATAAACGCCCACTCGCAGATGCACACGCTGGCGATGATGCCAGAAAAGCATCCAGAGCGTCTGATACGCTCCGCTTTGGGTCCAAAGATTGGTAGGCAGCACTTTAAATACAAATCCTCATTAACATACATCATCATCAAATAAACCATTGCTCGTTTTGATCGATCGATTGATTCATGAGGTCAAAAGGAGAAAATTTAGAGTATATCTTTTTTTTTATTGTAGAATTCCAATACAGTGGTACAGCAGGACAACCCTAATCCTGCCATTCATTACCATAAAGAGCCACAGCCAACTCTTGAGGGTTTTTTGTGCAATGCTCGGAAACAAAATCAGCCGAGGGCAAAGTGGCAGAACTCACACTGGCACACACTCTCCTGACATGTGGAAATATGAATCAATAAAATAACATTATTCGATATATTTTACATTCATTGTTTGGCTTAAATAATGTATCGGAAATACCCCTTCCATGTATTATAACAGAAACATCAAAGTCACTCAGCCAATCATGTTCCAGCATTCCACAGACATATGGCATCAGAAAACAAAAAAAATCAGAACAGCAATATTTTGTTATTTTCTCCAACCATTCAATTCCGCTACATTTGTATAGTGCATTTAACAAATCAGAGCAAGTTTACACAGTTATGATGAAAAGAATTCCCTATACACTTTTTTTTCCTAATAATTGTACGTTTTTCTATTAGCAATGCAATTTTAGCTGCTCACTGGATATATATTGTATATATAAGTATATTGTTGTTCATTCCGAAAATAACCTCAAAATCAGCCACGGACCATAAAGGAAGACATGGTTAAAGACTCTGAGATTGTACTTGACCCCTCATTCAAATGAGGTCGTGACATGTGATTTGTACCCTTTACTAAACCGCATGACCTGCAACCGTTAATGCTTTGCATCAGTTCGATCCATTCTATACCTTATTAATAATATTGTGATTATTTGTTCAAGTTCATATCTGTCGTATCCAGTGTATCTAGCGTTAAATGGAACTAAATGGAGTTCATAATGCACTGATTGTTCGTAGGTCATGTCCATCAATGGAAAGGTCGTCCAGTTTTAGTGACATATAACAGGGGCCATTAGATAAATGAAAAATTGACTCGTATGGTCGATTTATACGTCCGAACAACAATAAATTCACATAATGAAACCGTAAATATTAGTTAAAAAAACAAAAACATGATGGAAGCTTGTTGTAGCCTGTACTAAATGTCAGACTGCAAAGTCAAACAAATTCTTGAAACAAGCACTTATATCTAGTTAAAATGGACTAAAATCAAGCAAAAAATAAATCTGCCAATGGGATAAGCAAAATTGATAATTTTTTAATAATAAATTCGACTAGATCCTATAACCAGCCCTATTTCAAGCTTTTTTAAAACCGTTTTAACCACTAGTGGCAGCTTGGTGGTGGGATTTGAACATACAATCTTCTGGGACAGGGGCCAAAGCCTTAACCACTTACCTCACTTATGCATTTTATAAACACAAGTTGGAACCTTTCTTAAGATTTTTGATTTAAAAAAAAATCAGGGCAGTATTAGTCTTAAAGTTAGTACAACATTCTATTTGTATATTCACTTTATTCTTGCATTTTAAATCTGACACTAGTTTGGATAGACTGAACAAGTACAATTCTCTTACTTTAAGATTTACAGTCTACTGTGCAATGTGATTTTTAAGACTTTTTATCTTTCACAGCAAAAAAAATAGAAATAACTTTAATTCCCTTTCTTAAATTTCAGTTTATGCAGTGCAGAATGCTATATATTCGGCCAACCTTCGCCCAGTATTACCACCAAACATACATTTAGCTTTACAAAATGACTACAAACAGGCTTCAATGTCCAGGTTCACTATTTCAACTCCCGCTTGACCCGAACCCAATCTATTTCATTACATCCTCATTGACTCATTGAGTTTTGGCTGGAGGTCTTTTTTTTTTTGGCTCGGTCACTGAAAACATCCTACAGGGGATTGAATTTAGACCTCGGATATTAGATTGCTATTGATGTTAAATAAAATCAGCGGAGGTGGTGATGTAGATGTTGCTTTTGCAGAAACATTTTCGTGAAGTTTGCTTTCGTCAAAAGGGACGAAGTGTTAGAGAGGGATTTTTGAATGGCTGGTGGCTAAGACTTTGTTAGCACAGAAAAATTCCTACACGCGAAATCTGTTTTGAAAGCAATTCCTAAATATGATCCATTATTGGAGTTGTGGCGTTTAAAATGAGTTGGTCATGTGGTAAAAAGTTGGTCATGTGAAATCAGTGAAGGGGTTCCGCGGTTCCTTTAAATGTCATTCACAGTGAATGTGAACATACAGATGCATTTCAGCAGAATTGGTAGGTGGGCTCCGGAATCAATAGACAGCAAAATAGTCAAGGGATCAACAAAGGATGACTTGTATGGCATGATATTATCAAGAAAAGAGTGCTAAAAACCGGATGGAAAAATATAGTGAGAGAAAAATGAAGCTAATAAAAAAAACTACAGACAAAGCAGCTGAATGTATGTTTTGTGACCTGATTTATATTCCCCAATTTATTCCATAAATTAAAGCAATACTAACAGGGGCTCAAACAATGCTGTTCCTATTATAGAAGCTAGCTGGGATGTGCTCAAATTTGATTGTATTAGCAAGGCTAACAATGACATGATTAATGTTATTACCGCTTGCGGTGCTAACACTAACTGTGCTGTTAGAGTGCCTGTAATGGGGGAACATGATGAGTTATTTACTCTGATGCTGTGCAGCTTAACAAAATCTACACATACACCGACATACACAAGACACCAGGTCGTAAAATGTTAGGGATGTGAACTTCATCATGCTTCACTTTTTTTTTGCCGCTTTGGAAATATTTTGGGCAATTTTCCATCCTAATGGACCCATTTCTCTCTGGACCATTTGTCCAAAAGATATAAATATTCTCAAAAGACCAGTTGTTAAATATCAAGTTTTGCATTATTCAAGAAAAAAAAGGTAGGAAAAGAGGCATTAATTACCATGAGCTTTTCGCGCTTTTGCTCTTTATCTCGGTCTGCTCAATTCTCCAGAGGTGAGAGAGAGAAAAAGAACAAGAGGACAAAGATTTGGCGTAGCTGAATTTCTGAATGTTAAAGGGGTGATTATATATATATATATATATATATATATATATATATATATATATATATATATATATATATATATATATATATATATATAATATATATCTATATATAATATAAAAGAAAGAGAGAGAGATTTTCAAGATACCATGAATTAATACTTTTCATGTTTCTAATATACTAACTAATTGTAACTGTTATAATTGTATAAATTTGCCTCAAAATCTCTCCCTTTAAAAAATATGCGTTACAAATGCGTTATTAACTTGTTAACTTTGACACCCCTAATATATATATATATATATTTTTTTTTTACACTAATAAAACAAAAACATTAGTCGTTTCAATCGTTTTGTCTATAACTTGTCTTATCTTGCCTCTTTCTTTTTCTCATCTATCTCGCTGTCTCTCTCTCTTGCTCTCTCTTTGTCTCTTCAGTTTCGGACAGCTGAAGTGGACCTTGATTGAAATTGTGTTGCAGAGAAATGTCTCGCATTGGCTGGCTTTCTAACTTGGCTGCTTATCGATCGACCACTAATCAATCTCATTATTTATTTTCACTTGGCCGGCACACAGCTCGACTGCACTCACACGTCTCTGTGTCTCGTCCACAATGAAAGAGCGTGAGACACTGCTCTTGGTTTAATGCCTCGCACTTTCAGAGCTTGTTTCAGAGCAGTAAACAGATTGAATACAAATTGGCTTTTATTCATCAAAGTCCCATACAGTTCGACTTTAATAGTAAAGCGAGAGTCTTGTTTGGCGTGTTTCTACGATGAAACTCACATCTGGTCAGAGTGTGTGTGAATGGAAGAGCTTTCCGTCATGTCCCTACAGCAGAAAGTTAACTACATTAACTACATATACCTACATACATATGTAGATAAACAAAAAGCTTAAGAAGTTCTGCAAAACAGGCAATTTTTACTCATATATGTAAAAAATGTGTTTTTGATGGAGGGTCAGTGGTGTGCATATCACACCAAGGCTTTCAGCGGTATCCTACCGGAATCAATCCACCTCTTAATACCATCATTATGATGTGGCGGCTGTAGAAACCATCAATATGATTCAGCACTGCAGACCGTTATCTCATGCAGTGAGACTGAATGCCGTTACTGAAGCAAGAAACTCAATGAATACAATTCAACAGGTCTCCTTTCACTGTGGCCACAATGCACCTTCCGTATACGTCATCTCTAGCAGAAGCGTCAACTTTCTCCTTAGACAAAACCATATAAAAAAAAGTGATGCTCTCTGAACCCTGCAGGGAAACCAGACTCAAGACCCATCATGCTCTTTTCTGACAGCAGATAGTTGGATTTTGATGGCAGCGGTATGGTGGCAGCAGGAAAAGTGAATCATCCTCCTATGGGTGATACCAGCTAGTGTGATTCTGATGGCATCCGATGAATCACGCATGCAAATATATCCGCGATAAGGAAACAGAAACAACAGCAGCCGAAGTAGACCTGTGGGATCATGTACTTGTGACATCTGAGGCAGGTTGAGATCTAGCACCGCTGGAGAAGTGCACCAAGATCATAAGGCATCACATCGGGGGCAGAAGGAGTACACATACTTGTCTGACATGACTAAAAACAGCAAGAATATAAAGGAAAGGCAGAAGGTTGCACAGTTATAAAGGGCAGGGGGGCTTTAATATTCTGGCATTGGCATCCCCAGTCATAGACATGATCTTCACCTCTTCCTTCCAAAAGGAAAGGTATAGCAAACATTCTGAATAAATACATAGGTTTTACAGATTGACACCTAGATAGATATTCAGTAATGTACTGTATGTGTAGTCACTGTAATGGTGAGCTCTAATAGATAGCCAATTAGCCATATTTGTGAAGACTGCTAAAAGCTAGGTGTTTAGCTAGCTCCAGTCCCTTTTTGGCAGACTGGTTATTCACTAGCACATTGCTATTCAATTGGCTGAGGTAATTTGGCCTCCAAATAGCCTAGTGTTACAAAGACATGTCTAGAATAAAGTTTAGTTTAGTCAGAAAGTTTAGTCGGCTACAGTTCTGAAGTAGCATTTGTTCAATAAGAGCACTAGCTGCAGTTCATTTCTTCTGTTTATTTCTTTCTTCGTATTTTTTCCCGCCAAAGCATTTGCAAATTCAGTGTAAAAACATCCACCCTACTACAGCCTAGTTATAAAAAATTTCTCTTTCAACTTTGAAAAAAAGAAGTTGAATGTACTTTGAATGTAGAATACTTGCGCATCTACAATACACTTGTTGTTGTCATGCAGTTTAAAATTACAACTATGAACTTGTTTTTGCATTGTACAATGCACTGATGCTATGAAGTTTCAATGTAGAAATGTACTAAAAGTCTACTAGGGTGTCTTAAGGTGCAAAAATACAACATATGGACTCTTATATTGCCTGTCATTACTCATATCGTAAGCCCGTATCTTTCCGGGCCCTTCATTTGGGATACTTTTCATAGACTGGCTCTCCATGACAAACTAATTGAATAGCCTCGCACTAGCACAATAACACAAGCTAGCAAGTGGTACTGAAAAGTAACACCCTATGTTTTGATAATGTTTTTCGTCTCCTACACAAGTACAATGTGCAAAGCAGCCATGTGATAATTCATTATAGTGCTTTGTTTAGGTTTTTTTTTTTTTTCGACGGAACAAAATCAATACGTTAAACATGTCCAAGTCTTAAATGGTTTATAAACCTTAATTCAGAACATAACACATCTTTGCCTTTGCAAGTTTTCCAAACGTTTTGGCAAACGAGAGGAGAAAGGATGTTGGATGTGAGGATGATGAGATCAAAGACAGAGAGAGTGACAGAGGGTAGTTTAGCTGAATGGAACAAACTAGGGTTCAGAGAGAAAGAGAGAGAGAGGAATAGACGGAGACAGAGAGAAACAGACAGGGACCGAGCAAGGAAGCGAGACAGAAACAGAATATTTTATTCCGAGATTGCCTTGAACTAGTTTCAAAGAAAGAGTTAGATAGATAGATGGACAGATAGATGGATAGAGAGAGAGAGAGAGAGAGAGAGAGAGAGAGAAGCTAAGAAACAAAACAATGAAGCTAGACAGAAAGCGAAAAGCATAGTCACAGAATGGCTCACACAGGAGGAAAAACTTAATTTAGGTCTCATTTTAATCAACTACACGAGATTGCTGTTTTCTTGCTGTAACTATGGTTACACAGGAATGAAAGAAAAAGAAAAAAAAACTTGAATTGAACTTATTTTTTATTCTGTGTGTGAACATAATTCTTACTGAAGTGACTCGAGTCCCCGAGTTCGATTCGAAGTCACCCTGTGTGCCAAGGCGTGCAAGTTCTTCTTCAATACGCCTGCACAGTGTTCCAGGTAATTCGTTTCCCAAAACCATGTTAGTACGTAGACCGGCTATTGTACGCATATAGATTTTATGCCGAAAGAACAGAACGAACCTATCTCTCCCTGAGAAAATCACAGTGTACATTGCATTCGAGTTAGTTTTTTTGTATATGAAATGCTGAGCTCAATGTTTTTCTTTAATCATATCCGGTTGTGAAATATATTCTCCAAAAGTAATAATAATTTTCTGGGAAAAAAAACATCTAAACCTTATTTCAGAATAGAATAGCCTTTATTTGTCACATATACATTACAGCACAGTAAAATTCTTGCTTCACATATCCCAGCTTTGTTTAGGAAGCTGGAGTCAGCCATGATACGGCGCTCCCCGGAGCACAAAAAGTTAAGGGCCTTGCTCAATGACCCAAGAATGGAAGCTTGGCGATAGTGGGGCTCGAACCCCGGACTGCCCGATCAGTAGCCCAGTGCCTTAACCGCTGAGCTACACCCCTCCCTTCCATACAAGAAATTACCATTAAGTTTATTTCCAGTGACTATAATTTAGAAATAAAGGACTAAGACCTCTATTGATGGTGTGTTAGAAGTTAAGTGAATGAAATGTTATAGGACAAAAAGAAAACAAATAACTGTGACAATACATGTGACTGTAAAGCTAGACGACAGATTCTGACTCGAATGAAACAGCAAATTCTTCGAACAACAGGGATCAGGCCGTGTGGCGCATCTATGCGTATCTATGGGTATGTAAGCATGGCAACAGTTGCCCTGAGATACAGAAGCTAAGAATAAGCCTGCATGAAACTCATTCACAAAAAATTTTTAAAAATAAATAAACCTTAAAAGACTTATGTCATTCTGCATACATCACCTGACCACCCCTGTGGAAAAAAAAAAAGTCACTTTATGAAACAATAAAGGTGGATGAATTAATCATCTCGCTGGAAAAGTCGCATTTTTAATGAACATCTTCAATCATCTGAGTTACTACAGGCAGTGATCTGAGGCTGAGATGAAAGGGCTCATAAATATGCATGGCTTTTGAGAGAAGAATATCTGTTTCCTTCCTCAGGTGAATAGCCGCTTTTATTTGCTTCCTTCCTTCCTTCTGTCTCGATGCGGCGTTTTTTTCTATCGGCTGTCACTCTTCCGCAGCGCTCGGATAAAACTCATTCCACAGATTTGGAAACTAAAGTGCACGTAGACAAAGTTTTCCCTATGTCAAGATCGTACAACATATTATAAAACAAACAGAAAATTTCAGAATAGTCCACTAACGGTGTTTCCTATTGTTAAAATGCACTATATGGGCCAACGTATTTGGACACCTAAAACGGGACAATGGGACAAAAGAGAGAAAATAAAGGCGTTCTTTTAAAGTTTTTTTTAGAAAAAAAACAAAAACTATACAAGAATATCTGTGAAATCTAAACCTATTTGGTGCATTTAATTGCTATACATCATATACATATACATCAAAAATGAATAAAAACCCTGGAAACGTTCTGGTGTTTTCTTTGGCCTGAAGCTTTGTCTGTGGCTGAAAACGAGGTTCCCCTCGATTAATTTTTGTAATCAAATTAAATGAGCAAATGTTTCAGCCCTAATGTACTCCATAATGTTATATATGTAAATGTAAATTGTAGTTTGGTCATTGCATACTGATTATTGAATACAGTTTACATGTAATACAGAATACATTCATTAGCGTTTTGGCCATTTGCTATTTGTACTGATGATTTATTCATTCATTCATTCATCTTCTACCGCTATATCCGATCTTCCCTCGGGTCACGGGGAGCCTGTGCCTATCTCAGGTGTCTATGGGAATTAAGGCAGGATACACCCTGGATGGAATGCCAACCCATCGCAGGGCACACACACACACTCACACACATTCACACACTAGGGACAATTTTCCAAGGAGCCAATCAACCTACCGTGCTTGTTTTTGGACCGGGGAAACCGGAGAACCTGCAGAAAAGCCTCCTGAGGCACGGGGAGAACATGCAAACTCTACACACACATGGCCAAGACGGGAATCGAAACCCGAACCCTGGCGGTGTGAGGTGAACATGCTAACCACTAAGCCACCGTACCACTATTGAAGATTTAATTTCTTTTTTATTTATTGTATTAGCCACATATAGAAAAATAAGTGTCTTGTACACTTTGGGAGAGTTTCAGACCACTACACAGGCCAAACAAAAAGACGAAAGAATTGGCAGTGACATTCGCTACAGCGTGCTTTCCAGGAGCGATTCTTTTGAAAAAGCAAACAAGACACTGTGGACATGCGGAGCGAACAGTGTTACACCATAACTGTGCCATTACTCGGGTGGATTTCTGACACAGCAGGTACACAGCCTGCTGCATTAACAGGTAGACAAAAACAGCTCTCTTCAGAATGTTGCATAGAGGCGGTGGAAGTTTCCCCAAACTAATTTTTTTTTCTTCCGCAAAGGTGTTGCAGTCTGCAAACAGCCTAGCGCTCATAAAAGAACCTGCTCGGTGTGCGCACTAATAAGCTGCAACCCCTTCAAATACGTTGTGTGAACAGCAGAGGAACAAACAAGCAGGCACTATCAGGGACTCTGTAACGATCTCTCTTACCTGGTCCTATTTAGGGACCGGCTCTTATACTCGCTTAGTGAACGTCTCCCATTGCTCCCGACGGTGCAGGATCATTAGCACTAATATGTAGTGCACTAATACAGACCACATTAGAGCTTTCGACCCGACCCTGAGGGTGGTAGAGGTTACGGATCAATTAGCGGAACGTTCTGGTACACCTGGTTCAGGCTGTATTACTTACTGACCTACAGAATCACGTCTGACTGGAAACCTTGGCGTTTTAGAATGCTTGAATATTGACCCTGTGTTTCCCCAAACCAGAGGTCTAGACCCCCCTGGTAAGGTCAACTTATTTACAAATGAGGTTGTGAGGGTAACCTTTTTTTTTTAATTCCAAAAAGCATTTTTTCCCCATGTATATCTATTGCTACCAACAAATGGCGAGTATGGATTTTTTTTTGGGGGGGGGGGGGGTAAAAAGCATCTGACATTAACATGCCTCATGTTTGGATACAGAGCAGTACAAATAGTACCTACTGTAGTTATTAATTTGAAAGATACTTTTGCTGTAATTCTGCTAAACCTGATGCTGTTTTTTTGGGGCTGTAAGTATAAAAGTAATAAAACATTCGACATTCGTTTGGCAGCAAAGTTAACAATGTAGTTTGACCTTTGGATTACAATCGACCAGTTCCACACTGCTCGAGTCAAAGTTTCCTCCACTGTAGGATGATTAGCGTTATATAGTACACTAATAGGAGGGACAGGGAATGAGTATATCCGTTTGTGGATTGGATTCAGTGCGGTGTGTTTATTATTCTGTTACATAAACATCAATGTCCTACCGTCATTAGTGTGGACGTGTCCCAAACCACAGACTCTGTTCTTTATACCGGCCACATAAACATCATCCCAAATGACTCATCATTATCAGTCCACCAGTGACAAGACCCAAACCACACACACACACACACACTCATCACTAAATGCTGACACACAGAGCTCTCTGTCATCTGTCCACTGTGTATCCAAATACCCATTCACCCCCCCTGACACACACACACACACACACACACACACACCATCACCACTCACTTACTTTGTAGGCCACATGACACATGCTCTGTGGATATCTCTCGAAAATAAAAGACACAATTTATGCACTATATCGGCCAAATAAGATCAACACAATGGATGTTAAAATGGAGGTGTCACAACTAAATGACACCTAAATTATTAGTGCACTAAGGTTGTATCCCAAACCCCATAGCTTTTTCACTACTAGGAAAATTTCTGCTCATTGTGGATGTGACCCACACCACACACCCTAAGCAGGCCAAATAAATACCAGTATTGAGTGTCCTAATTTGCACACTGTATAGCCTACCATACACAGGTCAAATATAACCTCACTAAACCATGGACATCACAAACCTTATTCATGACATAGAGTAGGTTATATATATGCACGACTTCTCATGTTTTTCACCTATATAAATATCCCAAACAACAATAGTTCAATAAACATTATAATGTCCTTCTCCGCTGAAGAGCATTATAATGTATATCCACTGTGGATGTGTCATAAATCCAAGTCCATTCTCTATGAACAATAGGAAACATATACACTGTCTCAATGGCATTATTAGTACAGTAAGGGTGTGTCCTAAACCATAGGCTGCATAAACATTATTGGAATGTTTAATTCTTCTGTGGATGTACCTAAAATTATACATCTACTATAACTATCTATGTTAAGTAAAGCTCATATTAAATGTCTGTAATTGTGGACATGTCCCGAAACCACAAAGTACCACCTATTCACCGTATTGTCCAAATAAACCCGATCGCAAACATCTCAGTCGACTTGTGAAGCATCCCAAACTCACATGTTTGCTAGTCAGTGTATATATACTAATGGTGTAACAGTAGGCAGAATTAAAATACGGTTCGGCTCGGTAGCGAAAGCCGACAGGAGTGCCGAGTTAACTTTCGCTCGTTAATACGTTTCATCTGTCCTGCTGTCGCCAGCGACATTGCGCTGAAGTGCACCTATCCCCGTGTAAGCAATTAGAGACAGCGAGGGAAAAAAATCTGCTCGCCGGGGAAGTAGAAGAGCTTTTCACACTTCACGACCAACACATCTGCTAGCAATCCACGCTGATATCGGTACAACGTCTCTCTAAACCCGCTCCAAAAGATTAGCGCTCAGCAGCTGGGTGCTTGTGTTTATTTTCAGCCTAATCTTTTCATAATCTGCTCGATTTGGAACGGAATCACTTTACCCGCAGGTCAATATATATATATATATATATATATATATATATATATAGATAGATAGATAGATAGATAGATAGATAGATAGATAGATAGATCAGTCAAGGTCAATCTCAAAGGCATTTCCATGCCATCGATCGAGGAGTGTGATCAGTTAAATGGCTGAGTCTTTTATATTTTTATGTCTTTGCTTTGAGTCGCGTTCATAATTTAAAAGATTCTGCATCGCCCCGAGGTGTTCCGAGACTATAAAAAAAAGGCATCGACCTTGAGAAAATGGGCGGCTGTAAAATCGGTTTGAGCATTGTTTAAATACAATTCATCAGCACTACGATTAATGCACAATTACAGACACTTTCTTTGAGACCTGATTACCACAGCCGCTGAGAGCAAACCAGGACACTTGAAGCCCCGGCATTTAAATATTATTTCAACTACTCACTTTGCATCTTATGCCGTTCGACTAATTCTCCTACTGCATGGAAACCACCAGCAATTCTCGATTAACATACAGTGAACTGCATATCAGTATTCTACAAGCCTTTGCTCCTGTAAGGCTTCATTATCAACCGCAGTGTAAGGCAGTGTACCACATGCTCCACCATTATTTACAGTTTTATTCAAGTCTAGATATTGGTACTTTTTCAAGCCTCGTCCTAATCCACATATTTCATATTTCTACAGGCTTTGTCCTAAACCAGATACTTTTATCATATATTAGTACTTAAATTATACATACTTCAGGTTTTTTTTCCCTTAAACCAGGATTTGTCTTTTTACGGTACTCTTCAGGCCATATAAACCATATACTAGTACTCCTACAGGCTTTGTCTTAATGCATATTTGAATATCACTTCAGGCTCTGTCATAAGCCACATGTGTATATTTTACAGGCCTTGTCCCATGAACCATCTATTAATATCTCTATAGTTTTTTTTACCCTAAAACAAATAGCCAACTATTGCTAAGCAGCCACTCTCAAGCAAAATCCTGTACCCCTCCTATGCACCATGGTTGACCTTGAGCTCTGACCCCAGTTCCTGAACAACTAGAGAAATACAAAAATATATCTGTTTTTTTCCTAAAGCAGTTATTACTACTTCCACAGGTTTTGTCCTAAACCAGAAATAAGTACCTGTACGTTTTATACATTTTGTCCTAAACCACATAATAGTACTCCTATTGGCTTTGTCCTAAATCATATCTTAGTACTTCTACAGAACTTGTCCTAAGCCACTATTTATTCATTCTACAGGCTTTTCGCAAAACGTCATATTAAAACAGTATTCCTATATATATATATATATTAAAAAAAAAATAAAAAAAAAATTTTTTTTTTGCTTTACTATTAAACCAGATGATATTACTTCTAAAGGATTTTCCGAAACCTCATATTTGTTCTCGTAGCAAAACACATATTAATACTTCTACAGGTTTGTCCGAAACCACATAATGTGCACTTTCAGACCTTAGGATTTGTCTGAATACAGCTATTACTTCTCCTACAGGCTTTGTCCTAAACCCCACATTCCTACAGGCTTCATTCTAAACTGTGTATTTTTACAGACTTTGCCATTTGTATTTACTACTCCTTCAGGCTTGTCTTAATGCTACACTTACATTTTCAGCTGCTGGTGTGCTATTTTGAGGCACACAGCTTAGTAATAAGCTAACAACTGCACAGCAAAACAAAAATATAAACACGGCCGCATTTCTGCTGCAGTCATGTAGTTCCCAACAGTCTACAACAGCACTGAGAACTTCGTACAACTGCAAGGGACTCATGTAGCTAAATATCTGCGTAGGTCTGCAACAGCATACGACGTCTGCTCAGGCCATGGAGGATGGCTAGCAATTATCGCTTCATATATTTCTCTATGGATCACTTCTGCTTAACGATTAGTATATTTGGATTTAAAACAGCACTTTAGCATCGTATAATGTCTTTTTCATGTACATTATGGACCATAAAGCATGAAACGCTGTAGAGTCAGTACAGTAACATCATTACGGGACCACATAAGTTTGCACTAATGGATTTATTTCCTGTACATGATTAGTCGCCGTGCTGAAAGCGTGCTGAAAGCGTGCTGTCGCTTGGCGTTGCCATGGTAACACTGCAAACAAATACTGCTCGTCGCATGCGCATACAAACGGGAAATATGTAGCATTGTAAAGTGCCGGGATAATGATGTAATTCGTTCTCATCTATTCATTGTGGAATTACATTTGAGAATTGAAAATAATGATGAATCAAAATCTCTTTGCTTTCAAAATCACCAAAGTCTGAATTGACGTTTATACATTTTACGCTACTGAAATGAAAATGTTTATATTTCTGTGCAATGAAATGTAGGAAATTAAATTGCGAGCAATCCGAAACCACTATTTATTACCATTTACCAAAAGTACATTCTCTTAAAAGAAAAGAAAAGAAAGATAAGAAAAGAAAAGAACATATTAGGACAACACCCTCGTTTTCTGCTGTGCAAATTTAAAGATGGCAAAACATAAAAACAAATGGATGGAAGCACGCACAGCGAGAGGACGATTACAGAAGCCATATTTTCATATTTTTATTTTGGCCTTTCTTTCCTTCATACTGTGCGGCATTATTTTTCGCAGAGAGGAGATTTTTTTTTCTGGCCGGAGGATCTGCTGGCTGCTCCACTCCCACACCCAGCCTTTTCATTTGCATGCTTTCTCCACATTAAGGGCTCTAATTAAATATTCATTCTGCAAAACCCACGGTTACATAACGAAGACATGTGCAGTTTCGGAGAGGATGAGAGAAAAGAGGGAGGGAGAGACAGAAAGAGGCAGAGGAGAAAAAAAAAGTGCACATTAGAATTTTATTAAACAATCTACATGGTTCTTGGACACCATATTCTAAAATATGTATTTTTTTTAAAAAAATTGCTTTCCCAATTCATAATAATAATATAATAATAATTATTATTATTATAATTTTATATATATAATAATAATAATAATAATAATAATAATAACAACATGACACTTCAAAGAATAAATTATTATTATTAATTTTTAAATATTACTATTATTATTATTATTATTATTATTATTATTATTATTATTATTATTATTATTATTATTATATCCTCCTTTTCTGCTGTGCAATATAAAAGATTCTTTCCTTCCTGGAGGAGCAGATTATATACTGTGTATATAAATATATATATATATATATATATATATATATATATATATATATATATATATATATATATATAAATTTGTTTATTTTTTAATAGACGTGATTTGCCAAGTTGTGCTTATTCATTAAACATTAAATATTTATATAGTTCTAAATATTTTTGCAACCCCAGTGAAAAGGTTGACAAAAGGCAAAATATTTTTACAGCATCATAAGAAAATGTTTAAAAATGTATTTATGGCATGTACCTCGGTGCAGTGGGTGGTGTTGAAACTTTATTGCCTCAGGGTCAGCTAATCTGATCATGCATGTTAAACTTGCGCTAGGTGACAGTGTGTGTGTTGTGTGTGTGTGTGTGTGTGTGTGTGTGTGTGTGTATGTGTGTGTATGTGTGTGTATGTGTGGAATATGCTTCAAATAAGAGTCCATTATTCAAATGGAATAATCTAAGATGTATGTCTATCTGTACTCCGAAAAAGCCCGGATACGCTTTGGATCCACCGTGATAAAGCGTTTATAAAGATTCGATGCTTTGGTCAACCTGATTGAACGTCCAAAACTGAGCACCTCTCTGTTGGATTCCGTTCAGCTCTGAATGCTTGATGGATTCATAACGGCGATCCATATTTACTGCGTGGACTCGGTATTTCCATTAAACAAAAGCGCTATGCGTGAAATGTGCCTGACAACAACTACCTCTAACTCTTAAATGCGCCAAATTGATGATGGAAGGAAACAATCTGTCAAATATCGTCTCTAGTGTCTATTCCAGGTGCGGAATAACACCGACATTTAAATCAGCACTAAGGGTTACACGGCTAATCCCAGCAATTAGAAAGCTTGTGTCATCACCACGTCTCGAAAAATAATGGGATCTTTCGATAAGTGACTAATTGAAAATCTATGGTTTGTTTCCTTTCGTTTAAGGCCGCGACAGTAACGCAATACACTTTTAAGTACACACTTTAATTCCCTCCATTTAGCAAGCGATGTAATGTTATTAGAAATCCTTGGTGCATCCAGAGGGTAGTAATTATCTAACGTTTACAGCAAATCTCAGCAGAACGCGATTAAAAAAAAACTAACGCGGGGGCCGCACTCGGAAGGAGGGGGGGGGGGGGGGGGAGGGAGGAATGGGAAAACTCAAGTTTTCACGATTTCTTCTTGATTTATCATCCTCATTAAGTTAAAAAAAAAAAAGATTTCCGAGAGCATCGACCCAATTGTCCTGTGATCGCCTAGTCGCCCCGTTTCCTCTCTGATTAAATATTCAGATTTATTTTCACTTGTGTCTACTTTTATATATATATATATATATATATATATATATATATATATATATATATATATATATATATATATATATATATATATATATACAGACGTGGACAAAATTGTTGGTACCCTTTGGTCAATGAAAGAAAAAGTCACAATGGTCACAGAAATAACTTTAATCTGACAAAAGTAATAATAAATAAAAATTCTATAAATGTTAACCAATGAAAGTCAGACATTGTTTTTCAACCATGCTTCAACAGAATTATGTAAAAAAATAAACTCATGAAACAGGCATGGACAAAAATGATGGTACCCCTAACTTAATATTTTGTTGCGCAACCTTTTGAGGCAATCACTGCAATCAAACGCTTCCTGTAACTGTCAATGAGACATCTGCACCTCTCAGCAGGTATTTTGGCCCACTCCTCATGAGCAAACTGCTCCAGTTGTGTCCGGTTTGAAGGGTGCCTTTTCCAGACTGCATGTTTCAGCTCCTTCCAAAGATGCTCAATAGGATTGAGGTCAGGGCTCATAGACGGCCACTTTAGAATAGTCCAATTTTTTCCTCTTAGCCATTCTTGGGTGTTTTTAGCTGTGTGTTTTGGGTCATTGTCCTGTTGCAAGACCCATGACCTGCGACTGAGACCAAGCTTTCTGACACTGGCTAGTACATTTCTCTCTAGAATTCCTTGATAGTCTTGAGATTTCATTGTACCCTGCACAGATTCAAGACACCCTGTGCCAGACGCAGCAAAGCAGCCCCAGAACATAACAGAGCCTCCTCCATGTTTCACAGTAGGGACAGTGTTCTTTTCTTGATATGCTTCATTTTTTCGTCTGTGAACATACAGCTGATGTGCCTTGGCAAAAACTTCGATTTTTGTCTCATCTGTCCACAGGACATTCTCCCAGAAGCTTTGTGGCTTGTCAACATGTAGTTTGGCATATTCCAGTCTTGCTTTTTTATGATTCGTTTTCAACAATGGTGTCCTCCTTGGTCGTCTCCCATGTAGTCCACTTTGGCTCAAACAACGACGGATGGTGCGATCTGACACTGATGTTCCTTGAGCATGAAGTTCACCTTGAATCTCTTTAGAAGTCTTTCTAGGCTCTTTTGTTACCATTCGGATTATCCGTCTCTTAGATTTGTCATCAATTTTCCTCCTGCGGCCACGTCCAGGGAGGTTGGCTACAGTCCCATGGATCTTAAACTTCTGAATAATATGTGCAACTGTACTCACAGGAACATCTAGTTGCTTGGAGATGGTCTTATAGCCTTTACCTTTAACATGCTTGTCTATAATTTTCTTTCTGATCTCTTGAGACAGCTCTTTCCTTTGCTTCCTCTGGTCCATGTCGAGTGTGGTACACACCATATCACCAAACAACACAGTGATTACCTGGAGCCATATATATAGGCCCAATGGCTGATTACAAGGTTGTAGACACCTGTGATGCTAATTAGTGGACACACCTTCAATTAACATGTCCCTTTGGTCACATTATTTTCTGTGTTTTCTAGGGGTACCATCATTTTTGTCCATGCCTGTTTCATGAGTTTATTTTTTTACATAATTCTGTTGAAGCATGGTTGAAAAACAATGTCTGACTTTCATTGGTTAACATTTATAGAATTTTTATTTATTATTACTTTTGTCAGATTAAAGTTATTTCTGTGACCATTGTGACTTTTTCTTTCATTGACCAAAGGGTACCAACAATTTTGTCCACGTCTGTATATATATATATATATATATGATTAGATATAATTATATAATGATGAAATTTTATTTGATCATTTAATTTGTGCCAATTTATCCAATAGCTCACTTTAATCACTATAATAAAAAAGTGTATTCATTTGATTCATTCTATTTTATTCTTTTAATATCTCATTTTTGTATCTAATGTATGATCCCATATTATTTCATACATTGTTCAACCAATCAGTCATTTGATTTCAAATTGTTTTTATAGTATAAACTGCTGATGTTCACAAACATAAATAATAATACTAAACTGCATTAAAAAAAGACCAACCAGTTTATGCTTTGCAATTCTTTTCCCTGCGCTGAAATCATGAACCAAAGCATGACATTTGTGTTCCGCTACACCCCTAATATCACATGATATGCAGCATCAACGCCGATAAGTAAATCGTTTCTTTCATCGACGTGGGAAAAGTACTAAATAAACCCAGTGAAACCAAACAAATAAACAAATAAACAATAAAACCTGTAGCATTAATGACAAGAAAAGACAACAAGGGTGCAGTGAGACACACAAGTATGCTTTTTTATTGACACAAAATCAGGTGAGATGTGGAGGAAGCAGCGACTTGAGCGTGAGCTGTTTGGTCATCATCCACCCCTCCATCAGACCCCTAAATCAGCATTTCCTTGACGTTTCTTTTTTTAAAAATGACCGTTACTGTCAGTAGATTAGACGTTTTATTTCTGTTACGTGTCTAGACAGAAAGAAACTGGCTGCGAGGGATGATGTTACTCTCCTTCTGCAGTCAATCACAATGACACTTAGTTAAGCTCAGGTGAGCAGAAGAAGGTGTCAGCGAGTTATACTGCATTGAGGTCAAAAAGTAGCAGAGATGTGTCTGAGGAAGATACTTACACCTCTTTCCTTTGAAATAACTTTTTTTTTTTTTTTATTTGTAATGACCGGGTGAAACGTGAAAATGATCTATGCAAAAAAAAACATGTCTTTCTAGACTAAATTTCGATGTTGATTCAAAAATATAGGATTAATTCTATTTGTCATTTGACTGGAAGTAATCGTTCCAGTCAAGGAAGTGCACAGTCTGACAGGGCGGGACAAAAATCCCAGGAGATGGTACATAGTTAATAATTGCATTACTCCACCTGCACTAATGTCAAATCAATCCAGTCTGAATGGTTCACGTTCATGGAAATAATGCATACCGGTACGGTATCCATCCTGGCATCCATCCTGGTTCTATTTCCACAGTGCTTGGCTTTCATTAAATTTAACAGTGTTCAGCTTCATAGTGCCTCACAACGGGCAACACTGACCAACTTACTGTGACTGCAACTCTTGTCGATTTATTTCATTTTATTGTCGTATCTTGCTATTAATAATCGAACGAGGTATAGCCTAATGATTGCTGTTGATTCTCTCTCTCTCTCTCTCTCTCTCTCGCTCTATATATATATATATATATATATATATATATATATATATATATATATATACAGAAAACTGGAACAGAATTCTTAAAGGAGCCACGTACCATATTTAACAATTAAAACACACATTAACATAAATGAATGAAATTGAATTAACAATAAATTAATATTAAAAGAATAATTTCTAGAGTGAAATAAATATAAAATAATGAATCGTTTTCATTTCGAAGAGAGATTTTGAATGAGCATCATTTAACTCATCAGACATGTTGACAGCCCCAATACACACACATACACATACACATATATATATATATATATATATATATATATATATATATATATATATATTTATTTGAGCATTTTTCCATTCAATATATAGTTATGTGACTTCTATTGTCACCCCATTAGTAAGCAGGAAACTGGATGCAGATATCAGGACCATGCCAGGGCTTTATCGTATTGTTACACACCTGGTCTTGCAATATTAATTTGACATCACAGTTGAGAAATGAGCTGGGGCTAAACAGTCATCTTTTTTTAGTAACTTTCATTTCCCAGTTTCATTCATCAAAACGGACAGCTCATGATTAATAGATATTTCATATAACAGCTATGTGTCCCAACCCCCCGCCCTCTTCTTTCTCAGGTGTTTGACACACAAGAAGGCACAATGTGCTGGTTTGAACCCTTTCCTGTTCACCTTAGATCAAAATGACCTTTTTTTTTTTTTTTACATGAATCTTGAAGTGGCTCAGCTTCTGAAATAAACATTGAAAAATGTAAATAATTTGGTAACAGAAAACTCTATCAATTGAAATAATATATACAGTAAATAAATAAAATGCTGCATTAAATATATGCTGCTCGTGTGATTTTAATCTAATAGTAAGAAACTGATATACTGTAAGATGTCATTTTTCTTTTCATTCATCAGATTAGAAAAAGGGAAAAAAGTTTATTTATCTCACAATAACCTTGTGACACAATGGACATTTTATAAAACATACGAATTTTAGGAGAAAATGTGAATATAAATAATTTACATGTATTTATCCCTAATGAGTGAGCCTGAGGCAAGGAAAAACTCCCTTATATGGAATGCAGAAGAAACCTTTAGAGGAACCGGACTCAAAAGGGGAACCCCATCCTTATTTGGGTGACATAAAATAAATAAGTGATGTCTAAAATATGATAAAAAAAAAAAGGGACAGAAATGCCTACAGAGCTTGTATTTTATTACCTTTTCTTTCTGACCACTACAGACCAGCAACTGTTTGAGTTTCGATCAAAATTAAAAATCTCATTATTTCATGTCAGGAACAGAAGACCCCGCCCCACGTTAACCTTTTTGCTTGTAGAAAAATGCATCATTTCTTTTGTGTTTGTTTTTTTTTTTCTTTTTCATGCATCGATTGCTTTGCTTGTTGGGGTTTCACAGTCTACGTTAAACAAATTACAAGTTCAGCAGCTAGATTTTTGACAGAGACCAGGTCAGGTGAGCAGATCTCTGCGGTTTTAAAGGAATTACATTGGCTCCGAATTGATTTTAAAACTGATCTATAAGTCCCTACATGACATTGCACCCTATTATTGCCTCGGTTTTTAACTGTCTACATTCCAATGTGTGACCTCCGTTCCTCTGAGTCCGGTCTTTCCGGCTTACGCACTATGGGAGATCTGGATTTTTCTCCTCAAGTACCAAATCTGTGAAAATTCTCTCGCCATTGAGATTAAACAGGCTTTTAGCGTTTTAAAAGCGGCTCTTAGAACTCACTTATCCAGGATGGCTTTTATGTGATGTATTCTGTGATTTGACCAATATGTTACCTGTTAGTTTTTATTATTATTATTTGTTAGGATTTGTCATTCATTCATTCATCTTCTACCGCTTTATCCGATCTTCCCTCGGGTCACGGGGAGCCTGTGCCTATCTCAGGCGTCTATGGGCATTAAGGCAGGATACACCCTGGATGGAATGCCAACCCATCACAGGGCACACACACACACATTCACACGCTAGGGACAATTTTTTTCAAGGTGTCAATCAACCTACCGTGCATGTTTTTTGGACCGGGGGGAAACAGGAGAACCCAGAGAAAAATCCCCTGAGACACGGGGAGAGCATGCAAACTACACACACACATGGCCGAAACGGGAATCGAACCCCCCGACCCTGACGGTGTGAGGCGAACGTGCTAACCACTAAGCCACCGTGCCCCTATAGCAAACATTTTGAATCTTTGTTTTATAGAGCTTCTTTGGTTGGAAAGCGCTTTGAGATGTTCATTTAAAGGCACTAAATAACGTAAATAATTATAATATTATTATTATTGGTGACCTGACAAACAATGATAAATAGAAAATTTGTACTTGTTAGAAGTGTCCTAAAGTAGTAACAACAAATCCACTGAAGTCATAAATATGACATCACTGTTTCCACTGCAAAAGTCCTCCAAGAATTTTCCTATAGCATGCGGACAGGTGAGCGTGTAAATAAGTGATGAAGGTGGAGTGTGAAGTGTCAGGCACTCGAATCGTTCATACCCCCCCAACTGCCAAGTTCATCGCGACCTTTTATGAGAGCGTTTAGAACGAGAAAAAAAGATAACAAGAACAGTCAATAAGAAGACGACTGCTGGCAACAAGCCCTGTTTGAATAAAATGGAGCCAAGAACTGTTAGTAGTGGGTCTTTTTTTGGGGGCAGCTGTGGCACTTCTGGGGTTCAGTAACTACCGTAAATTCTGGACTATAAGCCGCTACTTTTTTCATAGGTTTTGAACCATGCGGCTAATAATAAGGTGCGGCTATTCTGCAGATTTTTTCCCGACCGCTAGGGGCTCTAACCGGAATTAGAATCAAAACTAACACAAAATAAATGCAAAGAAGAAGAATCCGCTAGTTCCTCTTTAGCAGATATAAGTCGGTAGAAGCGGATACAAGGAGGACAAACTCTAGCCTGTCTGTCCGCTCCGTATGAGCGGCGTCTCCTGAGTTCTTTATTCTAATAAATCCTGTTTTGTATGAATTCCGGATCTCCGCCTCTCTGTGCAGCGTCCACCGTTACACCGTGTTAAAATACAGTTTAGGAAAGGATCTATTTAGGTACATACATGTACATTTACAATTCAAAAGCAGATGCGGCTTGTATGCAGGTGCGGCTTATTTATGATTTTTTTTGGATTTTTTTTTTTAAATAGAGCGGATGCGGCTTATATGCGGGTGCGCTTTATAGTCCAGAATTTACGCTACTTTAAGACAGTGATGGAGTGCTTGAACTGCCCATAAAAAAAAACGTAATAAGTAAGAATAATGGAACACTGCACATGCAAATGAAGAACAAAACGTCATCATTTAAGTCGCAAAATGAGTCGCTACGCCCGTGATGCTTGCTCGAGCGGCTGGGTGATGTGGGGTTGTACAAGGGTGATTTCATGTGATTTCCCGAGTGCACACATCCCGGTCCTAGATCGCATATCTTCCTGTACATTAATGTAATTTTTTTGTGATAGATAAATCAGACATAGAGGGTCATGTTGCGGGTTACAGAGCGGATTACGTGGCGGATTATGCGGGCTGGTGGTTGCATAGGCTGTTGACATTACAGGATTATGGAGAGATTATCCATTATCCATAACTCGCATTTAAATCATCACATCGACGAGTGTCGCTTCATGCGCCGTCGCGATCAGGGTGACTCTGTCGTGTGATGTGCTGATGGTAATGTAGTCTCCGCCCAGAATCCTGACAATTTATCATCTCCCATCCAACATCTAGAGAAAGTTAAATGCTTTCTCTGTTTGTTTGTTTTTTTTTGTTTTTTTGTGGTTCCGTCAAATAGATTGATTTCTCCTCACTAAACGGTTTCTCGAGCGTGTTCAGCACTACTCGGCATCACTGCTGCTACGTCAATATGATCTATTACAACAATTGGAGTCACATATAGATTGACACGGCACAGGTAGAGCTGCATATTCTTGGAGAGAGAAGCCTCGTTTCATTTATCATTCATTCATCTGCTACCGCTATATCTGATCTTCCCTCGGGTTAGGGGAGTCTGTGCTTATCTCAGGTGTCTATGGGCATTAAGGCAGGATACACCCTGGATGGAATGCCAACCCATCGCAGAACACACACACACACACACACACACACACACACATTCATACACTAGGGACAATTTTCCAAGGTGCCAATCAACCTACCGTGCATGTTTTTGGACCGGGGTAAGAAACCGGAGAACCCGATGAAAAACCCCCTGAGGCACGGGGAGAACATGCGAACTCCACACACACATGGCCGAGACGGGAATCAAACCCGGACCCTGGCAGTGTGAGGCGAACATGCTAACCACTAAGCCACCGGGTCCCTCGTTTCATTTAATCCTGTTTTATTTATTTTTAATTTTGTTTGTGTTTCCGAAGGCAAATGAGTAAATTCACGACTTTTAAATTTGTAAAATGTTTCACTGGCTACAACCATTTCCCTGGAATCAGCATGTTGACTAATTTAGACCTCTGTAGCTTCAGAAACACCATAAACATATGGCTTATGACTTATAGTCTTCTCAATCAATTAATCTTCCACATTAATGAAACCAGAAATGGAAGAAAAGCAAACGGGAGCATTTCTTTTTTTAAAGGACTCCCAAATGGAGAGGGAAGGAAAAGCTGCCAATGAGTCCTCGGCATGTGGGGATTTCTTTCCGACTGTCGGAAATCTAGCCCTGGAGGTTCCTCGCAAATCTGCCGAGAGGCACCAAGAGCGTGTGTAAAGATTCAGCAACACTTTGACGAGTCGGAAAATGATTCGCATTTTGTTTAACCGGTGGGTCCCTGCTTGCAAGTGTGAAGTCTTTCAAGCGTGGTTGTTCTCTGTGTGATAAATCGCACAATCCCGTGTATCCGCTAGTCTGTTTTTGTAATTATTTTGATGAGAAACAGCTGGCATGGCCAAGGAATACTCATTCAGCTACCCAGTTACAAATTATTACTCTGTGGGTTTAGGAACTGTTGGCATCATGGCAGCGTGTACTGTGTTTGGCAAAAAAAAAATCCTTGTAATTATCCTTGGTATCAATCAAAGGTCTGCGTTTTAAGGTGTTACTACATGACAGTAACGACGCATATTATTTCATAGGGTACAGATTCTGTCCTAACTATTAACAATTTATTGCCGAATGGGCAGAAACAAAAATGGTACCGAGCTGTGGGCCTGCCGAATGGATAGAAAATTAGAGGCAGGCCGAATGTGGCCCTCTACGTTGTTTAATGTGGAACAAAGGAGCTTAAAAAGTGTTTGGTCATCTTAAAATAAGGCTATGCTTCTTTCAAACATGCATTGGCAATAAACTACGTCTCCCACAATGCATGCAACTATGTTACCCGTGAAGTGACGGCATCCTGCCACTAGAGTGCAGCATATCCCACATCGGCATTCAACGTGGGCGATTTTTTCCAAATTTTCCTAAATGTCCAGGAAGCGATAAATTGATGCAGATGGAAGGCACTTCAAAGAAAGATGGGAAACTAATACATGTTTGTGCTTCATAGAGAAAAAACGATATGTCTTTTGTGTTATGAGGCGACGTCGCTCATCAAACACTGTCATATACTGTCTGGCCCTTCGAGGGCAACCATAATACTGATCAAGTAGGCTTTAGTCAAGTTAAGTCATGTAGGCTTTATTTTCATTCCAACTATATGAATAAAAAAATATAATAAAAAAAAACTACATTGTAGAATTATGTGCAATCCTGTATCTTGTTAATTGACAATAAATAAAAGGGAGGTGGTGGCTCAGTGGTTAAGGTGTTGGCCTATGGACCAGAAGATCGCAGGTTGAAATCCCAGCACCACCAAACCACTAGTACGCCCTTGAGCAAGGCCCTTAACCCTCAATTGCTCAGTTGTAAGTCGCTCTGGATAAGGGCGTCTGCCAAATGCCACAAATGTAAATGTGGCCCACGATGACAATGAGTTAACTGAGTGAAACAGAACAGGTGAACACATTAGTTTAGTAAACGAATGATAACATGGAGATGAAGACAGAACAAAACAAACCAAGCTAGACCAAACAAACATAGCCACATGACGAGCTCAAAAACAAAACAACACAAGAGGAAGGGATTTCCTCAAAAACCACACACACAGAGGACTGAGCAGCGACTCACATCTTCCCATCTGATCTTTTTTTTTTTTTCTGAAGGACTCTGACCTCATTCTTCACTCTTCTTTCACGCAGTATGTCCCGATCCCTATTGTTTTCAGCCAATAGGATCTTATCAGCCTACATTAGTAAAGAATGATGAAAGCCAGTGAAACAATAATGGATTCTGACAGCGTGATGCGAGCGAAGGACATTGTGTTCTTTCTCTCTGTTGGAAAATGTCCTTCAATCGGTATTTTTCCTGACTCATGGACTTTCTTTTAATGGAATTGTATTGAAATAGAAAGAGTTTTTAAAAAAATGAGAGGAGTGTGAGAGAGAGAAAGAGAGAGAGAGAGAGAGAGAAGGAATGAGTGGCACACAATCCGATCCCAATTATCTTTTCCCATACTCCTTTGCTCGATTATCTGTAATGAACAGACAGAGTTCATGCGGTCGTGCCCTGAGATAAGGATGTGTCCTTTTGTGTGTCTGTGCGCGAATAGAATACCAAACACATGTCAAGAAGAGGAAATTGTCCGAATCAGGCTTCTGATCTTTAAACCCTCTACACTAATTAGGGAAAATTGAAGGGCACTTCTTTAGTGCTCACACCGGTGTAGCTGTAACGAGCTCGGAAATCAGGTCAAAGATCAATATTGAAGAACCCAGCATTGGAAATGAATGCGAAATATAAAACCTCAAGTTCAATTCACGTTTACAGCTAATGAAGCCACATCATAAATATTGAAATTGTGTTTAGCCCACTATATATATATATATATATATATATGTACTTAGTATACTTTACTTAGTTTACTTAGTATAAACAGATTATAGATTATATATGTAGAGATACAGATTACAGGATAATACTGTAGTATTATTATATTATACTATGGGAAATGGAACAGTATTCCCCATGTATAACCTATAATATAAGTCTTTAGCTTATAACCACATTCACACTTGTGTACTAGTGCAGCTGGTCTTTGACTATCTTTCACTATTCTGTGCCAAGGTTATAATACATAAGAGTATCCTAAAACGCCTTCACTTACAAAAGGCTGCTGTTACATTTCTGACATCTGTTGGCAAGTAACAATAATAATATATTTTATTTATAGGCTCCTTTCATGAAACTCAAGGACGTTGTACATATAATTAAAAACCCAAAAAATGAACAACAGTTAAAATAAGACGACAACTAAAGTGGATGAGGCTGGTTATTTACCTGTTTGTTTGTTTGTTTGTTTTTTACTGATAAGGTCATCATATCGGTTATTTCAGAACCAAGGTGCGAACAACAGTTCACATTTTTGAACAATTTCCAATCAAATGGAATGAAATGAAATGAATGCAATACACTTTTTGTTATACTAATTTATCAATTAAATTGATAAAATTTAATTGATTAAATAAAATGTATTGCACAAATGACACTGGCCATTTCAGCATACAAAAAATCCTTCCATCCTTCGTTCATTCACTCGCTCGATATGTCTAATTGTCTGGATTTTCTCCTTTTAAGAGAAATTCTTGAAGCTGCACATTAAATGCTAGACAATCCATAGAATTAGCATTGTTCTGAATATTTAAAAGTTTAAAATAATCATTTAAAAAATGCATTCAAAATTGTCAGGAGGAAACTAAACAAACTGGCTGTCCGTCACTTAATACATTACTGAGTTAACTACATTCTGTACATATAAAAGATTCCATTCCGCGCGGTAACAGATGTTACACTCAGTATATAGAGTAATTATGCAGATGTTGTATTCTAGCAGTGAATCACCAGAATCACCGGCTTGATCCTAAACTCCTTACAGTTTCACATGATCTCTCAGTAAACATGGCATTTTCCTTTTTTCCCCCTTTGGTTTCCACCCCTGGGTGATGCTAATCAGTCCCGTAGCCATAGTTTACCTAATATGGATTGCAAAACATTCAAATAAAGTATGATGTCATCAGAACGGCAAATATCCCAAAAAGTCGCTTGTAATAATCTGACTATAAACACTGACACTGAAAGAGCTATTAACATGCGTACGCTCATCCGGCAAAGCATGTTCCATTTAAAACGTTATTTTAACACTGGAATAAACCAAACTCGCTGAACTTTGAGAGAACTTTTATAAAGGCGCACAGGCTTAATGCAGCGCTATTATATAACTTGTGAATATAGTTTTAGCAATGTTGAACACATAACCCCTGAAATCAGTGCAATGAACGTTTACAACGTTCAATATAACACTATAACATGGGAGCATCAGATAAAAAGTGACAGTGTCATTAATTATAGCCACTTGTAATTTAATTAAGGTTTAATGATCTGAACACTGTCAGTATCTCTCTTCTTTTTTGCCAGCTTTACTAACTTCAATCTGGGCAACAAATCACACTCGTTCTAGAACTTTAATACGCCTCAAAGATGATGTCAATGCTCATCTAAAGCAGTAAGGACAAAGTTAAAAAGTCCAGTCAGTCACATTTTAACACCTCTGTCTTTTCCTTCACGTCCCTAATCCACTCTGATCCACTCTGATCCGCTCGTAAAGCTTTAACTGCTGCTCACAGGCTTGTCTCCGGGAAAGGTCAAACGGCTGCCAGGGGACGAAACTTGTTTGTCCGTCTTCAAAAGTGCGTACCAGCACGCCCTGGCCCATATTAGAAACCTCACAAAAGACTCCATGCTGCGGGCTATAAATCATATCACGTAGATGATTCGCTGCCCCGCACAGTAACAAGCCAGGACACGAGTGTGTCTGAAGCGATGTGTATGATGAAGCACTGCTTCCAGTGTTTTAGTTTCCTGGGCTGTGTTCCAAATGCCACCCCTTCTCCTTATTGCCTACGCCGGAGAATTATGTGCCCATGCCTAGTACACTTCTAAGCAACAAATTAGAGGAGAGGGCTTTATGCTGCAGTCAAAGTGAAACCTTGAAATTATACAAAAAGTCTTTTATTCTGACCTGGACTGCTAGCTGGAAAACTACAGGCTAGTGATCAAGCTGAATACAGCAGGTATTAGCATATATATATATATATATATATATATATATATATATATATATATATATATATATATATATATATATATAGATATATATACACACACACACACACACACACACACACATATATATACACCTAACGTGTGACTTATCAAAGCAAAACGATCAACTGACAAAAGAAAAGTCCATTAATAGGCGCTAAGTGCTAGCAAAATAAATGCAAGCGGTATAATTTTGGGAAAGAGTTTGCACTTTGAGAAAATGTTTTTTTTTTTAGTTTTGTTGATAGGCTGCTTTTCTACATTATAAGCATGCACCCTGCTTGTATGAACAAGGCCTCTCATTTATGTTTCAGCAGTGCAGTCCAGTCAATCAATCAATCAATCGACCAATCAATCAGCCAATTATTCAGTCAGTTAGTTCAGTGATTAAAAATGGCTTCTTCATCAAGCAGGAAAATGAAGCGTTCTACCTACATACACACCACGTTAAAGCTAAGAGTGTTTTTATTTTGTTGTTGTTTACGATTCAGTCACAATGTTGGAATTCACAGAACGACCGGCCACAGCAATTCCGAGTCTTGTACTGGGCTATAACTGTCGCTTTCTGCCACAGAGGTGACGTTAAGGTCATTTTGCGCTGAAAGGAACAAGAATGAGCGAGATAAATGTGTTCTATAGAAAAACGCCCGGGTGTTTGATAACGCATAGCGGAAAAGTGACAGTAACGGTGTCTTATTCCCTCTTATTTTTTTTCACTCCCACCTGCAAAACAGAGAGCACATATCTGCCTTCAGGGGGGTCCTGATACATCACTTTAATGCTCGTAAGCTCAAAATGACCTGGAAATCATTGTAATAAAAGGATTATAACCTTTAGGCATAAAGCAATTGGAAATAACATTGTAGTCTCGATCAGCTTAAAACAGGTTATAAGAGTAAAAAAAAGTGTTGTGTATTATTATATTGTATAAGAAACCCTTCCATATTCATTTGCATTAAGTCTTTCATTGTGAACTCTTTCTAATGATATCATTTATGTGTTGTTGGCATGCAAATACATGAATTAGCATAATGATGAATATATATTTATTAGGGAAACTTTATCCCTGGCAAGTGCTTGGACCTTTCGATGTTTGTGCATAAATGTGGCCCAAAACAAAGTCAAACAACACAAAAAAAATATTGTCCATAGACATTTATTAATTGAGAGAAACGGTGCAATATTACAGATCTGGGAGCTGCTTGGAGGAATTTTAGCCCATTCCTTGGTACAAAAGCGAATCCAGCTCTGGGATGTTTGTGTATTGTGCTACAACTTTACGTCCTTACACAACATTTTGTTTTGGATCAACTTTTTGTCTTTTAGTGTTGTACATTCACATAATGGCAACGGTACGACACAGTAAAGATACATCTGAAGCAGCTGCCAATAGGACACGACCCGATTCACTAATATTACGATGCAATGCGATCCTTTATCAATTTGATTCGCCGCTATGTGATTTAATGCACTACGACACAATGCAAAAATTAGAGTCTGGTGCTATGCTAGTCAAGATGTTACAGATAGCTCACTTTTATATCTTTTGGTTCAGAGAGTCAGCGAATCATAAATTTACTTAAGTGCCTTCTAACACATGGCCCTTTCTCAAACAAGACAAGGACAAAAAAGAAAGGTGAAACTAAGCCGGATGTTCCTCCAAGAAGATGCATGTTAATACTGTATTCTATGTGATTATCAGAACACGCCTCGATCTCTCTAGTGTTGTGATGTCATCGAGGAGCACTTAATCTATAAATCATTAGTCACTAGTTGTTGGTCAAATTCTGGTCATTTATTAATGAATAAATCAGTGCAAATATGCTAAAAAGCATTGTGCATTGTGATGCAAATGTTAACTTTTCTTTCAATCGATATATATATCACATCGTTCATTTTATATGCAAATCTCTGAATCTTACCGTTCGTACTGTACAGAATATACCTGGTTGCGTAATCAGGCGATTGTTGTGTGCATGGAAAAACTTAATGTCTGCACTTCCTGCACTATCACGGGGTAATGTCAGAACAAGAGCAAGGAACTTTATAATGCATCAAAAATCTTGTTATAAGGGTATAAGAGGATATGCAGTCTCTGTTTCGACTCTCTCACTCATGCTAAACAGGCGCCAAATGCACTCATCTCCTAACAGGAAAACGAGAGTCTTTCTCTTACTCTATCTTTCTAATGGAGTTTTTGACAAACACAAAATTAGAGTCGCAATATATATATATATATATATATATATATATATATATATATATATATATATATATATATATATATATATATATATATATATAATATATATTATATATATATAATATATAATATATAAGCGCGCGCGTAGGTGTATGTGGCATTTGTTTTGAGGCTGGGATCATGCATGAGTAGGTGGGTCATGCCTAACAATTAAAAGGAAGAAAAAAAACCCAACAGGTGGAAATCAATCAAGCTAATACACGGTGGATTAAACAGATTGAAAATTGATCAGGGTTGTAAACCTCACCTCGGCTCTCATCCAATCAATACACACAGCTGCCTGCCCTTTTCTCTTCCTGCTCTTTCTGCCACCACTAACACACATGCACACATATGCATACATTTATATATACACAGACTCATATATATATATATATATATATATATATATATATATATATATATATATATATATATATATATTATATATATATATATATATTACATTCATTCATTCATCTTCTACCGCTTTATCCGATCTTCCCTCGGGTACACACACAGGCGTCTACACACACACACACACACACACACACACACACACATATGGGACGGTGCCACCCACCGTGCATGTTTTTGGACAAACCGGAGGACCCGGAGAAAAACGCCCTTTTAATTAACTGCACCACTCCAATGCTGTGATTACTGATGTTTTAAACTATGCGATATATATGATATATAATCTGATTACACACACACACACCACACACACTGACCAGTTTTAAAGATCAGTAGTCCTCTTGATATCTCACTCCACTCATCCCTGATTTGAATTCGCTGCATTGTGAGTCTCAACCAGTCCGCTTCTTGCTACGGCAACATGATAGATAGAGTAATTACCCATTTCGGTAAAAAGCATTCAAGTGTGGTTCAAGACGTTTTTCTGAGGCAGTTTTTTTCCCCCACCAGATTACCGACTGAAATAATATTTATCATTGCTAATCTGCACCCGTGCCTTGTCCCATTGTGTTACTGGTATATTATTATGTATAAACATACAGCAAGAATGCAGTCCCCCTCTGAATAAACCAATGTAACAATTATAATGATAAATTATTAGTAGTAGTAATAGTAGTAGTAGTACTATGTGCTTCATGAAGTGATAGTGAAGTGTTAAGATGTTGAACCTTGAATACGAAGGTCACAATTTTCGCTGCTGGGCCCTTGACGACTGCTGGGCCCTTGAGCAAGACCCTCGATACTCAAACCAAGTCGTTCTTATGATCTTATGATTGTTCAGACTCAAAGTGTCTATGTGGAAGTGGTAGTTCAGTGAACAAGGCCATTAACCATTTAAAGCTCAACTGAAAACCTATGAAATGCTATAAATTCATTATTTTCATTATTATTTTAAATATTCATCTGTTTATCCAAAGGAACAGTTGAATCCTGGTCAAATTGCTGTTATCAGTCCTGAAAAACATGGCACAAGCCAAGATGGGATGGCAATCTACGGGGAAACAGCCATGGAAATTCAATATAACCATTGAGACGCAATATAGTGAGTTCATGTAATAGAGTCATGTATTGGAAAAAAACATGTATGCCAAGGTATGTTTTATACAACTCACAATGAGCCAAGTACTGAGCCTTGAGGAAGCCCCTTGTGAAGTGATATGGGGGAACATCACAAAGATTGAGTGAGATTAAAGGAGAATAGCTCTGATACATTTTTTCATTATTATTTTAAATATTCATCTGAGAGATGATGAAGGCTGGCACAAGCCAAGATGAAAAGGGGAAACAGCCATGAAACTTTTGCAAGTGAGTGTAATAGAGTCATGTATTGGAAAAAAACTGGCCAAGGTGATACAACTCACAATGAAGTGCACCCCTTGTGAGTGATATGGGGGAACCAGAATTGTGAACATTTTTTCAGAGAGATGATGAAGGCATATTGATAGTGCCTGGTGAGAAGTGCACAGCCACAATTGTGAAGCATATTGATAGACCGATTCAACTGAGGAGGGGATTGCTAGAGCCAAAGACATGGAAGGAGGATTTAGAAGCAGAGGAATGAAGGCAAGTTTTGAGCTTTGCAGTGTTTTTCAATGAGTGTTTTACTTTGGGGGATGACCGACATCAGTTTGCAGAAAGACAAGGAAAAAGAAACAGGTCTGCTATCAGTCTCAAGGCTAACAATTTTATTTTCCGACGTTTGTTTGGATGGTTGCTTTTTTAATAAGCAATATTTCAGTCTACTGAAGTGAATAAATATGTTTGTCATCATTTCAAATAAAAAAGTCAAAGTCAAACATATCTTAGAGGGAGACTACTGTATAAATGACAAAATCATTGGACCGAGAACTGAGCCTTGAGGACCGCCCCCCCCAAACCATCCCATGTGTAACAATGGAAATTGTAAAGCTGCAGCCAGACAAAGTGATGAAATGTTTTCTGCCTGTCAGATAAGAAGTAATCCAAACCCTTGTGGTGCTGACAATGCTAAATTTCGTGGATTAGAGTGGAACACTGTGAAAAGCTGCGCTCAAGTCTAATGAAACGACAATGTTGAGAATCCCAGAGGGAGCTGAAGTACATCAGTCATTTAAAAGTTTCAACATGGCTACATTTGGTGTATGGAATGGCTGCAAACCAGAATAGAAAGGGCCAAGTGTCAATGGCAAAGGTCAACATACAAGGTAAGATGGGACAAAGGTGCTAACATTTTTGTGTTCTTAACCTCAACCCAAAAATAGACTCTCGTTGGCCACTTTAATATTCTGTACTTCTGCTCATTTGTGTTTAGTCGGCCACCGCAATGTATTATGCATGCAAATACAGATTAAGAGTTATCCTTAGCTTCCTGTACTTGGCTGAGAGGACGTAAACCTCATGTGGTCTTCTGCTCTTTCTCGAGGTTTGGCCTTTTGTGCATTCGAGCATGCTTTCGTGCTCACCATGGTCATTTGAGAATGGTCATCTGAGTTACCACAGCCTTCCTGTCAGCTCAAATCAGTACGGCCGTTCTTCTCTGACAACAACAAGGTGCTTCCACCTACAGAACTGCCAATCAGGTTTTTTTTCCCCTTCGTTGTAAACTCTAGAGACTGTTGTGTTAAAAAAAAAAAATCCGAGGCGATCAGCAGTTTCGCAAACACTCAAACTGCCTCAAAGAATCCTACCGCATTGAGTGACATAAACTGTATCTGAGTTTAACCTGTATCTGCAGTGCAGTATGCTTTGAGCTGCTGTTAGACAGACAACTGCACAATGCACAATAATACACGTGTTCCTGCTAAATCGTATGTAAATGTTTGCTTTAATCTGACAGCAGCGACATCATTCTTATAGAATTGCTCAAACTGATCAAACTCAAATGCGTACTAGATCATTACCTACCATGCTTTTACCTACCAATTAAAGTTGTATATAAAGATTTCATCATAGCACAGGGACAAAGCTGGTTTATTTGGTGAATAATCCTACTTACTGGCTTCTGGTTCGACTCACTGCTTATGTTGCTGTATCGCAGTCCTAAACACAAGACTAAACACTTCTTTTTATGAATTTTAAAAGTATATTCTTAATCTGTTTCATTTCATCTCCCAAAACATCAATGGCCCAAGAACAGAGCCTTGAGGATCTGATATGGTGAAACATCACACTGAGTGAGATTAAAGGCTAGGAAAGTAAGATAAGCCCTGATACGGTCTTCAGAGATACATATATTTGATACAATAATCTGAATTTTTACGATACTTGGTTCTGATAATCATTCATTCATTCATTCATCTTCTACCGCTTTATCCGATCTTCCCTCGGGTCACGGGGAGCCTGTGCCTATCTCAGGCGTCTATCGGCATTAAGGCAGGATACACCCTGGATGGAATGCCAACCCATCACAGGGCACACACACACACACATTCACACACACATTCATACACTAGGGACAATTTTCCAAGGTGCCAATCAACCTACCGTGCATGTTTTTGGACCGGGAGGAAACCGGAGAACCCGGAGAAAAAAACCCCTTGAGGCACGGGGAGAACATGCAAACTCCACACACACATGACCGAGCCGGGAATCGAACCCGGATCCTGGCGCGGTGAGGCGAATGTGCTAACCAGTACGCCACCGTGCCTCCCTGATAATCATTTTGATTAAAAATAAAAGGCTACAGCACGTTCGCCTTACACCGCCAGGATCCGGGTTCGATTCCCGTCTCTCCCCGTGCCTCAGGGGGTTTTTCTCCGGGTTCTCCGGTTTCCCCCGGTCCAAAAACATGCACGGTAGGTTGATTGGAACCTTGGAAAATTGTCCCTAGTGTATGAATGTGTGTGTGTGTGAATGTGTGTGTGTGTATGTGTGTGTGTGTGTGTGTGTGTGCGCGCACTGTGAATGGGTTGGCATTCCATCCAGGGTGTATCCTGCCTTAATGCCCATAGACACCTGAGATAGGCACAGGCTCCCCGTGACCCGAGGGAAGATCGGATATAGCGGTAGAAAATGAATGAATGAATGAATGAATAAAAAGCTACAGCAGCTACATGTCATCTTTTCCCAAAGTTCATTATGTCCTCCATGAATTGTTTTGCAATCAGAAATGCTATAGACGACACTTCACTGTGTTACTCCAAATGCAACGCCATACACCTGACAGTGACAAATTGGCCAAAAATCACTGCGGCATTTTTCTGCATTTTATTATTGTCCGTTATATGACTAATAGACACGCGAGGGGGGAAAAAAAACAACCCGTTTCCAACTTGCCTTTTTGTTTGTCCACTTTCATACTGACACACGGACAAACCTTCATTCAATCCACATCATTAGTAAGTGCTATGAGTCTTAGGATCCTGTGCTTTGTTCTGCGAATTCCCAACAGCTCGCCCATTGTTGACAGGTTGACATCACATGACGCATCGTCGTACAGCAGTGCTGCTTTGGACATGCAGTCTGTCTGCATGAGTTGCATCATTTTAAAATTATATAACGTGTTTTGTTTCGGTGGGGGGGGAGGTTTCAATATCAAGAATAATAATAGAACCAAGTGGTTAACATTCAAGCAACTTTTCTTGGTTTAAGATAGTTCTGAATTTAAGGACCCATCGTTGAACACACAATGATGGAATTATATAACATGGAGAAAAGGTGCCACCTAGATATGGTTGGGTTCCATATTGATTCTGTTTCTTTCTCATACCTTGTCAGTATTTTGTCTTGTTTTCTGCGACTGGTTCTCTTAAGAGATAAACATATATCCGTAAAATAAATAGGCCCTATCATATAAATTCTTATTTTATAATCTACTTATCTCTGGAAAGATATTTTGAGTTAATGTGCATTGTTAAATGCAGGGGACAAATAACATTGAACTGTCTTCAAATTATAAACCATCAAATCAACTAGGTGGAAGTTTCACTGACATAATAAAGAGTTTACATGACGGTTGAAAGGGCCTAGAAAATTAATAAAAAATTATGATTTTTTTTTTAAAGTGTGTCGTGTGTGAAAATTCTGAAAAGAAAGTTTATATTCTGGAAAGAATTTAAGGTTTGCTTATGTTTATATATAAAATGGCAAACTAACTGTTTAACTAACTAATTGATATAACTGTTTGAAGTAGTTATACATGGATCACATTATGGTTTTATTCGATTCATTATTTTAACACGCACATTTTTTAACTTTAAAAAATAATAATAATTCTATGTTGTATTAAACTTTATAAATTCACTGACATATATATATATATATATATATATATATATTTTTTTTTTTTTTTTTTTTTTTTTTTTTTTTTTTTATTGTGCTGTAAGGTATGTGACATATAGTAAGCACATTTTTATGTAATTCTATGTGTTACTAGTTCTGAGTTTGCCGTGCCGATTTTCTTCGTCCCCCTTGTAAAAGGGTTTATTGATCTCAACATGACTTCCTTGTAAGATAAAAAAAAGAGAATAAAAGAATAAAATAAAAAAAAAGGAATGGTTTCCTAGTGTGTTGTAATTCTTACCTTAGGAAAACAAGAACAGTGAGAGAGTCTTCTTATCTATTGTGTTGTGAACGCCCCACTTTGAACACTAGCGTGTAATAATGCAGACCGTCGTGTGATTACGTCGTGCATTCTTATTACAATCCTTTCATAATCCGGGTGCTATTTTTTGCTCTTGAGTCACAGCAGCTGACGCATATATTTCAGTGCATAGAGATGCGCGCACACACACACACACCCTGGTTAGCCTCTTGTACTTAATAATAGTAATCAATACTAATAATGATGCATAGTGCTTTTAGATACACTTACAATGAATTAACATGACAAGTCAGACATTTATTAGAGTAGAGTAAAAACACGCTTTATGAAGACAAATTTCTGTCTCAGATGCATTGTTGGTAAAGTGGCTTGGGTTCACTGTAGGGAATGGCATTAGTAGCCCTTCATGTGCTCTTTAATGGGAGTTAGTTGACGTTCACAAGCACTGTGATTAGTGAATTATTGAAAGGCTGAAACGATCGGAAAACTTCCAACTTGTAATAGACGTCGAAATGCAACCCGCAGGAATTGCACTTAACCTGGTTTCTTTTAGTCTAATCTCATTTCTTTTCTTTATATTCATCTCAGAATCCCCATTATACACTCGCCGGAGCTTCCCTTTGGACATCGTCCGTTTGGACGATGTTATATGCAGTGTTGGGAAGTTTACTTTGGAAATGTAGTAGATGACAGATTACACATGACCCTATTCAAGTAGTGTAACTTTATAAAAGTAAAGTAACTGATTATATTGGATTACATTTTGTTTACTGTCATTCATCCACTAGGTGGCACTTGATGAAAATGACATCCTGAGGCAAACAAGGGGAAGGCGGTGTGTTGGGGGGGGGGGTTCTTTGGGATTTGTAATCTTTAACATTTTTGAAAGTAACTGTAATATAACTACATGTTTTTTTCTCAATAACTGTAATGAATTACTGTTACGTTTATTTTGTAATTAAATTACATAACACCATTACGTGTAACTAGCTACTCCCCATCACTGTGGAGTTCCTGAGAATGTTGTTCTATTTACGGACGTCTGCAAAAACGGCGTAAATAGAAACCACTCCAATAAATACTCATTGGAAATCGATTTAAACTAGTATTTCACTTTGCAATATACCACATGCTTCTTTCCGGTTTGCTTCTTTTGGTTAGCAAAAACACAACCATTTATTTGGTGCATTTTGGGTATTCTGAAATGCAAAGTATTAGGAGAAAAAGGGACCGGCGTCTTATCGGATAAGAAGGACAATCATGACGTGTCTACTACTGTACATGGTATCTGTCATAGAGATAGGGCATGGCTACAGGCAGCCCCTCATTAGCTTAAAAGAACTTCCCCATCCTATTTTGTAGATGCATCGTGGGTAATGTGACATGACATCGGCAATGGGTAATGAGCGCCTAATGAGTGCTAGCAGCCCTACCCTTTTTTTGTGGGTTGATATTGGGAGGAAATGTTCTGGCACAGAGCCCCAGTAATGGACGCATTAGAGTCGCAGCTTGCTGCTGCTTTCAATTCCCAGTCGAGTTATTTTATTATTTGTTATTTGATATCAATCATTTAAAATATTCCAATATATATATATATATATATATATATATATATATATATATATATATATATATATATATATATATATATAGATATATATATATAAATATAATACCACAAATGTGCAGAAATTTAACGATTTACTTTTTTTTTAATTACACCTGTTATATAGTAAAGTATATATATATATATATATATATATATATATATATATATATATATATATATATATATATATATAAAGTATAGTATATATAGTAAAGTCATATTGACTGGTTCATTCATTTTGTTTTAAAGCATGAAGCATGAAAAAAGCATGATAATACAAAATGACATATTGACAAACAAGGGCATATTTATAGTGGCTCCTCTTGAAACCACAATGCCCGAGACAAACAATTACATTAATTTTTTCCTTCTCTTGAGCTACGAAAATTCAAACCTGTTCGCAGCATGACACTGACCTTACGCACACAGCCTGCTCCATGAAGTTATTTTTACGTCGGATAGAGTGGAAGACCTTGACCAGCTCCGACTTCCAACATCAAATTCCTGGCGATGCCAGCACTTAAACCCCAACCTTCCGATCAGTCGCCCAGCACCTTAAACCACTGACTAGCTAAATAACTAGCTAAATAACAGATTAGAAATGGAAGGTATTACATAAACTCTACAACGCTATTTCTATAGGTTGTCCTCATAGCTCTTTTACATTAAGGGAACAACAAACCGAAAATAACACCGCACCATAATTATATAAATGATGTAAGGGGAAAGGTCGGTTCATTACGCAGCTTTTTATATATATGTATTATATATATGTGTGTGTGTGTGTGTGTGTGTTTGTGTGTGTGTGTGTGTGTGTGTGTAGAGACAGAGAGAGAGAGAGAGAGAAAGAGAGAGAGAGATACCAGACCTTATTTCTCTGCCCTACTCCTATCTGAGCACTTTTCCTTTAAACTACCCACTAACAATACGCCATATGCTGAATATCACACAAAATATACGCAACTACTATTTTAGGGCATTTTCATAAGCACATCCTCCTTTAACCTCGGCTTTTGACAATGCAAAATCGAATGCAAAGCACAGTGGGAAATGACCGAGTCAGCCAATGTAGCAAAAGGCCCCAGACGTAGGATGTGTACAATTCTTTTTAATCACATCGATATTAATGATAGTATACACAATGTAGAGATACTAAATTGTAAAACACACTTGTGTAACGTTTGCTGATTGCCCTTACATGCTACCTTTACAACAGTTAAACCATTAAGCAACAAATCAGACAAACATCTAAAGTCATCGGAAAATGCCAATGGATTAGGACAATAAGAAGCTTATGGAGCCAAGGCTGTTGAAATCTGCAGCCACCAGCGTATGTGGACAATGCACGAGTCTCGTATATTGTGAGTTGTGTGTTTACACAGAGGATGTTTGTGAGATGTAGTGCACTATCAATAGTGCCAAAAAATGGAAGCGTGGAACTCTGAACACTTCAGACACTTCCGACTCTCACAGCCTGGGGCCGTGCCATCAGATGGCAGTGTGGCCTGAAAATTCAAAATGGACGACAAAGAGTGGGGGGAAAAAAACATGAATGAAATCTTATTGCTCGGTTGAATTGCAATGAAGTACACTGTTTTATAATATACAGCATGGCTTCGTAGAATATAGTCAAGTTTATTTATCAAAAATCACCCAGCTATCTATCTAAATAACAGATTAGCAATGGAAGGTATTACATAAACTCTACAACGCTATTTCTATAGGTTCTTCATAGCTCTTTCGCATTAAAGGAACAACACACTGAATAATAACACCGCACCCATAACGTAATTATATAAATGATGTCAGGGGAAAGGTCGGTTCATTACGCAGCTTTTTAGCAGTACTGAGAAACGACACGGAACAAATCGCACAGTCCTTTGCTACATCAATTAACATGCTAATCAGCGGAGTTAATGAAGTAAAGAAGCTAATGAAATGTACATAAATATGAGGCCTTGTATCCGGCATGGAAATCCCTCACCAAGCAAGTTCGATTAAAGGAGCTCTTCGGTTTGCATGAAATAAGCTAAAAGGTTTATGTGGGTTCTATAACTGATGAAAGGTTCATATATGTTTCATGCATGAACTGGACTGAAAGCATGCATTGATGCACGAAAGTAATCTTTCTGCACCATAAGCAGTGGCTGAGGCACAAAAGTGCCAAAAAAACATGAACCATGAAACCATGAAGTGTCACGGTTTTCAATGCAGGTTCATTGCATTAAATAAATAAATGTAATAAAAATATACTTAATATTTATGCAGGAGAAGTATTCAACAGTATTCCGAAATGAGTAATTATATTTAAGTTGATTTCCTGGGTTCTATATTTGCACATGCTTGTAATGTAATGCATCCAAGGTTGCCAGATACAATCTTCCAAGATAAAAGGTTTCATTAGACCAACATCAGTTTACCAAGAAAATCAATAAATTATTACAAAAAACATCAATAGAATATTTTAAGTATTCACAATAGGGCTTACTTTGTTCTTTATCTTGTTATAAAATAGTGCATTTTAAGAGGTTATTAAAAGGTTGTCAAAAATAATCATGACAAACTAAAATGATGAAATAGTGAAGCAAAAATATATTGAAGTATAAGGAAAATATGCTTGAATAACTCATTTAATTATTTTATATTGACCTATATGACCTATATTGACCTATATGAGCTGATATTGCTTTCGAAAACCATATGACCGTAAGATACACCTTGGTTTTAGGCTCCACCCCTTCACCCAGTCCCATGTGCAGAAGTCGTACCTATGTAACATAACTCTTAACCTGTCGCACTGTGTCCTAATTTATGTTTTGAAAGTCATCACAGAAAAACTTGCTGCATATTAGAACACATATTTCACTTCTTATGAAATATCTGCTACGAATGGTTGCTTATCAGCGGTATTAGCCAGATGTGTCATATTAGCAAGAAAATACCCTTTAAGGCTTTAAGAAGACATTTATGCAAATTGTAGCAGATGATGTCTGCGACTTAATAGCTACATTTATTGTGCCTGATAGTTCATGCAACGTAATGAAGTATTTTAGCTTGAGTGGCTGCCTAATCACTTTTCCTAATCACCTTCAGAATGGGATATGCAACGGGTGAAGTGACTTACTTGTCCTTCACAGACACACAAGAACAAACACACACACATACACACACACACATGCGGGCACATACAATTCCTGCCATCGGCCCATATAATCCCGCCTCTCTTGATAACTCCACCCCTTCGCTTGAAAATTTGCCTAGTAGGTCTACCCCGACCAGCAAGGATCTTTCCTTATTGCTCATGAGGATCTGGGTTTCTTGTGGTTTTCCTGAATGCACTCATGTGTGGTAGTGTGTGTCACAGATGTATTTCATCCAGATCTATCCCCCTACAAGTATTATTTGTTGGTTTAATGGATTTATTTGCACTTAGTTCTTTGAAAAGGCTTTGTGGCTCTGCGGCTTGTAAGTACTTCTTGTTCCATTTAGTCCGAATGCAAAATGCAGGATGTGGGAACACACAGCACAGACAGGCAGACAGACGCACACACACACACATAAATTCAGGAAAGCAAAAGAAGGAGGGAGAGAAAGATTTGAAACTGGCATGAGACCTGTAATGCCTGTAATACATCGATTACATTTTCATTTGTGATTTACTGATGGAGTACATTTTCCTCCTGCATCGTAGTGTTACGGGACAAATATCAAAAAGTGATCTTCTGAGACCAATCGTTTCAACTCTAGTTGTGATGTAACAAAGAAAGAAAGAAAGAAAAAAAAAAAAATATATATATATATATATATATATATATATATTATTTCTTACATCACAACTATATAGAGTTGAAAAAAAAAAAAAATATATATATATATATATATATATATATATATATATACAGAGAGAGAGAGAGAGAGAGAGAGAGAGAGAGAGAGAGAAGATTGAAATGCTAATCATGTTAAAAGTTAGCAAGCGAATTTTCTGCCTTTTATTCTCGAAGACTGGGCATATATGTATATAAATAAATGAGAGCTCTGTGACACTCAGCTCCTCTTTCATCTCTCTATCCAGCTGGGAGTGTGTTGCTGAATCAAAAATCCCTTTTAAGGAAGATTTATACTAACACCAGGGGTCACCTCATCAAATCTGCCCCAGAGTCCAAATTTAATACGAAGGTGGGGGTGGGGGGGGATGCATAAGCATGAGTATTCAAATAATAATCCTATAGACGCTTACAGGGTTTCATGTTGTAATGCATCCCAGTGTAATCTACATTTTCTTACTTCTTCTTCTTTCTAATATGAAGGGCATATGGTTGTATATTACATCCATATTACATCAGATCCAAGGAAAATCAGTTCATCTAGGAGTGCATCCCAAGACCCACACCCTGTTTAGGATACTGAATGTAATCTTAATCATTTTCCTATATAAATGATCCTGCCAAATAATGAATGGAATGAGAATCATTCATAAAACTAATGCCTATATGAAAAGTGCCAATTGAAACCCCCCGTAATATTATTTTTTTATTTGTTTTGCAACAAAATATAGGCAGAATAATTGTTGATCCACCATATATGGTGGTTATTTCACAATCTCTACAGCACACAACTGTATAGGGCGCCTTTGGATGCAATAGCAGTCACTTGAACCATGAGACATAAACTTATTCCAGCATGACAACGTCCCTCTGCACAACCGATTTACTAACGTCCTTGTCGGCGAATGAGTACAAATCTTCACCAACGCACTAGTGGAACATCTTTCCAGAAGCTTTTCAAAAAAGCTTGAAACCTACAAGTTTCACCTATTATTCACCTGATACTTATAAAACAAGCTGATACTGGAGACAAAACACTACATATCTGTTATACTCTCCGAGCTATTACAATCATGAATATGGCCTTAATGGCATGTTGGAAGTTAATAAACCAGAAATTGACACTTGTCAATGTTGTAAATGAATGTTCTTGATATAAAAACAGCTATATAGGTATAATTTCATTATGGACAGAACAAGCAACACGGCAGACATCTCTAATTTAGACAGACAGAAAGATTCAAATGTCTGAGAGCTGATAATCAATAAGTATTGAGTCATCAATAAGTATATGTGTGAAATATTAGGCAGGATTTATAGATACATATATTTAAAATATTATGCAAGATATATAAAAGTCACAATACGTGTATATTATGTGTAAAAGTGTACAATATGTAATACGTACACTTATGCGGATGCACGACTGAACAGAAGTGACAGTGATTTATACGTTGTCCTAAAGGTCTGGTGCAGAGTTCAATAGGGTGAAAAAAGAAAAAAGCATCTGGTTCTGGTGGAGGAAGGTGTGACCGGGCGGATGTGAGAAGTCCTTGGAAAAAAGAAAAAAGTTAGCAATGCTTGACAACTTCACATGACCTTACAATGCTCGAGTTGAAGGCATTTATCTGTAATAAGGCGCAAACTCGACCTCTTTGGCGTAAAGCGGCTAATACAAAAGTCTGCATTCCCACAGCAATCTCCTGTTTAAAACACAGTGCTCTTGATTTACGATAACGCCGATCCTTACTGTACATCCGAGAGCTGAGATGCGAAGCGTGCGTTGCTGACCCCTTTGAATTCAATTCACTTCTGAAAAGAATGCTGTATTTATAAACCACACCTGAGCCTATTCATTACACCTTCAAAAGAGAGGAAAGAAAAAATGAATTATTATTCCACTCTATAAGCCATGGTGTCATCCTTGTTTTGACATGAAACTATTACAATGCAATCCCGAGGATTCAGCAGTAATTATTCCTGCTCTCTCTCTCTCTCTCTTTCTCTCTGTGTATATATATATATATATATATATATATACTTCCTTCCATAAGTTTTAATTAAAAGTATGCTCTTATAAGACAGGATTATGTGACTGACAGGAGGTAATGGAACTGTCAGGTTCACATAGTGTTTTACGGTGAGAGAAGAAAAAAAAATGTAGAAAAAGTCGGAGAAAATTTTTTGTACCCTGAACCTACGTGGGGATTCTTTGACCTCTTTCAGGCCGTAGGTGACGAGGCCCTTCGTGGGATAACTGGCGACGTGCTGCGATTATTCGACAATGAAAAATCGGCAGGTTTTTACATGATTACATTTACAGCATTTGGCAGACATGTTTATTCAGGGCGACTTAAAACTGAGTGAGGGCCTTGCTCAAGGGCCCACTAGGGGCAGCTTGGTGGTGGTGGTGGGGGAGGAGATTTGAATCTTTGAACTTGAATCTTCCAGTCCAGAGGCCAATGTCTTAACCACCTCCCTAGTGTGTCCGAACAGCAGCGTTTCGTGCATAAAATCAATCCCATTACTCTACTCGCCGGACCGTGAAAGGTTGGAAAACGATGTCTGGCAGGATTGTCACGCTGACACAGTATTGTGACGGGATCATAAAGTGTGAAGTTAAGGTTAGAGGAAATAACGCATCAGCATTTCCCTCGGCTGATTATCAAAATTTACACTATAAGCACTGTTTAAGCCTGGATTCTGCTCGCCCTTTACAGCAGCAGGTCTGAAAATATTACTAATGCAGCACTTCTGATACTGTTTTATGACATCATTTCACATCCATTCAGCAAATTTATTCTTATATATAATATATATATATATATATATATATATATATATATATAATTTTTTTTTTTATTTATATATTTTTTATATATGTTCTCGTGCCCGCTATGCAGTTCTTTTTTATTTCCCTTTTTTATTTTCTTTTTCCATTTAATTACTCAATGAAACATTTCTCTCATTGTTATGTCCTATTTGTTTTATCTCCTTTCTTTCTCACCTGTTTTTTTTCATTGTTTCTCACTTCTTTTCTTATACATTTCTTGTACCTTTTTCTGCTATCTTTCTTTATCGTTTCTTTTTTTCTTAGCCTTTTCATTTCTGTCCTATCTATCTTTTCCTGTACTTTACTTTGTCCTTTTTTCAATCTTTCCTTTACATGGTTCTTATAATCATTTCCTTTCTTTCTTTCTTTCTTTTTTTTTTTTTTATTTTTTTTTTTTTTTCTTTTTTTTTTTTTTCTTTCTTTCTTTCATTCTTTCTTTTGTTCATTTGTCATCTTTTCCTATTTGTTTCCCATCTTACTTTTTCATCTATCTTTATTTGTTTATTTCTCATTTCGTTCTTTCTTTCTTTATTTATTTATTTCTTGCATCGCTATTGATTCCGTATTATGCTTTACTTCTTGCTTTCTTCCTGTCTTTTATCAAATGTTCTTTCCGCTCTCTTAATTCACCTCTGTCGTTTTTATGTGTCTTTTCCAGTGATGCCCTAATATGGTTCTTACTTTGTTTCAAACAAACATGAATACCATAAGTTACCATACTACTCTAAAAAGGATAGAGTACATACAATAAATAAATTGTACTATGATGAGTTTAAGGTCTCAAGAGAAATACAAGTCCATTTCTAGCTAATTATGGTCATTGGACATTGTTTCGAGACAATAAATGCATTTAAAAAACATAATCCGATAAAGGGTTAATTTCACAGTGCTTACAGGGATTTACTGCATGAACAACGAGCATTAAAGAATCTTTAGCAGGATTACAGCCAGCTGAATGTTCAATAGCGGCACGTCAAGCCAAGAAATGAGACGCTCCATTGGCAGACACGGCGCTTGGATTCACCTTCAGCAGAAAAAATTGTGTTAAATTAAGTGGTAAAATATCTAAAGGAGCTCATAAATGTTCATTAGGCTTGTCGAAGGGTGCGGTATGGGGATGACAATATCACCGAGACCAGAGCTGTGACACTCGTCTAGCATGCAGTGTGCTGTTTCCTTTCTTTCATGTTCTTCATTCTCATGCTACTTTTTTCTTTCTTTCTTTCTTTCTTTCTTTCTTTGTTCGCATATCTGTTGCTTTAATTTCTTCATTTCCTATGTGTTTTCTTTTCTCTCAAACCTATATTTTCTTTTTGGTATTCTTCTGTATTCTTTCTTCCTTCCTTCTTTCATTTCTTTCTCTTTTTTTCTTTCTTTCATTCTTTTTTATCTTTTACTTTCTGTTATCTTATTTTTTCATATCTATTCAGTTTGTTGATCTATCTTTCATTCTGACTTTCTTGTTGCACTGTGATCATTGTCTCATTGTGTTGTTTTAGTGTTGTTTGCACATGTTTATGTAGCATCAGATTGTCATTATCTTTGTGTTGTATCGGATGGAATGACAGCAAAAGGCACTTGTTTTCCTTTTCCATATTTTGCTTTTGCTATTTGTCTTCTATCTTTTCTCACTTTAGTTCTTTTTCCATCAGTCACTCTCAGTATCTATTACTAGGGTGAGAAGGAATATATAATATCAATATCTTGAAAAATGATCTGCTACAGTTTTTGGGATGTCATTAGTTTGGGCTTTCTTGCTTTATGCTTTATTGTAGACACACTGATCTAAAAAAAAACAAAAAAAAAAACACCCTATTCGGTGTATACAATAAACATTGCGATGTTTCATTCGAGATTCAAGATTCATTCATCTTCTACCGCTTTATCCGATCTTCCCTCGGGTCACGGGGAGTCTGTGCATATCTCAGGCATCTATGGGCATTAAGGCAGGATACACCCTGGATGGAATGCCAACCCATCACAGCACAGGGCACACACACACTCACACACACACATTCATACACTAGGGACAATTTTCCAAGGTGCCAATCAACCTACCGTGCATGTTTTTTGGACCGGGGAGAAACCGGAGAACCCGGAGAAAAACCCCCTGAGGCACGGGGAGAACATGCACAAACTCCACACATACATGGCTGAGACGGGAATCGAACCCGGACCCTGGAGGTCTGAGGTGAACATTGCTAACCACTAAGCCACTGTGCCCTGCAATGTTTCACATATGCTTTATTCACTATACTGTATGCCTCATTGTCAAAGGATTACTAATAATTTAGACATTAACTTATTTTTACTATTCGGCAGAACAATTGGACAAGGCACTGTAATGTCCAGCACATCAGTTCCAAAAGTTACAGATAAATGTGTGATAAAATCTGTGTGTGCATTAAGAGAACAAGAGGGAAAAAAAAAGATAAACACAGAATTTAAATTATAGTGTTAATGTAAAATAATGTAAAGTAACTGCAATTTGGCAGACAAGTAAAACAGTAACACCAAAAGCCTGCCTGTTAATCGCCTAATTAATCGCCTAAGTTGTCTTTGTTTTTTAAAATACGTTTCTTGATTTTGTGTGTTTGTGTGTGTGTGTGTGTGTGTGTGGGTGTGTGTGTGTGTGTGTGTGTGTGTGTGTGTGTGTGTGTGTGTGTGTGTGTGTGTGTGTGTGAGAGAGAGAGAGAGAGAGAGAGAGAGAGAGAGAGAGATGCTTTTCCTCTTAACCTGAAACGTTAGGGTTTCTTATTACAATGCTAATGTAACTAACTGCAACTCGACTACAACAGTAACACTAAAAGCCTTTCTGCTAACAGGCTAATTAGCAATTACCATACATGATTAGCTCTCTGGGTAAGTCGTCTGGCTGAACCCCATGTGACAGAGAACACAGAAGGATACACGAAAACACAGGCATATCACAATGTTTTATGTCACAACTAGTATCACACAAATTACTTTATTATTCTGTAATAATAGAAGCTAGCGTCATCATGCTAGCTTCATTGCAAGTATGAACGCTAGCCTGACAGGAATGCCTGCCTATGGAACAGAGCCAGAAACCGAAATACACCTGTTGTTTGTTGTACGCTTTACATTAAGATAGATAGTAAAATAGACTCGCACAGAGTAATAACTTAATAAACTGATGTTTGAAATTTTCATCATGTCGCGCCTTAATACTCTTGAGTTTTTTTGTTGCCTGTGAAATGAAGATTAATTTTGTTTACTTTGTTTCTCTCCCTCTTTTGGTCGGCAAGTGTGATTAAACACACTCCTTACTACTTGGCAATGGACCATGATGGATGTTTGCAAACACACACACACACACACACACACACACACACACACACACACACACACACACACACACACACACACACACAGCAGCAGCAGCAGCTGCGTAGGGACTTGCACAGATAGAGACCGATTACGCCATTTCAGATATACACAACTTTTTTCTATGCTTTGTTCAAATGATTCATTTATGTGCCCTGGTATTTGTGGGCTTTCCTTGAAACATCACGGCCAGAGGTGTAAAAACGATGTCAGGACCGATTTTGCAGGACATAATACAATTTTACAGATGTTGGGATGTCAGAGGAGAGCAGCTTCAAGTCCACATAATGCTAGAAAAATCTCATTTCGATTTCGTCACATGACCAGAAAGAAAGGAAGGTTTTAGAGTCCAGAGCTATGTAATTGGTGGAGCTTGGTATTACTGGTGGCGCTAAGAGTAAAGGGTGGAGCTTTCTATAATGGGTGGAGCTATATATATTAGGGGTGTCAAAGTTAACATGTTATTAACGGATTAACGCAAATTTACTTTGACTGCACTACTTTTAATAACGCAGCATGCATTACTATATGAGTGATCTACTCCTTCACTCTGCGTTGTGTTGGCGAATGAACCAGACCCGGACAACAAAGAGCAAAAAAACAAATTAACTAAAAAAAAAATTCAGTGCATCCACTCACGCTTCCTAAATTTCCCCAAATTACACCTACTAGCTGCACATTCACAACAGGTATGAGCTCCTTACTATATTAGTGTATATTACCATATGGAACCGAAGCGCTTTTTTCTTTTGTGAATGCAGTGTGCTTCCATATAACCTAAAGGTATCACCATTTTATTTGGAAAAGCAACCGGAACAGAATTCTTAAAGGAGCCACGTCCCATATTTTACACTTAAAACAGCCACTAAAAAAGTTAAAACAAAAAAATATATATAAATTAATTAATATTAAAATGAATAATATTCAGAGTAAAATAAATATTAAATAATCAAAATGTATATTGATAGAGTAAAATTTATAGAGTATAAGAAACATAAAAAGTATTCATTTATGGTACATTGAAAATGTTGTGACCCACGCATGATTAAATATTTTAATCGATTGATAGTCCCTATATATATATATATATATATATATATATATATATATATATATATATATATATATATATATATATATATATGCGTGATAGGAGATCTAGAATAAGCTTTGGATCCACTGAGCCCCTGACCAAGATAAAGTATTTACAAGAGACGTTTGAAATTAATGAAGCTCTGCAGAGAAGCTTCCCTTCTTGGCTTGTTTTTGGTGCTGTAAGCTGTTTTGCCAACACTAAAAGATCAAATGTGAATTTTAGAGGTATCATGAGATTTGCTCACAGGCTAATGATAAATCTGGGCACAGATGCCTGAAAACTTGACGAATGAGTCTTTTTGCTCCACACTTCAGATTTTCAACCTGCTCTTGAATTTCCGTCTGCACTTCAGTTCTTCTGTGAATCTTTACCCCAGACGTTAGCAGATTAATCCCTCTCGGCCAGCGAACTCTGAGTCATTTATTTCTCAGCATCAGGCGTGCTGTCACCCCCTAACTCATTGTATTTGTTTGTTTTTGAGAACGCTAGCACTTCCACGGCTGACTTCCTGCGACTTACCCTTTCGCATTACGACCCTCAAATACACGTACACATTCACTTATTTTCAGTAACCGCTTTATCCTCCTCAGGGACGTGTTGGAACAAAAAAAAGGCCATGATGTAAGCTATTATACTGAAAGAGACAAGTGATGGAAGAAAAAAAAAACCCAGTGAAACGGAAATGAAGAAAGTTTAAGAACAGAGTGATGGCACACAACACATCGAATAAACGATGTATCTCTGCTTCCGCCATTCTGTAAACGCTACAATAAGCTAAGACTACCCGAGTGACTTTCCTCTAGTGACCCCCTCTAAAATAAGAGGTTATTAAAATGAACCACTAAGCGTGAAGCGCGTTCGTCAAGTGCGACGGCGGACGTGTCGTTTGAGCTTCACTCTGCGCTTTTTGTAATTACCGGAGTCATTGATTTCTTCACTAACTGCGAGGTAATTAAACCAGCAAATCTGAAATGTCACAGGTTTCAATGGAGCAAATCAAGAAGGAAGGACCACCTGCCTTGTTTGACAGGAAAGAAAGGCTGTGTCCCAAATGATCGAGTATACCACCGACCCCTGGCTCGCCCGGAGAAGGCTATCGGGTCGTACAAACCTTCTGCTAAAATTGTCTTTAGATATGGCCTGGTAGTATTTATAGTAGCAATAGCAATGAAAAATATGAACCTGTACTTATTGTTTTGTTTTATTTCGGTCGACGGCTTGGGCTATACTTAAGCATGGATTTGCGTTACTCCCGAAGCGAACCAAAGCAGTAGTCCAAATTCTCAAATGTTACCACAAATCATGTTACTAATGCCTTTTAAAGGACTGCTATTGATAGCATAGAAAGCGCTGTCATAATACGGGTAAGTAACCAGACCTAGGCTTCGCTCTGCAAAGAACCGCGACTTTTCTTTGCACTTGCTTGCCCTCTGTGACGGATACAATAGCGCGAGCTGATATGATTTAAGCCGCAGAGCTAACCTTTAATCGCATTGCTGGTCCATTTACACTAATTCACTCAGGTAGATCGTGACATTACTGTGATTATTCTGCCATCATTTTATAGTCCATTACTTCAGCAGTGTCCTGGTGTGACTCTCATTACCGAGAGTAAGTCATGTAGAAAAAGCTCTCAGTCGGGATGGAAAGCCCTGCTGTTTCTGAAATACAGGGGTTTTCTTTTTTTTTTTTCTCCTGAAAGGCAATATTTTGAGTCTCTTAATTACAAGGTCGGTGAATCTGTAGAGCTAGTTTTATCTTTAATATATATATATATATATATATATATATATATATATATATATATATATTATTGGTTCGAGAATGTCCTCACAAACAAGAGGGGGGAAAAAAATCACGAGTTGTATGTTGGTGTTTGGTTGTTTATTTATTTGCAGAAGGAGATGACTCACGTTTTCAAGCGGTTTATCGCATGGTAGTGAACACAGACAGGTCCTGCTGTGTGACGAGCTAGCATGGACTTTCCGAAATGAATTGTTTAAGACGGGATGAGAACAACACACGGGCATTTAAATACACTGAAATCACCACAATCATATTTGCATCTTCTTCATTTAAGAGGATGTGAAACCAAGACGACCCTTTCTAGTAATCTTCGGATTTATGTCTTTTCATGGAAGTCAGCGAAATAGGATTTATAACACACCACCTGCACTGATTGGGCCTCTATGGGGTGTGTGTGGGGGGGTGCGGGTGGGATGAGTGGGGGGTGTTATGCAATTCCAGTCTTACATGCCGGGAGACACAAAACAAACAAGTGGAATATTTACAGTTGTGTGTTTTTTAAAGCATTTTTATTGTTATTATTATAGCTTTTGGCAGCGTAAAGGACTTAAGTAAGGTAGCTTGGTGGTGATGAGATCTGAACCTGTAATCACCCTGTTCAAAGGTCAACGCCTTTCACCACTGAGATACCATCACTTTACTGTGTCCATTTTCATTCATTATTTAAAATAATTTGTATCCTTTTTATTCATATTTATAGAATTATTACATTTTAAACCAAGATAGGCAATACAGAAATACACTATATGGGGGGAATTTTTTTTTTTAAGTATTAGGGCATCTGAATTATTCATTTTTGTGGTTCTTTCCCTAAACTGGTGTCCACAAACTTTTGTCCATATAGTACATTTTTTTCTTTTGTTAGAGAAGCTTATATAAGAGGGACTAGCAGTTCCTAACCAGGAGTAGGAGTCAAACTGTAACTCAGTTTGAGGGAAAGAAAACTAATTAAATCCTGAATGCATTTAAGGAATCGACTTTTTCTCTAACACAAAACCCAAAAAGAGCACAACACACACACTTCCTCATTCCACACCACAGAAAGGCGTGTGTTCCCAATAAAGAATGTTGCTGGTTATAGATCTGTGCTGGTGTTTGTTAGCGCTGGCGGCTCAATCGCCCAGGGACGAATTTATTCCTGTAATTTATGTCGAGGTTTATAACGCTAGAATGTATGGTATTGATTATAGAGAGTGATATGTGCACAAGAAGTGCAAATAAGAGGTAAAGACATACGCAGAGGTGCCAGTTTATTAGGTATAGCTAGGCTATAGTCATTTTGAAGGGGCGGACGTAAATGATTAAACGCTACAGATTTCGGTCGGTGTGTTGCTTAGTGAAATGTGTTGCCCATTTTCTATCCCTGAAAATGATATTGAGCAACAATTTTTTTTTTGGCTTTTGAAGGTTTTGGGATTTCTACGTCTTTTTTTCCCCCTGATATACTGAGGATTTCTCATTGCCGGACGGTTCGCAACGCAGGGATGATTTTAATGATGTCTTAAAATATCAACTCGGTGCTATGTCAGTGTCAGTGTACTGCTGAGAAGGATCCACTAAGCAAATAATATTTTGTCTATGGTGGTCGGTGTCCATAAATGATTGATGTAAAGGAGTTACAGGAGTTCCATCCATTCGAATGTGTGTATGTTTCAAGTTGAACTGTATTATGAGGACTTCCATTTTTAAGCACATTTATTTTATGCTGAAAGGATGTACTTCATTGATCGCTGTATAAAAGTGAAACTTTTATACACTTAACGATTCCTTGATGATCACAGGAGTTACAGAAGCATCACAGACAATTTGACATCGCCAATTAGGCTTATGACAGAATGTACTGCAGCTATCAAGCGACATTGACCTAGTTTAGTTTTTTCTATCAATCCGTTATGGAGCCGTGATGGGTTTTCCTCAGGAAATCCAGGAATTCAAATCAAGTGGAAACAGGAAAGAGTCTGTTAAACTATGCAATAGATTTTCTGAGACGACAAATTAACAACGTTTTAATAGTAGAAATACAAGAAACAGATGTGTGTGCATGTACAAAGTGTCCGGTGTGCAGGGTAACATTACAGAAAGGTATGTGCAAAGTACTTCAGAGGTTAGTTAGTATTTCCAATATACATGGGTCAATGTGTGTATGTAAACTATGCAGAGGCAAGCTGAAGTAGATTGAAATATATGTACTTTATATGTTCACCTGATTCTTCTTTAACACTATATTCAGTACTGTATATATATATATATATATATATATATATATATATATATAATATATATATATATATAGCTAATTTTCATTTTCGCTTACATTTTCAAAATGCCACTGTAGGCAATACCAGCTTGTTTGGGAGAAAATATATGTAGCTGTATCACCTGCAACTTGACAGGTTTTTTTATATTAATTTTTAAACAACAATTTATAAAATAAATATGCATTTATTTATTTATATGATTTTTCAGTGAGCATTTTTTCCATTTATGCAATTGTTTAGTTAAATGAATTTCTCCTAGTCTATAAGTATATAAGTTACCGCTGATCCTTCAGTGCGCATACTACACGAACTCGCTGCAGAACTCTGTGTGACGCACTAAGACCTTGCGCATTAACCAGATGAGCTGAATCGGGTGTGTTAAATGAGGCAGAATGCTAAAACCCTGCAATGCCGTATCTCTAGCACTGCAGTCTAACCCTTCTGTTCTACACCGTAAAGTTTACAGTAGATTTTTTATTTTTTTTTACATACTCTGTCCCGAAAGGGGTCGCCGTTGTGACGTATGTTTTGGGATCAGATTTTTCAAGGTTCTAAAGTGTCAAACTCAAGGGCGGATTGTGGGCCCCATATCACTTTATGTAGTCGGAAGAGCTTAAAAGGTGTCTTAAAATAAGGCTATGCTGCTTTAAAGTGTGATTTGACAATAAACTACATCTCCCACAATGCATGCGACTGTGTTACCCACGACAGTGACAGCCTCTGGATTACAGTGTATCCCACATTGGCGTTTACCGAGAGTGGTTTTTCCAAAAAGCGGAAAAATGGGACAGCAAATATATATTTGTGCATGTTTGTGCTTCATGGAGGAAAAAACACTATCTTTTATGTTATGAGGCGGAGTCTCTCATCAAAGACTATATACTGTCTTATAGTTACAACTGGCCCTTCGAGAGCATGTTCATGTGGCCCACGATGACATTGAGTTTCACACCCCTGATCTAAGGTTTCCTCCCGGAAGAAATTCCCAGTCGGTGTACTGCTGAAATGAAATTGCCACTTGTGAATGAGTGTCTGTATAAAGCCCGCCCTGGACGTGTTCCCACATAGCAGCACAGGTTTATTTATCATTTCATTTCATTTATTGTATTTTATTTCATCTATTTATGGCCTTCATTTATTTGATTTATCTCAGATATTTATGGCATTCAGATTGACCGGTCCATTTGCCCAATGTGTGTGTATGTGTGTGCGTGCGTATGTGTATGTGTGTGTGCGGCGTGTGTACACACACTTTCACATGTGTACGTGTTTGTTGTTTATGCTTCCCACCTGCCACCATAGTTAAATATCCCCGGTCTAGTGAGATCTATAAATAACCTCTTTAATAGCGATGGCCATGACACTGATGACATCATAGTTGGCATTACTAGTTGTTGCTATGGCGATATAAACTGGAGGCTCTTGTGGATTTGAGAAAAAAAGAATGGAGTTGGAAATCAAAAGGATTATCCGATAGTTTTACCCTCTACTGAGTTACACACACACACACACACACAATAATGGACTGATGTATTCATTTGTTACATTCACATTACAGCACAGTGGAATTATTTCTTTCAATGCCACAGTATGTTAGGAAGCAAAGGTTAAAGTGCAGGGTCAGCCATGCATCAGTGTCCCTGGAGCAGTGAAGGGTTAAGGGCCTTGCTCAAGTGTCAAACAGCAGCACTGGGGCTTGAAGCCCCAACTAAAACCAAAGCCATATATACTGGTGTCAAAAGTGCTGACAGTCATTGCTCAGGTAGAAGTACAGATAGTACGGTATTAAAAGTCTTCCGTCGAAGTTGAAGTATCAACTTAAGCTTTTTACCCAAGTAAAAGTGTAAAAGTACTGGTTTCAAAACTACATAAAGTTTAAAAGTAATGTAAGTTAGAAAAATGATTTATTTAATCGCCTCTCTATCAAACTCCCTAAAGTAGTTTCATTTGCGGAGGATGAAGAGAAAGCACCCGTTTGATAAATGAGCCAGTAGCGGAGAAATAACAACTTTTAAGAAATAATCTTTTTTTGAGTAATGGCCCCCAACACCGGTTATGTCTTATGCTGGAGTGAGACGTGATTTGTATTGTGTGCAGGTGCGATAGATCGCATAGATAACAATAGGGTGTCGGAATGTTATATGTTTATATCTCATCCAATCGCAATCGCATTCACTCTATCAGCATGGAGTCATTGCCTTAACAAGCCGTAATGAAATAGGAATATCGAAGCTCTTTTTAAAATGTAAGTGAGTTTAAAGTACAGATAATCGCATGAAAATGAGTAGAAGTAAAATGTGTGCTGAACAGTAATTCTCCCTGTAAAGTATAGATACCTGAAATTTCTACTAAAGTAAGGTAATGAAGTATTTGTACTTTGTTGCTCAGCACCTCTGACCATAAATAAAAATATACAAACATATGTATATTTGTATGAATTAACATATGAAGTCGACACCAAGATAATGAATGTGAAAGCACTTTCGAAAGAGCACACACACACACACACACACACACACACACACACATTTAGGCAACTGAAAAACAATGACATAATATGTCTGCATATTATGTCATCTGCTTAACATGATAGAAACAAGCTTGGTGTGTGTGTGTGTGTGTGTGTGGCACCACAATGTTTGGACAGTCTGACAAAATGTAACATGATAGCATGCCTGATGGGTCACACACACACACATCAAATCTGTCATCGAGTAATAGCTTTTTTTCAATATTCTTTTTTGTAGCTTTGTTATAGTTTTGTACATTTATTTCCCTTGTGTCTTTTATCATTAGTAAACTAAGCAAAACTATATAATACATTCAGAATCTGGTGTTAAATGTGGAGTGCATGGAGAAGTTGTCACGTTTCCTTCACGTCGTTGACACATTTCCAAGTGGTAATTTCTCCCTAATCTTTCCCTTTATTATTATTATTTTATTTTATTTTTTCCACGGGACACACTCAGATGTGAAATATTATCCAGAATATCATCCTGCAGGCTCCTTCTGAATTAGCACTGATTGAATTCCATCCGTTTCTCTCCTCGGGCTGAGCGGAGACGAAACTGTGCGTTTCCGCACGTGGTTTCCCTGCAGTTATCAAACATTAATATGGCATTTTCCTTATTATTCAAGAATCTATTATTTAGCACCCAGACCAGGGATCACCTCGCCGTGTCGGCTACGGCAAATGGGTTAACAGGAGTTTTATTCTAATTGGCAGCTACACGCTTTCATTCAACGCGCCTGGACTTTCTCTTTATACAAAGATTAACATTTACATTGAAAAACATTGGTATTAGCGTTAATGCACCGTGGGAGTACAGGAGAACTTGTCGGGCGAAGAGAAACGCAGCGGTCAGATACGAACGAGTGGGCGGCCCGGGGTTAAGCTAATGGGACAAGGAACGTGTACGAGGGCAGCAACTGATTTATTTATCCTGCACGGTGATTAATGTTATTAATATGCTTACGTGTATATATTAGAGGTGTCAGAATGAACGCCTTAACAAAGTGTTAATAAGACTTTTTCTTTTTTTTATTTTAAAATGTAGTTTTTTTTTACATTTATTAATGTAGCCCACATTTTTATTAGCAAGATAAATGAATAAATATAAAAAAAAAGTTTGCCTGTAGTAAATATTCATATGCATTAAACCTCATGCGGTTTGTCTGGAAATATGTATTCCATAGAAACTGAACTTTTCAACTTTTCTTGTTTACTGGTGGTGTGTAGGATCTTTTTAGAGAGAGAGAGAGAGAGAGAGAGAGAAAGAGAGAACGAGAGAGAGAGAGAAGGCATATCTGTGATTTATGTGACCTGACGTGGGAAGTTATTCAGCGGAAATAAATAAAAAAATATAGCTATATATTGTCGATACCAAAAAAATACTTTCAACTCCTTTTGGGATGCATTTTATCACTATGTGTGTGTGTGTGTGTGTGTGTGTGTGTGTGTGTGTGTGTGTATGTGTGTGTGTACATGTTAACACAGTTCCAAAAGAATATCACATTGTATATTTATATAATATTAAAGCCAAAAACAGACGTTCATCAAAACACAACATATGTTATGCATACTAGAAGTAAAAAAAGAAGAAAAAAACACTATCCTGTACACACGCTTCCTGTTTTCCCTCTGAATAAATGATCCTTAGAAAAGTCAGTAATGGAATGCAACGAAGGAAAATCGATTTCCCGAAAACAAAACTCGCTTATCGCCTACAAACGAGAGAGAAAAACGCAAACACCTTTCTGTCTCCTTTTATCTCTCTTTCGCTCTCGAATGCTCGCTCGGTTGAGAAAAACAAGCATTTTTTTTCATAAAAAACACTTTCCACAATCTTTTTAGAGATTCTGCTTTTGCTTTCTACACTAAAGGCACAAAAGTATTAGGACACACCAGCCTTTTTTTTACCAGCCATATAGTTATATAGGAAGTGCGTGGATGAAGTATAATTATATTTCCCTTCACTCAAGACTGAAACCTGAAACGCCTTCTCACCTCGTCTCCATCACGGCCCGGCTTTATTAACACCCCTGTGAGCACAAATCACCACAAGAAAACGCCAAAATCTACCCCGAAAAGTGTGCTTACTATAAGGGTATCTTTATGGTACAGGTGTCCACAAACTTTTGTCCATACAGTGTATTGCAGGAAATGTAAAGAATATTATCTTTTGACCTAATAAATAATTCAGTGCCTTTAGGGAAACTAATAAGAGAGGAATGTACTTAAGGGAGTGTGAACGATGCATCTGGACCTGCCAAATAAGAGTCTGGGGACATTTAGCTGACTCCAGAATAGATAAACTCCATCAAAAAAAACAATAAAAACGCAAGCATACGCAACTTTTCTATGAACATTGTACTTTTTGTTATGGAACAAGAATGCAATAATGAATAAAGTTCGCTGGTAAGGAAATAATAGTAAAACAGCAAAAAAATCCCTATAAAATTTCCTGCACTAGTGGGTAAGAGAGTTAAAGAAACGCGCACACACACACTCACAATCACACACACTCACTCACACACACACACACACACACACACACACACACACACACACACACACACACACACAGACGAGCACGCATGCATGCATACTGATCCAGCCAGAAAGGAAATGAAGTGAATTTTCCGCGTCCTCGGACAGCTAATCTTATGAATATTGCTTCTTAATGCTCTGATTGAGCTCCAGGACACAAGTAAAGACAACGTACAGCCTCCGGATTAACACTGTGCAATCTCCTAAAATATCACACGACGTGCTTTGTCGCTTTGTCAAGTTGTATCACCCGAATTGTTGTGTGTGTGTGTGTGTGTGTGTGTGTGTGTGAGAGACACTGTATGACACATAGGTGAAAACTACAGAAAACTTTTTTTCGTACACTGACAATCTGGACACGACGAGGTTTCCTAGATAGATAGGTGTGGGCGGATGGATGGATGGACGGACAGACGGACGGACAGATAGATAGATAGATAGATAGATAGATAGATAGATAGATAGATAGATAGATAGATAGATAAATAGATATAGATAGATAGATAGATATATATAGATAGATAGATATATCGATAGATAGATAGATAGATAGATAGATAGATAGATAGATAGATAGATAGATAGATAGATAGATAGATAGATAGATAGATAGATAGATAGATAGATAGATAGATAGATAGATAGATAGATCGAATGGACAGATATATGACGGATAGATAGACAGACCAAATGGATAGATAGATAGATAGATAGATAGATAGATAGATAGATAGATAGATAGATAGATAGATAGATAGATCGAGATAGATAGAGATAGACCGAATGGACAGATATATAGACGGATAGATAGATAGATAGATTAGATAGATAGATAGATAGATAGATCGAGATAGATAGATAGATAGATAGATAGATAGATAGACCGAATGGACAGACAGACAGACAGATAGATAGATAGATAGATAGATAGATAGATAGATAGATAGATAGATAGATAGATAGATAGATAGATAGAATAGATGGACAGGTAGGTGGGTGGGTGGGTGGGTGGATGGATTGTCGGAAAAAGACAGATAGACAGACAGACAGGTGGGACTTTACTGTAATTCAACCAGATGTGCAAAAAGTTGTACACACGCCATCAGGCGTAACATTATGACCACGTCCCCATTTTGCGCGTATCAACACAAACTTGCGCTCCAGTAGCTTGTCACAAAATGCTCATTTGCTGCCTAATGTATCCCTCCCACTAACAGGTGCCTTGATGAAGAGATAATTAGTGTTATTCACGGTCATAATGTTATAATGTGGGATCAACGTGTGTATGGCGTGTAATATACTGTACAAGCGGAAACGTTTGCATCGAATAAATGCAAATGATGTGGCAGGTGGAAAATGATCATGAAGTGTTGGAAATAAATATAAAGGCTCTATTTTAAAAAATGTGAAAATGTTTGCTTCTGTGTTCGGATTACATTCTGATTGATGTGTGGGGGGTTAAAACGGGACCCCATTGGTTTTTGCACATTGTATGGCACATTATAAGGCACTATAGGTCTTACCTTAGCAGCAACTGAAGAGTTTGGTTTCTCCAGGAGATCCCACAGTTTCTTGCGCTTATCAGGACAGCACGAGTGGTCAAACTCGCCCTCTCCATCCCTCTCTCGCAGCGTCTCCGCTTCCCTCCGCAGCTCCTCGTTCATCTGCTCCTTTTTCTGGTGATAGCGAGCCTGGCAGCACGACTCCAGATAAATCTCGTCGATACCCCAGTAATCGAGCTCCTGTCCGAACGAGAGCGCGCACATCTCCTCCATCATGTGCAGCTTGCCAGTGCGGTAGAAGTTCAGGATGCTCGTGAACGCGCCCGGGTGCCGGTCGAAAAAGTACTCGTTCTCGTTCAGGCTGTAATCGTCGCACACCTCCATGAGCGACTCGTGCGTGTTGCAGTCGCGCAGTTTGCCCAGACGCGTGCGCGGGAGCCGCTCCAGGGTCCGCCACAGCACCTCGTGGTTCAGGCCTCCCACGTTGATGCGCACTCTTCGGGTGCGGGCTTTGGTGCGGATGATCTCGATAGGCTCCGGAGGAAGAGACGTCGAGGAGCGAGAGCCTGGTTTGGGGACCCCGAGGCCTACTTTATCCGCCATGGTTCACTCGAGATATTTAAAAATAAATAAATAAATAAAAATAACTGCTGTTTATGTACGGAAAAAAGTTTCGACCTGTTCTATCTTAATAGAATAATAATAATAGTAATAATAATAATAATAATTTTAAAAAGGGTCAGCTAATCAGCTTGGAGGAGAACAGGCCAGCTTTTGCAACTCCTAGATGGACTAGGACGCGCCATAGCGGGCACTCCTAAAAAAAAAAGAATAATAATAATAAATAAATAACACAGTTTTTCCTTTGTGCAATTTAAGAAAATTTATAAATAAAAAAAAAAAAATAAAAAAAATATTAATAAAAAAAAAAAAAAAAAAAAACATTTGCTGACTATGTACCAGGCTGTGTTGTTGTCTTCGGGTTACCCATCAGTCCTAAAGAATACATGGATGAGTTGTTTTTGATATGAAAAAAAAATACAAATCTACGTCGGATCCTCTTTACAAACACGCCTCCAAGACTGCAAAAAGAGAAAAAACAACAAGAAAAAACAGGAATGTTAGTACTTTGTTTTCATTGTACACTCGGTTAAATGAACAACATGGAGAAAGCAGCTCAAGCATTCTCCGACAAATGATGTCATAATATTGATTTGCATATTTTTCATCGTGATTATTTGCATATTTTGTGTTTATGTGCTAAAACCTCCCAGAGAAAGGCATCAGTTGTACTTTACATCAGCAGTGTTGCATTTTGATTACTTTCAAAACGGATATTTACAACTAAATCCAAACATTTATTGAAGTTATTCAACTTGTAACTACTAGGGACACGGTGGTTTAGTGTTTAGCACGTGCGCCTCACACCACCAGGATCTGGGTTCGATTCCCGTCTCGGCCATGTGTGTGTGGAGTTTGTGCATGTTCTCCTCGTGCCTCGGGGGGTTTTTCTCCGGGTTCTCCGGTTTCCTCCCCGGTCCAAAAACATGCACGGTAGGTTGATTGGCACCTTGGAAAATTGTCCCTAGTGTATGAATGTGTGTGAATGTGTGTGTGTGTGTGTGTCCTGTGATGGGTTGGCATTCCATCCAGGGTGTATCCTGCCTTAATGCCCATAGACGCCTGAGATCCCCGTGACCCGAGGGAAGATCGGATATAGCGGTAGAAGATGAATGAACTTGTAACTACTTGTAACTTGTAGTAACTAAGTAGTTATTTGTTTATTGTTGGAATCTTTCATCACCTGAAATAAATTTATATTAATTACATTTTTTAATGCACAGCCACAACAAAGACTTCATAACAAACAAAAAAAAAACATTTAATATTTTAGAAATCTAATCTATGTATAGCGATGACAGAACACACTGCCAAGTAACATGTTCAGATGGAACCCTATTTGTAATCTTTAACCTTTTCATAAGTAACTGTAATTTAATGACATTTTTTTCCTCAGGAACGATAACAAATGACTGTTACATTGATTTCGTAATGAAATTACGCAATGCCGTAACATGTAACAATCCTCAAAGTTCGAACTAAATCTACAATGCCACTGTGTCATTTCAATTTTCTCCTCACTTGAACACTGAGACTCGAAACATTGCAGCGTGACATCGTCCCTGCGCATCATGACAGCCTTGAACTCAACCCCCGTCCTAACAATCAGCACCTGACCTCAACCCTGACACTCACATTGTGTGTTTATTGTAATGCATATTATTTGGCAGAACAAACGCATAGCTACCTGTACTACTGTCTTACAACAAAATAATCACACTATATGTTCATTTCAATCAGTAGCTACACACAAACAATGTGTATGTATAACATACAATCGCTAGATAGGGATCCCTAAATAGGCTGCATTTGTGCACTCCGGAGATAAAGAATGGCCTATTCGGAAGGAATTGAATGCCAACTGCATGCGTCCTTCACGGTGACGGCGAGCCTATAAATCCGCACACAGAACAAGTGTTCCGTAAAGGTTGCATACCAAACCTACAGATGAATAAAAAACGTAAGGGAAATTAAACCTTAACTAGTTAAATACAGCCGCGTCTCGGCTAACGTGCGTTTCTGCTAACGTCGTTTTCGGGTTAACGGCGTGTTTTTTTGCACCGCACATTTATTGTAAATCAGACATTCATTTGTGAACAATATATTTTTTTTTTGTGATTAAAGTGGTGCCTCGACTTTAACAGCCGTTTCAGAGAAAGTCGGAACGGATTAACAACGTTAGCCGAGGCACCACTGTACAGGGTTTTTCAGCGTCCACTTGCGAAGTACTGACAAGTTTCTTAGAAAACAACTAAGGCTAACAACGCAACTTGCTGCAACACTGTGTGTGCGCACACACACTGTTGCAGGAAGTTGCGCTCTTAGCCATATTTTTCTAAGAAACTTGACTTTGTATATGTATATATATATATATATATATATATATATATATATATATATATATATATATATATATATATATATATATATACAATCAGGCCTTAACATTATGACCACCTGCTGTTGTAGAAACTGATGCTCGCCTAAAAAGCCAAAAATGGATCTGCACCTTCATATCTCAGAAAGCTCATCACCTCCCGTACTGCACCTCGCTGCCTGAGAGCGTCTAGCACTGCTCGCCTGGTTCCACCGTTCTCTCAGGGTAAGAAGGTAAGATCAGCTCAAGGCTCTTCCTCTGTTCTGGCACCGAGGTGGTGGAACATGAACTTCCACCTGGATGTCCGAACAACGGAGACACTGTCTATCATTCAAACGTCGATTGAAGACCTACCTCTTCCAACAACACCTATCCTAACACTTTTTATTCTCTTTTATTTCCTCTCACTGTCCAGGAAATCCATTTTTTTTAATTAAATAAATAAAAAACTCAACTGTCTATGTTTATCGTGTACTTAAGTTTGTATTTACCCTTTCATGAATGAAATCTTATCCTTAGATGGAGACCTAAAGCACTTCTTGTACGTCGCCCTGGACGAGGGGAGGGTGGGGTAAATACTGTAAATGTAAATGTAGAAACGACACAGGGTCACGTTTTTTTTGCTGCCTTTGTTATCAACAAGAACCGGAGCTGGTCTGCAGAGCAACTGACTCCTCAGTCTCAGTATAAGTGACATTATTTATGCTTTGGACCACAGTACATTTCTATACATCCCACTCTCCATCCATACATTGTTCACCCCAACATCTGTATCTAATCTTATGTGTTGTCTTTGGAAACCACGACCCCATACAATGGTAGGGCCAAAATGGCAAGGCATAGACGCACACACACATAAGATAATATTTTATAATAATAACACACACTAAGGGGCACGGTGGCTTAGGGGTTAGCACGTTCGCCTCACACCGCCAGGATCCGGGTTCGATTCCCGTCTCAGCCATGTGTGTGTGGAGTTTGCATGTTCTCCCCGTGCCTCAAGGGGGTTTTTCTCCGGGTTCTCCGGTTTCCTCCCGGTCCAAAAACATGCACGGTAGGTTGATTGGCACCTTGGAAAATTGTCCCTATTGTATGAATGTGTGTGTGTGTGTGTGTGCCCTGCGATGGGTTGGCATTCCATCCAGGGTGTATCCTGCCTTAATGCCCATAGACACCTGAGATAGGCACAGGCTCCCCGTGACCCGAGGGAAGATCGGATAAAGCGGTAGAAGATGAATGAATGAATGAACACACACTATAATATTTCATACATGGCACAAAAGTATGTTTTAATGGAAGTCTCACACAGACACACACACACATTGTATAATCATCAAAATATATTGCCTAATATTGTGTTGGTCCCATTTTTGTCACGAAAATATTCCTGACCCGTTTACATTACCCCCATTTTACATGGTTCGGACCACACAGGGCCATTTTTCCCCCAGCATGTCCATCAGTGATCCTTGGCCCTGTCGCCGGGTCACTATCGTTCCTTCACTAGACTACTTTAGACAGATACTTTAGACAGATCAACTTTGAGAACAAAATGTTCACAAGCCGCCTAATACTGTCAATCCCACCCACTAACAGGTGTCATGATGAAGAGATAATCGCCATTATTTACTTCATAATGTTAGAATGTCAGCATTCAACAAAACAAACCCAGGACGCCCTCGCATCGCGTTCATCCTCAACGATTCAAACTCTGCTCAGGTAGGGACCGGAGGAAGAGCATTTTAATCAGCCGTCACGTCGGCAGCAGCGGATGTCGTGTAAATACATAAATAATGCGGCATTACGGCGCATCGCTGCAGCGCTTACTCTTCACTACAAAAGAAAATATGGCTTTCTATATAAAGGCCCTTATAGCTCTACGTCTGTGAGTTATAATGAATCATGTAATTTGGCCCTTTAATAAAGAAAGGGGGAGCACGCTCGTAAATAACGTCAGCATGTGTTTGTGTGTTGTGCGAATCCTTTGTAACTGTTGATTCCATAAGTCATCTGTTTAATATACCTATACTACACGGGCAAAAAGTTCGGAACATCCCAGTCCACACTGAAAACCCCTGTTTGTTTTTAGAATAACCTCAGAATTTCCATTAGGTCTTGGAGTGTCCTTGTGAGAGATTCGTTGGCTACCAGGGCGTTAGGGAAGACGAGTCCCGGGACTCGCTCATCGTAAAGGTGTTCAGTAGGGTCTGAGGTCATAGCAGGAGGTCTTCCAGTCCAAACCATGTACACCATATTTTCACGGACCTGGCTGGAGTCATGGGTGGATCAGGTCTAGGTCAAGGCGAATAAACGTATCGAACGCACAAGAGTGTGTCTTTAACCTTCTGGTAACAGTTTGAACATATGGATTGGAAAAAGAAGGTGTCCCAATACTTTTGTCTGTATATTTAATGTAGATTTATATTATATATATATATATTATATATATATATATATATATATATATATATATATATATATATATATATATATATATGGGCCACTGACAGGAAGGTCAAGGGTTCGAGCCCCAATATCGCCAACCTTCCCATTTTGGGTCCGGGGTGAGGGCACGTGGTATCACGGCTGACCCCAGCTCTGACCCCAGCTTCCAAACAAACTATGCGATATGCGAAGAAGGAATTTCACTGTAATAAATAATAAAAGGTTATTCTATTCTATTAATACCGTGTGTGTGTGTTACTTCCACAGGGCGTCAAGAAGTTTATTCATCGACGAGATCTTTGGGTTTATGATCAGATTAAAAAAATTCATCAACCACCAGGCATGTTAATGAGTCCAAGTTCCGAAATTTAATCAGCATTGTTGCTAATAAATCATCGGCCTGTCTTTTTTTTTTTTTTATAAATATATTATTCAGGGACTACAGTAAATTATATATTAATTTGAGAAAAGAAAAAAAAGGGGTGCTCGGAGGTTATGCTCGAACAGCGTACGGTTCAACACCTTTCAGAACAAGTACGGTTCAGGGTTATTTGACGAATTATCACAATAATTACCCTTAGAGTTAATTATTTATAGGACGCATTAGGCATGAACTCAACCTCCCATGTGAAATCAATTATTAAGCCGATTTCGTCGGAAGGTATAAGATTCGTATGGGATATTATATCTGGACAGCGCGTCTAATTATTCCAAGCCTGTACGAAATGGCCCCGGTGATTGGTTTGATTAAGCGCCGCGATTCCACACGAGAGCGATTTCGTTCGTTCGGGACGAGCAGTGTAGGAGTTTTCGTCAAGTTCTCTATAGAAGCAGTGTAAGGTCCATTGCGTCGATATGAAGGAGTCTGGGAGTCGAGGTGTTGCGTCGACACTGGTTTTTTTTTTCCCCTCCTTGCAATTCAGGTCCTACAGGAGCATTGTCGCAAACTGTTGCTCCTTTTTTTTTTTCTTTTCTTTTTTTAAGTAGGCGGATGCACCGGATATTTGACGATCCTATCCTTTTCATAATCCCACTCTGACATAAAGACACTTCTTGTATAGGTATATTACAGAGACCATAACATCATGATAGATTCCCATCCGAGTCATTATTGCGAATGAAGATGTATAGCAACATGTGTGTGTGTGTGTGTGTGTGTGTGTGTGTGTGTTTCTAGATATATAAGAGGCACGCAGAGAAAGGTCTTACCTTTCTGAAGTAAAGCAGCTCTGGCATGCAAACCGTCTTTCACACAGGCAGCTAAGAGAGATGGAGAAATAGATGGAGAGAGGGAGATTGAGAGATAGAGAGAGAGAAAGCAAGAAAGAAAGGATGTTTTGCCTAGAGCAGATTAATCTTCAGGGATTTCCGTGCAAATCTCCATTAAAGAGAACCGTTTGAGCTGCAACAGAACGAGTGAGAGAGAAAGAGGAGAGTGAGAGAGAAGAAGGAAAAGAGTGTGCACCAAAGCAAAGCTGCGTCCATCTGCTGACAGAGAGAGAGAGAGAGAGTCTGTGTGTGTATATGTGTGCATGAGTGAGCGTGTGAGGGAGGGCGCGTGAATGTGTGCGAGAGTGTGTGTGTGAGAGAGAGAGAGATAGAGAGAGAGAAAGAGGGGGAGTGAAGCTGCACCACAGTGTGGAGAGAAAGAGAAGCACATCAAGCGAATGGTTTGCCTACAGCCAACACCACACACACACACACACACACACACACACACACACACACACACACACGCGCGCGCGTATACATACGCACATTTTGAATTGCTATACTGAGACTATAATGTGTCCCAGTGGCATATGCATTATGTGTCCCCCTAAACCTGTTGCGGACCCCACTATGTAATAAAAACAAACACACACATACACACACACACACATTTTGAATTGCTATCCAGAGCCTATAATATATCCCAGTGACATATGCATTATGTGTCCCCTATTGCACTGCACACACACTACAGTATATCTGGTTCCCGCTCTGTCCCAGTGTCCCCATCCTTCCTTTCCTCGGTGGTTCTTGAATATGCAAATCACAGGAAACCAGCATTTTTTCAGCTGAATCTCTTTACCGCAGCTGAATCGTGCGAACGCTTCGACCAGAAACAACAGGTTTTCAAACTGATGAAAAGCATTGGAAATAAATAGTCGGAGCCGTCGCTCTAAACAGTAAACAAAATAAACAGTATAAATTCCTGGCTTTAGAGCACAGGTTTATGTTTTCGGAGGAAATTACACATCAATAACTGATGTATGGAGATGGAGGACGACTGAGTTGCACTTGTACCAACTGGGTAAGTAACCAGGATGTTATATATGGGGAGGTGGTGGCTCACTGGTTAAGACTAAGCGTCTACTCTTGGGCCCTTGAGCAAGGCCCTTTGTACTCAGGGATCAAAAGTGTGATCAGACCCCACCTTCCTATCAGCACTGCTATAAGTGAAGAAGACATTTTTCGCCTTTAGTTGGGAAACACCAGTACATTTTGCATAACACATTATACATTATATAGTTAGGGAGGGAGGGGGTGGAGCTCAGTGGTCTAAGGCGCTGGGTTACTGATCGGAAGATCCGGGTCCGAGCATCGGTATCGCCAAGCCGCCGCCCCTTGGTCCTTGAGCAAGACCCTTAACCCTCTGTGCTCCAGTGGCACCGTATCATGGCTGACCCTGCCCTCTGACCCCAGCTACCAACATCAAGCTGGGATATGCGAAGAAAAGAATTTCACTGTGCTGTAATGTATATGTGACAAATAAAGACTATTCTATTCTACAAGCTTGTAGGATTTCTATTGCAGCATCCCATTCGACATTTAGCCCCGTTTGCTGTTATAATAAGCTCCTCCGTTATAATAAGCTCCTCCTTTTGGGGGTCATTCAGCCAATATTGAAGTCACATGATGTTGGATGAGAAGGCCTTGAGGTAACTCTTGAGGTCATAACTCTATAGCAGGCCACACCACTCTGGAGAGGCGGGGGAAGCTCAATGGTTAAGGTGAGGGCGCTAGTGATCAGAAGGTCAAGGGGGTTTGAGCCGCGATATCACCAAGCTAAGTCGTTGAGCACGACCCTTAAATCTCTGTGCTCCAGGGGGCGATATATCATGGTTGACCCTTGCGTTCTGACCCCAGCTTCCAAAGAATAGAAGAATAGAATCGGCTTCATTTGTCACATACAGTATGCATTACAGCACCCTGAAATTCTTTCTTCGCATATCCCAGCCTGCTTGGAAGCTGGGGTCAGAGCGCAGGGTCAGCCACGATACAGCGCCCCCTGGAGCGCACAGAGCGTTAAGAGGCAGATACCGGGGCTCGACCCCCAGCACAGACACACACCTTCTGATCAGTAGCCCAGTGCCTTAACACATATGGAATGAAAATTCACCAAAGCAATTCTACAGGTGCGATGAGCATTCAAGAAACACGTCGCCGAACCACAGAGCTTTTTCCCTTCCATTTTCAATGAGGAAAAATCGATGACAGCATGAAATACACACTGGAGGGTGACGAGGTTGCAGAAGTTGATGGATGTGTTGTGTGAAGCGTCAGTGACACACAAATCTTGTCCCTAGTAAACTCTCTCTCTCTCTCTGTCTCTCTCTCGCTCACTAACACTCTCTCTCTCTCTCTTTCTGCCAAACACACACTCAAACTTCACGCCTGTCCCTATTTTTAGCCCCCATTGATTGAGGTCTTGTTATTATTCTTATTATTTTTATTATTATAATTGAGCAGAATCAGGAAACACTTCCACCCCCCTGCAGATGTTCTCTTAAATTATAGTCACTAGGTGGTAAATGCACTGGCTGCACTATTAGGAATTGTTTATATTCTATCAGATTGCTCAAAAAGCCATGGTGATGACATTGAATTAGGACAATACATATGTATGTGCACACATTATACACACAAACACTGCACCAAAACAACAATGTATTAATAACCAATCTTGTTTTTTTTGTTTTTTTCCAATACTTAAAGGCATAACCAGTTCACTGGGCCAAAATATCACTTGTGTTACAGTACAGTAGGTGTTTCTATGGCAACTGCCTACACACACACACACACACACACACAAAACAAACAGCTTTCAACTATGGTTTTTTTCATAGTTTTTTTATTCATCTTTATATATGAAATTCAAATCAATAAAGTAAACATGATCAAATATATAATGTGAAAACATACACACACACACACACACACACACACACACACACACACACACACACACACAGTTTAGGTCTAGTACATAGTTAAGTTGTATTTTTAGCCCCATCGATTGTGGTCTTATTATTATAATTTGGCAAATCAGTTCCTCCCTCCTGCAGATGTTCGCTTCAATTACAGTCAGTAGGGTGCAAAAGCCTGAATGCACCATCAGGGACTGTTTATATTCCAGCCAATTTTCTCCATAACCGATTTCAAAATTGCATTCCCCAAACAGTAGGTGCAGCGTTTCCAGTTTAGCTTGATGGGAATCACCATTTAATTCTGCTGTGAATCTGCATGAGCTTGCAATATTGCATTCTTCAGTGGAGAAACACTAAGAAAAGCTGACATGATGAATTTGCTGGCTAGTATTTTTTCTATTAAGGCATGATAACGTCTTTAATAGAATGAAAACGCAATCCTGACATGGGCCGTCTAAGCATTAAATCACACCAGAAGACCAGGACAGATTCCCCAAGACAAGTGCAGCTTAGAAACTCTGTCATGAACTTGTTTGTTTGTTGTTCTTGCTGTCTAGCTGTTTAGCGAATGATACACACTTAACTATGGGAAGCTTTTCACCTTATACAATATAATCTCTTTAAACCTACAAAAGGGGTCCAGATTAGGTTTGTGTGTTTGTGTATGTGTGTGTGTGTGTTTAAGGCAGATTGATTTTATATATACCTATTCTATCTATCTATCTATCTATATATCTATATATATACTATATATATATCTATATATATATATATATATATATATATATATATATATATATATATATATATATATATATATATATATTCGTAAATTTTTTTCAACTTTTTCTATTATATTGATTATTATACTGAATATTAATTGATTAAACTGGCATACATTAAATTGATTAAATCTAATTAAATGAAGGGGAAAATTCTATCCAATCGATTACATTTGCAAGACCCAATTTGCGTAACACAAATGAGTATATGTGTGTGTGTGTGTGTGTGTGTGTGTGTGTGTGTGTGTTGTGTGTGTGGGTGTGTGTGTGTGTGTTGTTATTTTTAATATTTAATATGTGGTATTTTTAATATTCTAAAGATATATTTTGCTTATTTCAGCATACTTTATCAAAAGTCTTCCTTTCATTCATTGGCTCCCTAGATAGGCGGAATTGTCAGGATTTTTTAAGAGAAATTCTTTAAGCTGGAGAATGCTGAAGAATCCATATTGCAAAACTGGCATACAAATGTTGGCAGGAAGTGGCAGTGTGTATGTATGCATATATATGTATATATAAAGATAATATATATATATATATATATATATATATTATATATATATATATATATATATATATATATATATATATATATAAATATGTATATATGTATATATGTAATAATAACAATAAATGTTATCAAATTATCACGTTTTGTTCCCAAAGCAACTGCACTGCATACAACAAATAAAAATACCACATGCTGTTTCCTTTTTACTCATCATTAGCTGTCTCTCTCTCTCTCTCTCTCTCTCTCTCTCTCTCTCTCTTTATCACCATCGCTTAGTCTTTTCTTACCTCCTCCACTAAAGAAACTTTTAAGGGATGATTGTGTAACACTCATGTTAATAATTAGCTCGAGTGTGGTAATGATGATTTTTGGAATCATGCTGTATGAAAATTTGGATAATGGCTTTTAAAGAGCAAAACACACATATGTAATTGTTTTCCCCACAACAATCTTGCTGTTCAGTAGCAAGAAGATATAACCTGGTGGTTGGGGATTTCTGGGCTAAAGCTTAGGCTTCAAAATCAGCAAATTAGTGGGGAAAAACATACGTTTTCTCCTCAGGACATTTGTCATTTTGTCTGTGCAAATGGTTGTCAGTTGTTTTTCCACAAATAAATGATCTCACCATTTCAAGTAATTATTTGAAAACATGAAAAGAAATCTGTTTGTTTTTACTTTATTCCTCTTTCTGAACTTCTCTATTTCCTTGCCTTGCAGTTTAATGTGTAAATGCCTTGTTGCTGCCTGAAGCTTGTTTGTATTGTATACATTCAGAATAAAATACCTTTTACAATGCAGTGCAGTCCAGATTCAGGTTACATTTACAGTTTCGGTGCTTGGTTGAAGGTTATATAAGTGACTTCCTCTCGGCCATGCAGAGCTCGACACGTTTTACTGTAAACTGGTCGAGTTTTTGCTCTCCTGACCTAAATCTTGAAAGTTCCAAACCCAAGTCTGCCTGAATGAATTATTTGTATAAGTTTTTCATTGTGAGTTTTTTCTTGTTTAATCAAAGTTGTGTATGTTCTTGCTATAATCCATGGTTATGTGGGTTTTTTACTTACTTACTTACTAAAAAACGGAGTTACTTACTTTCTTCCTTACTTATTTACTTAATTACTAATTTACCTAGTAGCTTACAAACTGAGTTACTTACTTATTTACATACTTACTAACAAACTGGCTTACTTACTAACAAAAGTTCATTCATTCATCTTCTATATCCGATCTTCCCTTAGTGTGCTTATCTCAAGCGTCTATGGGCATTAAGGCAGGATACACCCTGGGTGGAATGCCAACCCATCGCAGGACACACACACACACACACACACACACACGCATTCATACACTAGGGATAATTTTCCAAGGTGCCAATCAACCTACCATGCATGTTTTTGGACCAGGAGGAAACCGGAGAACCCGGAGAGAAACCCCCTGAGGCACGGGGAGAACATGCAAACTCCACACACACATGTCCGAGACGGGAATCAAACCCGGACCCTGGCGGTGTGAGGCGAACGTGCTAACCACTACTAATAAACATACTATCTTATTTATTTATTTACTAACTACTTTACTTATTTACTTTATAAGAAAGTTACTTTCTTACTTACATACTTAGTTATTTACTTAATAGCTTACTTATTTACTTACTTATTTATCTAGTTACTTACTTACATACTTATTCACTTGGTTACTAACTTATAAACTAAGGAACTTATTAACTAATTCACTTACATGCTTAGTTAATTACATACTAACTAACATACTATCTATTTTACCTGCGTACTTACTCTCTTAATGTCTTATTTTCTAACTTATTTATTTAGCTGAGCAAAAAATAGCACACAGGTATCAAGATTGCCTTATGTGCAAAGGTCAACTATGTAACCAAAAATTGTTTACAATACAGTGTATAAAAGTCCTTTATTTTGGAAAACACATTAGCAAGATACACCACCCCTCAGAAATATTGAGGAAAGTTAGCAAAGTGATGAAACATACAAAACACTGTCAGTCAATGAGAATTGGCTTATCAAGCTCTTCTAAATGAACATCAGTCGCTTTACAGGAGTTGTTCTTTTATCATTATCTACAAGGAATGTTATCTCCAGAAAAGATGATGATCTTCCTTTGGGTCACGGGGCGCCTGTGCCTATCTCAGGCGTCTATGGGCATTAAGGCAGGATACACCCTGGATGGAATGCCAACCCATCGCAAGGGCACACACACACACACACACACTCATTCACACACTAGGGACAATTTTCCAAGGTGCCAATCAACCTATCGTGCATGTTTTTGGACAGAGGGAAACCGGAAGACCCGGAGAAAAACACCTGAGGCACGGGGAGAACATGCTAACTCCACACACACATGCCCGAGACGGGAATCGAACCCGGACCCTGGCGGTGTGAGGCGAACGTGCTAACCACTAAGCCACCGTGCCTCTTAGTACCTATACATCTGTTCCTTATAAATAAAGAAAAACTGCATAAACCTGAATGCAGTGCCATTCGCTGTATATTATAGGAAATTACAGAATGCATTGTTTTCTACAGTATAAATAGTAAATTATAGGAAAATTGCTCGTAGCATTTGCCTAAATATAGTAACAGAATTCTAACCTGGCATAAGAATTTCATTCAACTGAGTCAAAAGATTGTCCATTTTTTTCCCTCTGTGTTTGTGTCACTGCTTATGTAAGTATTTGTTGGTTATGAAACCTGGGAGGAGGAAACATCACGAACACCTGTGCATGACAGTCAGCGCAGTGTGCGGGAGGTGTTAGTGTCATGGTGTGAATGGTGTGAAAGAAGACATGACAGAGGGGACACCATGTTCGGAAGTGACTATGCAGGGGTTGCGGGGCTGTTTATTATAATTCGTCAAACGAGTTGTTGGAGTGTCGTTTCCATAATTGCTAGTTTCGGGTTGTTTTAATAGCTATAGGAAGATAGGAAGATGCTACTCTTAAGAAAGGCCCGTAATCCTCTCTGCTCCAGGGGTGGTGTATCATGCCTGACCTTGTGCTCTGACCCTACATCACAGAGAAATGTGAATTAAGAATTTCAATGTAAAAGCATATTACTTTTATCTTTATAGTGACACATGACGAATACAGAAAGAGAATGGATCAAAACCAATTCGTTTACATTTGCTGGCTATATATTATAATAATAATAATAATTATTATTATTATTATTATTATTATTATTATTATTATTATTATTATGATAGGGAGGGAGGTGGTAATCCAGTGGTTATGGTATTAACCTCTGGACCGGAAGATCACAGGTTCAAACCCCAGCACAACCAAGATGCTACTAGTAGGCCCTTGAGCAAAGCCCATAACCCTCAATCGCTCAATCAGGACATCTGCCAAATGCTGTAATTATATTATTATTATATTATTATTATTATTACAAACTAAGACACGTGGGCAAACACCGGCCCATGTTGACCTTTGATTTGGCCATATTTATATATGGGGAAAGAAATGCCATTGATGCAGAACTTAATAATCATCGTTTTTTTAGCTGTCCCTGTTAGGGGGCGCCATAGTGAATGATCCAGATATTAGATTTGGAGCATGTTTTGCCCTTCCCATTTATCCAGGCTTTGGACCAGCACTAGGACGGAAAGCACTTGCTTTGTGCAAGCCTTGTGGCTGTGCATTTGGGGTTAAGGGCCTTGTTCAAGGGTCCACTAGTGGCAGTTTAGTGGGGATTTGAACTCTGTGACCATTCAGTCCAGAGTCCAATGCCTTAACCGCTGAGCTAGCACCATCCCTGAGGGAGATCTTAATAGCTAAAGGAATTTTTGTTTGATTTTTCAGCTGTAAAAACTTCCGCCATGTCTGAGCAAAATATCAATCAATAATGAATCTTACATATTATAATATCCCAAATTTGTAAATCTGGTTTGACTCATTTCATGGCTGTCATTAGAGATTACCGATATTACCAACATATTCTGCTGAACTCTGGTGCGCTTTAGTATAAATGGGATTGATTCTATGGCACTACATTTACAGGATTTGGTAGAGCGATGTACTCAAGTGCCCACTAGTGGCAGCTTGGTGATGATGGGATTTGAACCTGCGATCTTCCGGTCAAAAGGAAACCACTGAGCTACCACCTGCTATAGCACTAGATTCTATTGTTTCTATTCAAACTAGATGTATCGAAAAAGAAAACTAGAAATATGTTGTATTTAGTTGTGCGGATTATATCACCCTTATACTAAAGCTGCAACAGTGCTACAAAATAGCATCGTTAGCTTTTTTTCATTAGCAAGTATTTCTTTTTTTTTTTTTTTTTTTTTTTATTAATGTATTTGCTTGTTCGTTTTTTTGTTCATGTCATTCTAAATCGTTGTTCATTTCGACGATTTCAGGCCCACTCAAGTTCGATTCTCGGCCCTTCGTAAACAAATGTTCACTTTACACCGATATAATTTCTGCACTACGGACTTGTAAGGCTTCTGATCTCAGGTGTGTGTGTTGTGTGTGTGTGTGTGTGTGTGTAAGTGAGTGTGTGTGTGTGTGTGTGTGTGTGTGTTTGTGTGCTGTTGAAATCTCGATTATAAATTCCTCAGACCCCTATTGGACACGACCTGGTGGGACAAAAGGTTATCTATTTGACATTCATATTCTACCTAGTAGTGGGGCACGGTGGCATAGTGGTTACCACGTTCGCCTCATACCTCCAGGATCCGGGTTCGATTCCCGTCTCGGCCATGTGTGTGTGGAGTTTGTGCATGTTCTCCCCGTGCCTCAGGGTTTTTTTTCTCCGGGTTCTCCGGTTTCCCCCGGTCCAAAACATCGACGGTAGGTTGATTGGCACCTTGGAAAATTGTCCCTAGTGTATGAATGTGTGTGTGAATGTGTGTGTGTGTCCTGCGATGGGTTGACATTCCATCCAGGGTGTATCCTGCCTTAATGCCCATAGACGCCTGAGATAGGCACAGACTCCCCGTGACCCGAGGGAAGATCGGATAAAGCGGTAGAAGATGAACGAATGAATGAATTCTACCTAGTTTCATTTCTCGCCGTGATATCTCTAAAGACCATGAATCCAAACAGACATGACAATACGAAATAAATCTCGACCTGAAACATACAACGTTTAACATCAGGATGAACAAAAACACCCTGATGTTTATCCACTCATCCGTACATCTGTTTTTAGCTTTAGTGCTGATAGCGGACACTTCTGCCCTTCACAAAGGCCCTTCATTATCTCAACCGGAACAGAGCACCTGCTCTCTTTAATCACAGCGCCGACATCCTGAAACTCGATATCGCCTTTTTAACACAGATCGCTTATAGGACACGAGGTGTTTGGCTCGATTTCGTAATAATCACAACGCATCCATTCACAAGACGGGTACGTTATTAGCGATGGACATCAATATAAAATCTTAAAACGTCCCAAAATGTTACCTCAAAGTTGGAGAAACACAATTGTATAGAATATTGTTGGATGTTATAGAACATGTTCAATGCCCCTGTGAGCAAAGCCGGCTTGATGAAGATATGCTTACATGGGTTGGACTGGACGATCTTGAGTGGCCTGCCATCGAGGCTGTAAGGCTGAGGCTGTAAATCCTCTAAATCAGACCTACAGCATGCAGGAAATAATGAATTTGTTCAAGCAATTGCCTATTATGTTTGTTATTTATTTCTTTTTTTCAACTTGGGCTCGTTGGTAATAACGTGTCCGCTTCTGGGATTTGTGTTGCCGTACGAATCGCATTTCACACCATTTCATCTGGAACACACACACTCACACAACAGCTGCTCTTTTTCTATTTTTCTTTTCTCTTTTTTTTCTTCCTCTATTCTCTTTATCCCCACTACAAACACTTGTCTTCCAAAACGTTTAAGGAGCTTTCACTGATTATAAGGAAACCCTTAATAACCCGATAACCAAAAGTAAACTTTGGGCTAACATTTGTTTAAGTAAGTGTAATTTAAATAAACATATAAATACATAAATAAATAAAAGAATTTTCCTCATGGTGACTGGCCAATGCATCTTCTTACTAACATATAAAAACACATTGTGACATTTTGAGATAAATAAATAAACAAATAAAGCTTTTTTTTTCATGGGGACCTGCCAAATGTCCTCACAATGTTTAAACCTTCTAGGTATTTAATAAGATATAAAAACACATAGTGTCATTTGGTATGGGGATTGTATATATTTTTTGATAATCAAACAAACAAACAAATAAATAAATATATATATAAAAAACTATTTCTTTCATGGGGACCTGCCAAATGTCCTCACAAAGTCAACCCTTCCAGGTATTCCCATATATCATCTTACTAAGATATAAAAACCCATAGTGACATTTGGGGTGTGGAGGGATTTTATATATATATATATATATATATATATATCTATATATATATATATATATATATATATATATATATATATATATATATATATATAATATATATCTATATATATATATATATATATATAATATAATATAATATTCCTCATACGGACCAGACAAATTATATTCCCATATACCTTTTTACTAAACACATAAAAGCACCCTTTTTAAAGATTTGGATTTAATTATGGACAAAATCCAAACTACATATATGCGTAATTACACACAATGTTTTTAGTGCATTTCTTATTGTGTCCAAAGGTCAGTAAGAGGTCACGGATGTCCTCGTGTGTGATTGTATCGTTCCTATCAGGGCATGATGAGGAGACGGGTGTAAGCTTGAGAAAATTACAAGTTGAGTGGATACAGTCTAGAGTGGCAGTGAAGTGTGATTTGTAGTTCAAGAGCTTCAAGATGTTCTGTTCCACTGATTAACGGGATTCTGAACTGGATAGGATTTGAAAACCAACATACAGTAAAATGTCGTTGTACTAATTTAATTCCACTAGGTGGCGCTGTAGCTCTGTAAGAACAAACGGAAGAGAATTCATTCCGACTGCGATGTGAAACAAAGAGAATTACCGGGTGTCTGTGATCATAGTGCTAATTTAATGTAGAGTAAAGTGTGTAAAGTGAAATAAAAGGCTTTTCTTGTGAATGTAACATAAAATAAATGTAAGAAAGGTCAGACAGCTTTCAAAAGCGCAATAATAGTGATGTTCATATAATAATAATAATAATAATAATAATAATAATAATAATAATAATAATAATAATAATAATAAGTTTTTTTTATAAAACACACAATAAGTAACACAATTATTTTATTGTAAGAAGTGTAACACCACATACAGCTACTGCTAACATTTTGTAATGGGACAGGTTCATTCATTCATTCATTCATTCATCTTCTACCGCTTTATCCGATCTTTCCTCGGGTCACGGGGAGTCTGTGCCTATCTCAGCCGTCTATGGGCATTAAGGCAGGATACACCCTGGATGGAATGCCAACCGTTCGCAGGACACACACACACACACTCACACTCACATTCATATACTAGGGACAAATTTTCCAAGGTGCCAATCAACCTACCATGCATGTTTTTGGACTGGGAGGAAACCGGAGAACCTGGAGAAAAAACCCGAGGCACGGGGAGAACATGCAAACTCCACACACACATGGCCGAGACGGGAATCAAACACGTGTCCTGGAGGTGTGAGGCGAACGTACTAACCACTAAGCCACCGAGCTTGGACTTTTATCACGTCAATATAGATGTGATTCATTATCTAATAAATAGCAATAAATGTGGTTTGTTGTCAGATTTGAATGTTTCATGAGCACCTGAGAGTCCGGTTATTTAATTCATAATTTATTTAATACAAACTCCTTCCATACATGTTGAGAAGATTTTTCCTACCATTAATAGACAACGGGTTTTACTCTGGTGTAATATGGTACATTCAGAAGTCTTTTCTGGACAGTGAAGTTATCTGAAAAAATCCACATGTTCTCAGCAATCATATTCCAGCGTTGTACCTCAATCTGTTTACTGCCATTAATAATAATAATCACATGACTGCCATTCAACTATCACTTCTATCTATTAAGGTAAGACAAGCTTTCTAGCAGCTGATTCATGAAGAAAGAAGAAATCAAGAAGAAATTTCTTTCACTGATTTCCACCCATGGCACAAACAGGAAAACATGACACAAGAGTTTATACTCTATACTCTCTCCCATTTGGTCTTTCATAAACACAGATGTTCACACTAAAACCTTTACTCCAAACATTTTACTCACTTTCCCTCTAAATTGTGTTCCTTATTTATAGAGAGATGTGTTGCGGTTTAGATTACAGATTACAGTCTATTTCTATCTTTAGTATGTGTAGATAGACAGACAGACAGACAGACAGACAGACAGACAGACAGATAGATAGATAGATAGATAGATAGATAGATAGATAGATAGATAGATAGATAATGCGGATAGATAGATAGATAGATAGATAGATAGATAGATAGATAGATAGATAGATAGATAGATAGATAATGCGGACAGACAGCTAGACAGATAGATAGATAGATAGATAGATAGATAGATAGATAGATAGATAGATAGATAGATAGATAGATAGATAGATAGATAGATAGATAGATAGATAGATAGATAGATAGATAGATAGATAGATAGATAGATAGATAGATAGATAGATAGATAGATAGATAGATAGATAGATAGATAGATAGATAATGCGGACAGACAGCTATAGACAGATAGATAGATAGATAGATAGATAGATAATGCGGACAGACAGCTATAGATAGATAGACAGACAGACAGACAGACAGACAGACAGACAGACAGATAGATAGATAGATAGATAGATAGATAGATAGATAGATAGATAGATAGATAGATAATGCGGACAGACAGCGGTTTGCGATCACACATTCCCTTCCTGCCAGTGACTTTCCAGTCATTATAAAGTAATGAACTGATCTCTGGTTTCTTTCAGAGAAACAGCTTTCTAAAACCTCACCTCTTTAAAAACATATAGTACACATTTTGTGTTTGAAGACTGATTCATCTCCTGGGACTGACCAAGGACTTAAACTGTGTGTGGGAGGGTCTCTGGGAAAGCATTACGAAACAATATTTGAGTGGGAAAAAAATACAGAGCCAAACTAAAAAGCAGCTCGATTTGTTTTTAAACATCATTGCTCAAATTATGCAAGTGCACATTTTACAGAATTACATCTGCTTGTCCCTGGATGGGAGTTCACAGTGTGCGCTCTGAGGAATATATAAGGAACGCAGTAGAAAAGAAAAGTTGACCTGGAAGCAGACGTCTGCCCTGTAATTGTTTATTGGAACACTCCCCAAACTTTACCATAAGAGTTGAATCTTAACACCCAAAAATCTGAAAAGACAAGCTGGATGCCAAATACGAAAGGTTACATTTCCGCTACAGTTGTTTTATATGCTGATACAAATATATCAGCCATGTTTTTTTTATACCATGAAATATCAAATAAATACACTAATAATACATATTATAAATTGGTATAGCTTCACTATATGTACTCACCTTAGTGTAAGACCATTTTCAACCATCCCATTCCACTCTTCCGGGAGGATGTGATTTTGGAATGGGCTTGTGTATATATATATATATATATATATATATATATATATATATATATATATATATATATATATATATATATATATATATATATATATATATATATATATTATCATTCAGGTTTGAGGCACGGTGTCTTAGTGTTTAGCACGTTCGCCTCACACAGCCAGGGTCCGAGTTCGATTCCCGTCTCGGCCATGTGTGTATGGAGTTTGCATGTTCTCCCCGTGCCTTTTTCTCCGGGTTCTCCGGTTTCACCCCAGTCCAAAAACATAGTAGGTTGATTGGCACCTTGCAATATTGTCCCTAGTGTGTGAATGTGTGTGTGTGTGCCCTGCGATGGGTTGGCATTCCATCCAGGGTGTATCCTGCCTTAATGCCCATAGACGCCTGAGATAGACACAGATTCCCTGTGACCCGAGGGAAGATCGGATAAAGCGGTAGAAGATGAATGAATGAATGAATGTTCATGTTCATTCAGGCAGAAGGTCATCGGCAGAATCAGGTACTTGTGTAGGGTTGGGAGGGCTGAGGAATTGTGTTCCATTCCAAAAATTTGTGTTGATCTCTATCGGAAAAGATCTTCCACTCCAACCCATGGAGGAGGCTTTGTCGTGCATAAACAGGTTTTTTTGCCTCCCAGTTCAGGTCCTATACAAATGTTTGCCTTAAAATTTCTGGGTCCAGTTTATGGAAGAATGACATACTACTGAAAAACCCAGGTGTCCCAATACTTTTGTGAATATATACTGCATGCTGTATAGCGCAAGGACGCATTTGGCATTTAGTGTTTATTACGATCTAATGGTCCGTGCACGCTTGTATTGATTAACATGGTGCCCATTTGTCCTCCTAAACGAGAAAATAAAAAGTATTCAACTTTTTTTCTTTTTTTCTGTAGAGTTTTTCTTCCCCGTTTGTAAAGCCACAGATGGGACCAGGAATAACAACAACCGGACAATATTATGGCGCGTAATTGTTTTAGTGTCCGATAGTTTTTTTTTTTATTACATCAGAGGAAATGATGTCAGAATAACAGCCTCTGTAATCCGACCTCCACGAAGCAAAGCGGAGTATAAAACCACCTTCCTAATGACACACACATGCACACACTCACTCACTCACCCACTCACACACTCATGCACACTCTGCCTCTGCTTTCAATCCAAGGTAGGAAGGTTTTTTTTTTGTTATTATTATTCATTATTGTTCTTTTTTCTAATATGAAAGTGTGTTAAGAGGGAACTCAGAGCTGTTCTCTGTGTTTCTATTGCGCTCTTTAAAAAGTCTATCAGCATCATTTACTCACTAACAGCAATAACACACAGAGCAGGAACAGATGGGTCTAAAGTGAACATGTACATGCATATTTAAGAACAGACAATTCGGTTGTAAATCTTCCGACGCTTGTAGCTATAAGAGAGAAGCACCGGCATTGATGGAACCAGACGATAAATGGCTAAATGTCTATAATGGATAAATGATAATGGATAAATGTCTTTGCATGGCAAATGACAGCATCGTGCCTCACCATCTCATCAGCCTGAAAACAACATGTAGCAATCAGGGACATGTCTTCCCAAGTTCCTGAAATACTTCACATAGCCTAATTGAATTTTATTCAGAAGTTCATTTCTTGATGCCATTTGTTGACAATCGGGGTGAATATTAGTATATTATTATCCTCAGAGAACATTTTTAAGTGTTACATTTCTATCTTTTTTTTTTTTTTTAATTCAAGACTGTTTCTTTTTTCAAAAATGTTTCCAATAAAACCCAAGCTTTTAAAATGATATGTCTTTTCAAAACCCTGCTTCTCATGCGTTTTCTTACATCATACTTGCAGATATGAAAACAAATAATCTGTCTAGAAATTTTACACTTTCAAATAACAAAAAAAACAAAAACAATTGCCGCTGATTTCAAATGTTCAAGAAAATTAATTCTTTAATTAATTCTTTAAATTAAATAATAAAAAAAAAAGGCTAAGGTATTTACTAGAGCTTAGCACCATTTATTTACATACTTACAACTTTATACACCTTTAGATACTTATTTTGACTTCATTTTCAATAAATAGATACAGCAAACCAAAGAAGATGTCTCCAAAAAAACACCAGGAAAATAGAATAGAATTTTATTGTCATTGTACACAAAGTAGAGCGAAGAAGCATAAGAAAAACATATATATATATATATATATATATATATAGATAGATAGATAGATAGATAGATAGATAGATAGATAGATAGATAGATAACTACACATCAAACACTGACTATATGCCTTTACCATAAGTGCACAGTAATATTGTACAGTATGTAACTACACAGTAATATTGCACATGTGAAAAGGTAATGTTTTTTTTAATGTTTATTTGCAGTCTGAATGGAACCATTCGAAAAAATGATTTCTTTGTAAAAAAAAAAAACAAAAACGAATAGCCGTGGAAGCAGCATGCTGATTACAGCACTCTGTGTTTCATTGCTTCAGTGTTTCCCGCCGGAGTCTTCATATTTGCATATAGCAAAATCTGAGTGTGTGTAGGCAAAGCGAATAAAATCTGTCTCTGATGAAAAGGCAACTGAACACCCTGTTATTCATCTTAGAGTGCTCTCGGATTGAACTGTTGTGATTAAATTGAATGAAAAAGATGTTTCTACTGCATAGTTCAACATTGTTGTCTTAAAGCACACATTTTGGTCATTGTTGAAATTAATTATGGAACGAAAATGCTGCGTAACTTCAGGCGTGGCGTGTCACTGATAACCGATATTTGCAACCATTATGCAACCATTATTTCTCGACTATTTATTTGAGTATATTTTGTATCACCGAGAATAAAAAACCTAGTAAAAACTTAAAATAATATACATTTATTGATTATTTAAGATGGTTCTTTCCACTTTAGCTACTACGGGTCCATTATACCACATCATTTTGAATTCTTCAATTTGATTGGTCGAATTTTAGCCTAAAAAAAAACAAGAGCAGCTTTGCTTATGCGCATGCAATACAATTAAAAAACAGTTAAGTCTCCAGGACAGCATTAAAGGACATCGTAATGGAAATGAAATTTGTATTTAAATGTAACTATAAGTGGATACGAAAAAAATCAAGAGGCACGGTGGTTTAGTGGTTAGTTATTCACCTCACACCTCCGGGGTTGGGGGTTCGATTCTCGCCTCGGCCATGTGTGTGTGGAGTTTGCATGTTCTCCCCGTGGCTCAGGGGGTTTTTCTCCGGGTTCTCCGGTTTCCTCCCCGGTCCAAAAACATGCACGGTAGGTTGATTGGCACCTTGGAAAAATCCCTAGTGTATGAATGTGAGTGTGTGTGTGCCCTGCGATGGGTTGGCATTCCATGCAGAGTGTTTTTATGCCCCAAGGCACCTGAGATCGGATAAACTGGTAGAAGATGAATGAATGAATGAATAAATGAATGAACATATCAAATAAATGGAGGGTGTTTTAAAATAAGGTGCATCAAACCTAAGCAATGATTGTTTTAGAGAAGAGAACACTATGTCAGAGTATTACTTCAGCTTGAGGCTCGGATTTCAGACCCTTATTAACATCCACATTTACATTTAGAGCATTTGGCAAACACCCTTTTCCAGATCGATAAACATTTATCTCATTTATACACTAACTGAGCAATTGAGGAGGTTAAAGGTCTTGCTCAAGGGCTCAGCAGCGGTAGCTTAATGATGCTGAGAGATAACATCCTGACCTTCTAATAAGAAGTCCAATTCCTTAATGACTGTGCTGCCACTTCCTACTTAATATGATTTTAAACACACAAAAAAACAAACAAACAAACAAAACATTTTTTTAATTACCCAATAGAGCCTAAAAATAACATATCTATATACTCAGAACTTCAGCAGTCATTCATTGTTCAATTTTAACATAGTTTGTTGCAAAAAAAAATGATTGTGCATGTATTTTATCAGAGTAATTATGAAACACTAATATAATTAAATCTAAAATAAATAATTAAATGTAAAATAATGTTAGATTTTTTTGTGTGTAAGTTTTTCAAGTTAAATACAACTTACAGCATCATTTATTAAACACCTACTGAAATTTGTGTTAATTACACTGTCACCAACTTTATTTCACCACAAAGAATCTTTTGTGCAAATTAAGGTTTCTATGGATTTTCAAACTATTCAAATTGTTATTTGTAAATGTGTAGTCATTTTTCTAAGTAATTTATAAGGATTGCATTGTTATTAGGACTTTTTAATGACATTTTGTGTGCTTATGAAGTGTATATTTTCTGTGTGTGTGTGTGTGTGTGTGTGTGTGTGTGTGTGTGTGTGTGTGTGTGTGTGTGTGTGTGTATTCACGAAGTATATAGTTGCTTCCAAAGGTCTTAGAGCACTAATGGAAATGCTTACTGGTCATTTTGTTTAAATTACATTTAACAAAAATAATGGAACTACAAATCACATCCTCAGTAACATAAAAACATTTTTTAGGAATTTCAGAATATTTGGTATGTCCAATTTTTTTGTCCCTAACAACAACGGGCACTCGCCGACTCCCAAAAAATGCTCGAATTCATTCTAGTATGAATGTACGTTTGAGGAAAAGTGAAACAGGAGTAGAAATAACTTTTTGCACAAAACATAGGAACCTAGAGAATTTGTCATATGTATAGAGAATGAAACGTTGCATATTATTTTTCTAATTTAGATGCATTTTAATAAAATAATACTTTCTGTCTTCAAATGCCAGATTATCAATGCGCTTTCAGACTAATTAATCCCCCTGGTGTACGTTTTATCCGAATTTAATCTGCTTTCGTTGTATCCTGCCGTCATCATTAGCAGTGTGGATCTTATTAGAGGTGCTTGTGAAAGGTGTGGTACTTTATATCACCACAGTCAATATAAAGAAATCCGTTCATTTTATCACTTCATGACACGAAGTGTCTTTATAAACATGGTGTGTATTCATAGAGACTACATAGACTAGTGTCCATTCCCCACCTCGTTTCTTCCTCCTGAATCTCATAGAGTGTGTTTCGTTTTTACTAACATGAGATGCAGTTTGTCTCAAACGCCGGTGAAGGCATATAATATTTTACAAAGTCGAAAGAAGGTTGTCGTCTTATAAACACAGTCTGACAGCTGGATTGTGGTTGTCGAACCCTGAACTATGTACAAGGTGGAGTGTGTACAGTAGTGTGTCATCTCATTACTTCTGTTTGCTCATTGCTTAGCAACTAGATTATCTGCTTAATATTGAAAATAAGATTCATTTCCTATAGACTCTGCGCACACTGCCTTGATCATTTTCCACCCCGTGACGAGACGCGTATATATGTATGTGGTATATGTACTTTGTAGAAAGAGTTTCCAGACATTTCGCTCGTGTGATGCGTTCTCGTGAGGACGTAAGGAAATTGATCCTGGCGGCAAAAAGGTCAACGAGTCTCTTTTTCAATCCACAATCTCCCCGCCGAATTTCTAGCCAGTCATGACGGAGAAAATATATTTGTGTGTGTGTTTTTTTCTTTTTCTGTCATATTTCTAATTACGACGCATTGTTTCTACTCTTAGGTTTTCACTGCGACCTGCTTTCCTCCAGAAAACCAATACGATGAAGCAAAATGACTCCTACTGCTGCGTGATCAACGAGTCTGACAGGACTAACGTCAACGTGTTTGATGTGAGTACCACGCTCTTCCAGCGTACATTCTGGATTTATGATCGTGTGTGTATGTGTGTGTATATGTGTATAGACTGAGGTGAAGAAAAGTCAAACATTTACCTGATATTACCTCAGCGTATGTGTGTGTCATGTTTCTGTGTGTGTCTGTTAAAGCCCTCTGCTCAGATTTCACCTATAATTCATCTCTCTCGTGTTTTTTAGTGGGTTGTTCAGGGCGACCTTTCAGCCCTGGAATACTTAAGCAGGAATAGTCCCGGTCACTTAAGCTTTAGAGATGAAAACGAGGCGAGACCGATCCACTACGCCGCCGCCAGTGGTCATTTGGACGTTGTACGGCTCATTGTGTCCGTGACAGGACTTGAGGGTGAGTCCAGCATTATGCACACAATCCAGGTAAAGTAAAGCGATTTCATGTTGCCATCACTTGCAATAACAACCAAATCATACTCCCAATCATACACCCACTTTACACAGAGTGCTTCCCGGATAAGAGGTGACGTCTGTATTATTTGGCAGGCGTATAAAAAGGCTTGTTGATGATAAAGGACCTAGAAAACTCAAATTACAACTATGAACCATTATTACGACTGCCTGAAAAGCATCTCTGAAGTCAAGAAATATTGACTTGAGCTATAAAAGCCGGAGACCGCATGAGCTTCCCCGCAAATTAAGATGGTCTTATAATGGCTACAGTGCACCCTGACACCGTGTCATCTCAAACCAGTCTAAAGATCCAGAGCCAGTGAGGACTTTAATGGGTTTTGGCAGCCATCAGAAAACCCGAATCCAATAGAGCGCATTCAGGATGCGGTACACCAGGAGATTCCAATCTGCAGCAGTTACGTGATCTCAAAGGAATGCTCCAAGCGCACTCAGGAATCCACGCCATTAAAGTATTCGTTGATGTTCTTAAAGCAAATCCGAGTTCTGGCCGGCATTAATACGGTACGCTTGATAATGTGGTGAGTGAATGAATAAGTGTGTGTATATGGTTGAAAGTGTGGCCACGCATTCATATAAATTCCTGATGCAAATTAAAATAAGGAGAGGAAATCTGAAGTGTTAGTGAAGTATTAACAGCTTTTTCGAACGGTCTATTATCGCATAATGTGCATTAGTTATCTGGCTCCGATTCCCACATTGCTTGGACACTTAATAGTGAACATTAACAAACCCATTACTGTCGTCTGAAGCGCTCATTGTAACCACATTAACTAATTAAAAAATAATGTGAAAATCTGAAACCGAAAAAAAAAAATGCATTAAAGACACTGCAAGAGAAGCACAGGATATATATATATATATATATATATATATATATATATATATATATATATATATATATATATATATATATATATATTTTTTTTTTTTTTTTTTTTTTTTTTTTTTTTTTTTTTTTTTTTTTAATGTAATTTGATGGGTCTAAAAATTAAAGCAGTGTTGGACGGTAATGGAGTAAATGCAGTGTGTTTTGCATAATTGTTCTTTTTACTGAGGTATTTTTGTTTATGGAGACTTTACCTTCACTGCATTTTAAAGGCAAATATCGTACTTTTTTCGCAACTACATTTTATAAAATCTGTCATTTTGTTTTATTTGTGAGTGGATCAAAACTTAACTGGTCAAGCAATCTTACGCAAGAGTCTTATCACTTTGGATACTTAAGTCAATTTTAAGGCAAATACTTTTCTACTTTTACTCAAGTAAAAGTATAAAGGGAGCAATTTTAATGGAGCAATAAGTAACCATACGTTTAAAAAAAAAAGTGTTTCTTTTAAATGTAAAATAAAATAAAAACATAAACATGTACGTTTCTTTTTCCATTTTTTACTCTGAGCAAAAAAATCACATACTATAGGAGTTTAATAAATGAGCTCGTGTCATGTGAAATATTTTGCATTTTATAGAGTTGGATGTTCAGGATGCAGAAGGACGAACTCCACTACACTTTGCTGTAGAGAAAAACCAGGAGCCAAGCTGCAACCTGCTGCTAGATTTGGGTGCAAATCCAAACATATTAAACACAGCCATGATGGCACCGATTCACTTGGCCATCAGCAAAGAGCATAATCACCTGGTAAAGGTAAGTTACACCCAGTCAGTTACCTGGTACCAGTCACATATACCCCTATCCAGGGCAACGTCCAACTTAGAAGTTTAATGGTTAAGGGACTTGTTTAAGGGACCAGCAGGGGCAGCACGGTGGGGCTGGCATTTCAAGTTGTGACCTTCTGATCCCGAGTCCAGTTACATGGTCCATTATACTTAAATTATATGGGTGAGTTTGGCACTGTTACTGTAGAGTTACACCCACTCAGTTCCCGGGTACATTGGAGTTACTCCCACTAAGTTCCCTGGTATAGTAGAGTTACTCCCACTCAGTTCCCTGGTACAGTTGAGTTACTTCCACTCAGTTCTATGGTACATTTTAGCTACTCCCACTCAGTTCCCTGGTACAGTAGAGTTACTTCCACTCAGTTCCCTGGTACAGTTGAGTTACTTCCACTCAGTCCCCTGGTACATTTGAGCTACTCTCTCTCAGTTCCCTGGTACATTTGAGTTACTCCCACTAAGTTCCCTGGTATAGTAGAGTTACTCCCACTCAGTTCCCTGATACAGTTGAGTTACTCCCACTCAGTTCTATGGTACATTTTAGCTACTCTCTCTCAGTTCCCTGGTACAGTTGAGTTACTCCCAATCAGTTCCCTGGTACAGTTAAGTTACTCCCACTCAGTTCCCGGGTACATTTGAGTTACTTCCACTCAGTTCTATGGTACATTTTAGCTACTCTCTCTCAGTTCCCGGGTACAGTTGAGTTACTCCCACTCAGTTCCCTGGTACAGTTAAGTTACTCCCACTCAGTTCCCTGGTACAGTTGAGTTACTTCCACTCAGTCTCCTGGTACATTTGAGCTACTCTCTCTCAGTTCCCTGGTACAGTTTGAGTTACTCCCAATCAGTTCCCTGGTACAGTTAAGTTACTCCCACTCAGTTCCCGGGTACATTTGAGTTACTTCCACTCAGTTCTATGGTACATTTTAGCTACTCTCTCTCAGTTCCCGGGTACAGTTGAGTTACTCGCACTCAGTTCCCTGGTACAGTTGAGTTACTTCCACTCAGTCTCCTGGTACATTTGAGCTACTCTCTCTCAGTTCCCTGGTACATTTGAGTTACTCCCACTAAGTTCCCTGGTACAGTAGAGTTACTCCCACTCAGTTCCCTGATACAGTTAAGTTACTCCCACTCAGTTCCCTGGTACAGTTAAGTTACTCCCACTCAGTTCCCTGGTACAGGTCAGTTGCTCTCCCTCAGGTCACTGATACCTTTGAGTTTCACACAGACAATCACCACTTTGTATAACATTTCTATTGCTTCAGGTTCTCCTTACCTGCAGCCGGACAGAGGTGAATCTGGAGGGAGATTTGGGAAACACACCAGTAATGTTGGCATGTTCCCACAATAATTGCGAAGCTCTCCACACACTTGTGAGTTCTTTTGCGTTTACAGAAACTTCAATGTTTCAATGTTGAAACTTCAAAGTTTTGTAAAAAGATGTTTTGCATTTGAGCTACTTATATGGAATGAGTATGGCTACCAGGTCATGTAAACCACACACCAAAATGTTCGATTTGTAAACAAAAATCTACTATGCATGACCATTTTGTCTATAAAAGAACATCAAGCTTTATGTCGCCAAATATAATGTTGGGAAAGTTTAAGGTTGAAAGCTACATTTCTTAGTGAGTGATTGTAAGTTTAAATCCCAATAATAGCACAGAAGGTTTCCTTTCTAATTTGGAGTAATTCTAAGCAATCATGAATGTAGAAAATGGCATATCACCCAAGGATCTAAAATATGGGAATCCCTTGGGAGATGTAATGTAGCATGTGCTAGCGATGGGCTTTGGAAAAAGACTGAGAGAAAATGCAATTCGTTATCGGCATTCGATTTATGACTAGAGTGCAAAACTCAAAGCTCAGACGGGTAATTTGACTAATTGGGCATATCCATTGTTGACTTCCTTCATGATTCCATTTGCTTGAATTTTCCCCCAGTTTAAATACGGAGCCAAGCTGTGTCATCAGAACAAGCTAGGACATTATTCGATACACACAGTGGCTTTCTCGGGAGCCAAAGAAGCGATGGAGGTGATACTGCAAAAAGGTGATTTACCTCACAATGCACCTTGAACACTTACTGTTGAAATATTTATATTCTTATACATCCTCAGTCGCGTAGATTATCACAATCCTACCGGTTTATAGGATATAAATGTTTACGGTGACACAGCCAAAGAGTTCCATAGTTTATGTAAGCATAGAGATAAACCCGTGTCCCTGCAAACCCAAAACATACAGCTACGGATTAATATCTAAATGAGGCTGCCTATTTAGTGAGTAGAGTGTGTGTTTTGAGATAATTTCACACTGACAATAGTGTTTGAACAAACACAATAAACACACACCATTGTGTACACCTGCCTCGTTCTCAATGCGACGCCATACGATGCGAATCTGTAAATAATGATACAGCGCAGGACGTTGTTTTTGTGCACGCCGACCCAGTGCTCATGCATTTATTCCGAAACATCTGATGCATGACTAAAATATTTGCGAAACATACAGGCTGCCGCCGGAGGAGGATGTAAATTTTTTTCATTTGCACTGATTTACATTTGTTGACCCGTCCGAATGTGCAGACGAGGTAGCCAAATTAAACAAGAGGACAGGGATAAGCAAAATCCATCCTCCGTCTAAACATAGGTTACATGAGTCATGACTGTGCAAATTTGGGGACAAGGGTTCTAAACAAATTCCCCATGACATACTTTACATTACAATATAAAAATCTACGTCAGATTTTTGGCGCGATTCGGTTCCAGGTTGCTTCACAAGGCATGTACAGTATTACCATATATGGACATGGACCCTAAGGAGGTCTGTGAAGTATTTCACGGTGGAAAGCACTAAAGTCAAAGTCTTACAGGTTACATACATTTAATGGATTGTGTATGATTGAACATTGATGGGTACATTATTAATTGTTTATGTCATATACAATATACATTTATATATATATATATATATATATATATATATATATATATATATATATATATATATATATATATATATATAATATAAATGTATATTGTATATGACATAAACAATAAACAACCCCTGGTTTAATGCATGGTTTACTTGATAAGTACCATAGATCATAATATTGCACCAATCTAGTGCCATAATTGTGCATCTAGTTTTTTTATATGATTGTAAATAAATCCAGGCCAAAGAATGGATGGACAGTATTAGACATGAGTTTATTAGGAGGACTGGGCATGTTGGTCGTTTTGGAGACGAGATGAGGGAGGTTAGATTGAAGGCCAAGGAGGATGTTTTTTCTGGATGTGGTGAGGGAAGGCATGCAAGGTAGTTGGAGTAAAAAGAGGCAGATGTAGAAGACAGGGTAGT
>JACRUU010000018.1:14530568-14543068 GCA_030449085.1 Kryptopterus vitreolus
TATTGAATGCGATAAATTGCAAGTTAGATCTGTGGTTCTTGTTTGTGTGATAATGCACAGTGACTATAAAGGCTGGTCATGTCTACATCACGCTGCTGCTGAAGGATACACGCAAACTATGACTATCCTGCTTGCAGCAAACATCAAACTGCTGGACAACATAGATGAAGAAGGGGTACGGTATAAAAAAATATACGCAATACGGTCAACTACTCGTCATCTAGTAATAATGTATAGTAATAATGTAATGTATTGAAATATTGAACTCTAAGTTTGGGGTGGCTGTTGGAACTTTCCCTGAACAGAACTCTGCTCTTCACGTCGCCGCACGCGAAGGCCACGTCGCCGCCGTAAAGCTCTTAATGAACCAAGGAGCTGAAATTCTGCTTAATAATAATCATGCCTCATTCTTTCACGAAGCTGTGCGCAATGGGAAAAAAGATGTCGCTAACGTTGCTATTGAGCATGAGAGGTGAGAAAACAAACAAAAGTTATATATATATATACAGTGTTGGGGAGTAACATGTAAGTTACATGTAAATCTAGTTACATGTAAAGGCGTTAAGTAATTTAATTACAAAATAATTGTAGCAGTAATTAGTTACAGTTGCTGAGAAAAAAAATGTGTATTTAAATTACAGTCACTCATGAAAATGTTAAAGATTACAAATAGGATTATATTTGTAAAATTTCATGTAAAATCAGCAATTTAGACTGCGGGATGATTTTCAACTGATACCTGATTTGAATGATGACAATCTGCTGTAGTTTAAAACTGAGGATGCTAACTTAAAGTGCCACCTAGTGGACAAATGAAAGTAATCAATCAAAAAAAAAAAAAAAAAAAAAAAAAATATATATATATATATATATATATACATATATATATATATATATATATATATATATATATAAATAAAACAACAACAACATTAACGATTATGGAGGACTTTGTTAATGACTTGCAGATTTGAAGGATTCATGCACATTTTTATTCAAGAATTTGTTTTAATGGCAGGTTAGAAGAGATTATACGTCTGTTGTTTAAAAAGGGCTACACTCGCTGTGCTGTGCTGGATTTAATCGAGTTTCTGCCTGAATCGACAAAGGTTGTATGTGTGTTTTTTTTGGTCTCCTTTTGGAGTTCATTTCTTAAACATTCATTCATTTATATATTTCACCAGTGCCTGATAGATATGTCAGGAAATTATGTTTCAATTATAAACTTTGATTAATATTACTGTTGTGTTGATCTGATGTATGTAGTAATTATTCTAAATTCTACCCTGACCCCTGCTGGAGAGAAGAGAAAAGAAAAAAAAAATTAGTATATAGTATAGTATATTATATATTATTTAGACATTTGGACAATAAGAGATGAAATCGATTACTTTTGCTCTTTTTTAACAGTTATTTATTTTGTACAATGCAGCATCTACTGGATCAGTGTATGACTGAATCAGAGCATGATCCAAACAGCACGGAGTACCATGTAAGTATAAAAAGTGTGACATAGATTATATTATATATTATGACATAGATTATATTATTATTAATAATAATAATAATACTAATAATAATAATAATAATAATAATAATAATAATAATAATAATGATAACCATACAATCAATACAAAGTCTTACCAGGAAATAGCAAAATATTTTATACAGACTCACAAAGACTTACAAAGGTCTTACACTGGGAAATTCAGTAAGGAAAATAGATAAATAAACATGGAAAGTCATGACCACACAAATCATTGTAAAGAATAATAATAAAAAAACAACAACAACAAAGGGAACTTACACAAAATGCGAACAGGACTGAGGTGGAAACAATAAGAGACTAATGAGGACACGGAGACAAAATGGTGACATCTGGTGGAGAAAACAAGCCATGACAGATAATCTTTTTTTTTATTATTATTATTGATCTCTCAGTGGTTTTAACGTTTTGGTTGATCGGTGAGTAAAACACTCCCCAGATCACCTGAATATAACTCTATATTACACATTCTTCTCTGAATTTTATCATAATTTATCTTACACCACTATGTTGTTTTTCAATCAAGTTCTATTATTAGCATTACAGTCAATATTATTTATGGCTTCAGCATCAGTAATAAAAATAAGGTTTTGTTTGCAGATCACATACAATTTTCAGTGGCTTCAGGCTCCAGTACGTTTGCAGAAATCATCTCGATCAGATGATAAAGCGCTGTATATTCAGCCTCTCGCTGCTCTAAACGTGAGTAGGAAACATCAGTATTATTATCTATAGCTGCATTTGAGAGTTATATATATTTTTTTAATAAATATTGAAATAATAAACAAATACATCATTGGTAATTATATAACAGTATGCTGATTATCACAATTACCATTTTCCATACATTTTATGTATGTTTATGTGTGTGTGTGTGTGTGTGTGTGTGTGTGTGTGTTATGCAGGCAATGGTCCAGTACAACCGGATCGAGCTGCTCACACACCCTGTATGCCAGAAATACTTAGACATGAAATGGTAGGCATAGAGATGAATGAGTGTCTTATTTCAGCAGTTCATTGATCATTTTTGAACTTACAAGCTTTCATTGAGCTTTCATAGTCTTTACAGGCAATAAAACACACACACTCACATTCAGGAAGCTTCTTTCATGCACTGACATCCTGTGCTTTGAGTGTTTGTAAGAAATACTGTCGTCCTTTCAGCCATCTTATGACCTGTCCCCAGGACGAACATAATAATGCCATTTATTTATCCAGTCAGCTCATCTGACCTGAGGTGATGTGCCGTCCAAATCCATTTCCCTTATTCAATACGAACTCAAGGAGTTCATTTGGGAGTGGTATCTTTCAGGAGAGTAACCATGGATGTGTCTCTAAGAGCACTGTGTGTGTGTGTGTGTGTGTGTAGAGAGGAGACGTCCCCATCATTAAGAGGTCTCTAGAGGATTTTAGTACTATTACAACCATTTTAAATGAGGCAAATTATCTCCCAAGGTATCAAGGCTATCTCCCACGATCCCTGTGGGCCTAGCGAGTCCTCAAACGTCTCTCCTTGTTAGTCTGTGTATGAAGATATATATAAATAGGGATATGATACTGTTCATTGGCAATGAAGGGTTCACCATGACCAGATGGACTGGATTTTCGGTTTAAAGGTGTACCAGTACTGGAAGCCTTCACTGATGTCACTTAAACATCACCTTGTGCATACTTGAGGTTCACATTGTGTGTCTGAAAGCCATCTCTTGGTACCAGAGTCTATTTGTGATATGTACAGATATGTCAGTGACGGCAATGTACAGTAATAATTTACTGTATATACCGGTCAGTGCAGAGTGTGTCTTTGTTGTGCAAAACAGTATTGTAAGATGCAATAGAAGTGTACAATAGCACAATTTCTTGAGAGTTTAGACTTCTGTGTGTTAAACAGATTGTACGGTGATGCAAAAGAAAATGTAAAAATCACAGTGTCCGTTGTGCATTGCATTGACATTGTAGTACAGTTTGTTGATTATTCTCATCACCTGGGGGTACAAACTATTCTTCAGTTCATTGGTTTTGGTCTGAATACTTCAGTTATTCATGATAGTATGTCATATATTGTATTAGGGTTAATACAATAGGATTCTGCATCATTGTGGAACCATTGCCCTCTTGGCAAGAAGCTTTTACAAAACAAAAAGGCTGTATTGCAAATACTTTGTCACATGTCATTATATAACTTAAGTAGCCAATGTCATATTGGTACTATACTTTTTCCCCCATTTTCCCTCACAGGAAAGCTTACGGAAGCAAAGCTCATTTGCTCAATCTGGCCGTCTACCTGTTGGGCCTTTTACCTCTCACGTATCTCGTCATCAACCTGAAACCTGCGCAAATCAGCACCGCAAACGGCACCACCTTCACCATGGAGCACGTACCCTTCCGCAAAGTACGCTAAGCCACCAAATGCTAACGTTTACTAGTAATACAATAGGCTACGCATAGGCTAACTCTCTTTTTTTCATTCTTTCCATCTCTTTTTGGGCTTCAGCAAAAGTATTTAATTTCAGTGTCCATGCTGATGGTCCTCGTCATGAACATTTATGGTATTTGCAAAGAGGTGATACAAATGGTACAACAGGTGAGGCTTTTAATACATTTAATGATTTAATACTCGGCTAGCTAGATGGTTAATAAGCAGCTGTGTAATGGGGAGTAATGTGTCTCCTGGATTATATATATATATATATATATATATATATATATATATATATATTCATATCTATATATATATATATATATATATATATCTATATATATTATATATATATATATATATATATATATATATATATATATTAGAGAGATAATATATAGCGAGAGAGAGAGAGAGAGAGAGAGAGAGAGATAGATAGATAGATAGATAGATAGATAGATAGATAGATAGAGTGAATATACTATCAAATGATTTATTCATATCTATTTTACTCACTTTAACCAACAGCGAATGAGTTACTTTTTCGACTCCTCAAACCTATCGGATTGGGCAACAGCCATTTCCTCACTCGCTTTCGTTATACCAATGTTTTTTGGCGTGGAAGGGAATCTGCATTGGCAGGCTGGAGCTTTGGCCATTTTATTTGCCTGGATGAACTTTCTTCTTTATTTCCAGAGGTAAAATAGCGGTGAACCCCAATAACCCACTATCCTTCCACCCTACACTATATTGTACCCTTCACTGACCCCCATCTATCACTTTAACCCCATTCTTCACAATAACCGTACGCTTCGCTATAATGCTTCACATCACCTTTTAGTTTTGCCTTACCCGTCAGTACAACCACCTTTCTCTATAACCCATCCTTCTGAACATTCACAAGAACCCCATTCTTCAATATATTAACCCACCCATAGGTGTGTCAATATAACCTCATTCTTCGATATAACCCCACCCTTCACTATAAATACACTCTTCAATAAAACCCCATCCATTGGTGTAGCCCCCAACCATTCACTATAACCCCACTCTGTAATACAACCTCACAGTTCGCTATAATCTAACCTCTCACTATATCGTCATTCTTCAATATAGCCCCACCCTTCACTGAAATACAATTCTTCAGTATAACCCCACCCATCAGTGTAGTTTCATCATTCAATATAACTCCACCCCTTCAGCTTTATATTCACTATAACCCACCATTGACAATAAACCCACCTTTAACACAATCATAATACATTCTATTTACCTTGGAATCGAGAAGATATGGTTATTTTAAACCATCAATCTGATGGTCAACTGAAAGAAAGCGGCATTTATCTATTTAAAACAAACAACTGCATATATTTAAGCTGACATGTCTCTATAATGATGGCTCTCAAGTAAATATTAGAGAGCTTGCTTTGTTTCGTTTGCTTTTTTGGATTGATACCATATTTTCTGTTAGCAATCATTTTGCCATTCAGATTTCACAAGCAGATTCTTACCTTGTTACACAAGTGTGTGTGTGTGGTTTTTTTTTGTGTATCAGTGTGTAATTGTGTTTCGTAATCCCATACAGGTTTGATCGCTTTGGTATTTACGTTGTCATGTTTGGAGAAATCACCAGGACGCTTATGAGCGTCCTCGTCCTCTTCATCTTCCTGTTGCTGGCGTTCGGATTGTCCTTCCACGCTCTGATGCTTCATCGCGTATGTTGTAACACTTGCGTGACTTCATCGGTCCCGTGAAAGATTCAAACCCGCCGCAAACTGAAAATCGTTTCTATTTACGAGCTTTTATTGTTTTCCTTTTCCACAACAGGGCGAGTTCAACTCAATCGGCCTGTCGTTGGCGCAGACGTTTGTAATGACGGTCGGAGAGCTGAATTACGAAACCTCCTTTTTGGAAGCGTACGATCAGGGACTTCTGGCTTTCCCGTTAATCACCTACTACGTTTTCGTGTCCTTTGTCCTGCTCATGCCAATCCTTCTCATGAACCTGATGGTATGACAATCCGGTTTATTGGTGCATTTTATGCATTTTGAAATGACAAACAGCCCTCAAAGCCACGGGTTCTTCTTTAATGATAAGCTTGTAGAAGATTGTACTTTGGATACTTGTAGAGTTACTGACCACAATGATGAAGAGTAGAGGGATACTATAAAATTGCCAAAGGATCAAAAATTAATACTATAATGTTGACAAATTTTCACATTCAAATAAGACAAGTAAAACAAAAATGGAGAAGACAAAAGCTCATTTTTATGTTTGAGTGTCTTTGTTTCTCCTCATGTCTAACGGGTTTCCTCTGGGTTCTACAGTTTCCTCCTATCGTTCAAAAAAGCATGCGGATAAAGGAATTTGCTACGCTAAACTATCCCTATATACGATAAAAAGTTGTTTGTTTATAGGCATTGCTAATATATGTTTCCTTTGTTATGTATATAACAAATGTATATATGTATGTATTATAGTGTTCGTCAAAAAATGCTTTAATACGCATTTGTGTTTCATTGAGGGGGCACGGTGGCTTAGTGGTTAGCACGTTCGCCTCACACCTCCAGGGTCCGGGTTCGATTCCCGTCTCGGCCATGTGTGTGTGGAGTTTGTGCATGTTCTCCCCGTGCCTCAGGGGGTTTTTCTCCGAGTGCTCCGGTTTCCTCCCGGTCCAAAAACATGCACAGTAGGTTGATTGGCACCTTTTTGTGTGCCCTGCAATGGGTTGGCATTCCATCCAGGGTGTATCCTGCCTTAATGCCCATAGACGCCTGAGATAGGCACAGACTCCCCGTGACCTGAGGGAAGATCGTATATAGCGGTAGAAGATGAATGAATGAATGAATGTGCTTTATTGTAGACACGTCTATTTATTTGTGTTCAGATCGGTTTGGCGGTCGGAGACATCGCCGAAGTTCAACGAAACGCAGCGCTGAAAAGGATCGCCATGCAGGTGATTACATACAGCAGTTTCCAACTGGATGCTGTCTCTTTCTCGTTCCTTAATTCTTTCATTTCGTGTTTGTTTTTTTTTGCACAGATTAATCTTCATACCACGCTGGAAGAGAAATTGCCTTATTGGTTCATGAAGCGAGTCGACAAACGCAAAATCACAATCTACCCAAATAGGAATTGCGCCAAGGTTAAGGTCGGAAAATTGATCAACTATGAGCTGTACTGTGTTATACATGTCTGTATTACCATCCAAAAAGTCTTCATATACTGGCAATTTGAATAAAATAAATGGTACACCAATAGAAATGTATAGTACTTTCATGTATAAAGGTTTGGCAACTCATATGGTACTATATAATTTTACAAAAAAAACAAAACAAATACAACATAGACTTAGCACATGCATCGAGAACCAAGGAGTACAGTGCACTAGCTTCATTTGGCCTTTTGTGTGCATGTTGTTTTTTATGACGCTATTCAAATAAAAGTCAATCCCATGTAAGTGTTAACATCATTATGGCCTGTATATAGCATGTGTAAGTCTGTTTACATGTAAATGCAGGGAATTATGGAGCAGCTCCTTGGGCTGGATAATTCGGAGGGTGAAGTGCGCACTCGTTTAGACACTCAGGTGCCGCACTCCAATCCACTGGAGACAGAAATGATCAAGCAAAAAAACAGGTGAAACAAGTCCCTTTTATCGGGTGTTGAATATTACACAATTCTCATTTAAAAAGGGAAATTTGGCGAAATGCAAAATGCCCCCCCCACACACACACACATACACACACACAACACACTCACTCATATAGAGCCATCCGTCTTCATTTCGTCTCTCTCAGAGGAATCAAAGATATTCAATGATCCCAAATGCCATCTATTAAATGGGCCCATTGCTCTTTTATCCCAATCACCCCCCCCCCCACACACACACACACACACACACACAATTCTCAGACACTCATATCCTTTCTAGGACATTAATTCACTTTTAAACCATCTAATTATTTGTGTTCCACCCCTTTGCATGCTCCCTGTTTATTTATTTATTTATTATTTTTTAATAATATGGACCGCACATGAAATCAACGTTCTTTTTGGTCCGAAGGCTAAAGCAGATTTCTTCCGCACTGGAGAAGCAAGACACGCTTTTGAAACTCATCATCCAGAAAATGGAAATCACGACGGAGGCCGACGACAACGACGGGCCTGACGATTTCAGGTCCATCGCCAGAGCAAAAGTACACAAATCCCGCTGGGTTCCTCTGATGCAAGCGCTCGGGGTCAAGAAGTCACAGTCAACATGCTGATGGCGCCGTAGAGGTTCAGGAACGTCTAGATATACCGTACGTTACGTCGTACGTCGACCGCTTTGCATTCCAAATGGATTATCTATAAAATATACTATTTAATCAGAATTAGTATCATGTAACAATGTATACTGAACATGTGGCATTCAATTATTTAGTGTGTTTTTAAGAGGACAGTTTAGTTTGTCTATAGTGATTGTGTTTATCTAGTACGGGGGAATAATAACTTTAGAGATTGTGCTTTGGGATGTATTAATAGATGCCGTATGTAGTTATGAGCATAATGCATATCTATTGCAGTTATATATATATATATATATATATATATATATATATATATATATATATATATATATATATATATATATATATATATATATATATATATAACCAGTGGTGTGAAAAACTATTTGCCCCCTTCCTGACTTTTTATTCTTTTGCATGTTTGTCACACAAAATGTTTCTGATCATCGAACACATTTTAATATTAGTCAAAGATAACACAAGTAAACATAAAATGCAGTTTTTAAATGAATGTTTTTATTATTTAGTGAGAAAAAAAAAATCCAAACCCACATAGCCCTGTGTGAAAAAGTGATTGCCCCCCCCTTGTTTAAAAAATAACTTAACTGTGGTTTATCACACCTGAGTTTTTCTGTAGCCACCCCCAGGCCTGATTACTGCCACACCTGTTTCAATCAAGAAATCACTTAAACAGAAGCTACCTGACACAGAGAAGTAGACCAAAAGCACCTCAAAAGCTAGACATCATGCCAAGATCCAAAGAAATTCAGGAAGAAATGAGAACAAAAGTAATTGAGATCCATCAGTTCTGGTAAAGGTTATAAAGCCATTTCTAAAGCTTTGGGACTCCAGCGAACCACAGTGAGAGCCATTATCCACAAATGGCAAAAACATGGAACAGTGGTGAACCTTCCCAGGAGTGGCCGGCCGCCCAAAATTACCCCAAGAGCGCAGAGACAACTCATCCGAGAGGTCACAAAAGATCCCAGGGCAACATCCAAAGAACTGCAGGCCTCACTTACCTCAATTAAGGTCAGTGTTCACGACTCCACCATAAGAAAGAGACTGGGCAAAAACGGCCTGCATGGCAGAGTTCCAAGACGCAAACCACTATTAAGCAAAAAGAACATTAAGGCTCGTCTTAATTTTGCTAAAAAACATCTCAATGACTGCCAAGACTTTTGGGAAAATATCTTGTGGACTGACGAGACAAAAGTTGAACTTTTTGGAAGGTGCGTGTCCCGGTAACTGGCGTACAGCATTTCATAAAAAGAACATCATACCAACAGTAAAATATGGTGGTGGTAGTGTGATGGTCTGGGGTTGTTTTGCTGCTTCAGGACCTGGAAGGCTTGCTGTGATAGATGGAAGCATGAATTCTAATGTCTACCAAAAAATCCTGAAGGAGAATGTCCGGCCATCTGTTCGTCAACTCAAGCTAAAGCGATCTTGGGTGCTGCAGCAGGACAATGACCCAAAACACACCAGCAAATCCACCTCTGAATGGCTGAAAAAAAACAAAATGAAGACTTTGGAGTGGCCTAGTCAAAGTCCTGACCTGAATCCCATTGAGATGCTGTGGCATTCATGCTAGAAAACCCTCAAATAAAGCTGAATTACAACAATTCTGCAAAGATGAGTGGGCCAAAATTCCTCCAGAGCGCTGTAAAAGACTTGTTGCAAGTTATCGCAAACGTTTGATTGCAGTTATTGCTGCTAAGGGTGGCCCAACCAGTTATTAGGTGCAGGGGCAATTACTTTTTCACACAGGGCTATGTGGGTTTGGATTTTTTTTTTCTCACTAAATAATAAAAACATTCATTTAAAAACTGCATTTTGTGTTTACTTGTGTTATCTTTGACTAATATTAAAATGTGTTCGATGATCAGAAACATTTTGTGTGACAAACATGCAAAAGAATAAAACGAGTCAGGAAGGGGGCAAATAGTTTTTCACACCACTGTATATATATATATATATATATATATATATATATATATATATATATATATATATAATATATATCTATATATATATATATATATATATATATATATATAGATCTATCTGGTTCTATTAGTAACTGTGGGCTTTTTAGAAACCAGTTAAAATCCAATGAAAAATAGTAGTTGCCTTTTAATTTGTCATTTTCGAGGTTTACGTGTAAGTAAATGAATCTGCGAGGAATCTCAGCAATGGGACCAAAGGATGTCGACCTGACTGGAGATTTCTGGTAATATTAATGTATAGGTCACAAACAAGTTAAATAAATTTAATTAGACATGCAAGTTATACATGTCCATGATCTGTTATTTCTCCAGGATCCTTCATTTTATTAGGGCAATTTGTTCTAAGCAGATGTATACATTAATTCATTCATCTTCTACTGCTATATCCGATCTTCCCTCGGGTCACGGGGAGTCCTGTGCTTATTATCTCAGGTGTCTATGGGCATTAAGGCAGGATACACCCTGGATAGAATGCCAACCCATCTCAGGGCACACACACAAACTCACAATCACACACACATTCATACACTAGGGACAATTTTCCAAGGTGCCAATCAACCTACCGTGCATGTTTTTTGTATCCGGGGGAAACCGGAGAACCCGGAGAAAACCCTGAACAACGGGGGAGAACATGCAAACTCCACAGACACATGGCCGAACAGGGAATCGAACCCGGATCCTGGAGGTGTGAGGCGAAAGTGCTAAACACTAAGGCACTGTGGCCCTTTCAGATGTATACATTTATAATTATATATATATATATATATATATATATATATATATATATATATGGGAGTATATATATATATATATATATATATATATAGGGGGGGGATATATATATATATATATATATATATATATATAAACACACAATGTACTGTTCAAAATTTTTAGGCAGGTGTGAAAAAATGCTGTAAACATAAAATGCTTTCAAAAATTTACAATTTGTTTAATTATTTACTTTCATCATGAAATGCAGTGAATGAAGAAAATAGAAATGGAAGTGAAATCAATATTTGGTGTGAACACACTTTACCTTCAAAACAGCAGGAATACTTCTAGGTACACTTACATACAGTGTTCATGAAGGAACTCGGCTGGTTGGTTGTTCCATCTTGGAGAAGTAAACACAGATCTTCTGTATATCTTCTATATAAAATGTAAACACCCAGTTTGCCTTTTTAACATGTACAGCTTGGTAAGTGATTCCCAGATAACCAGCAGAAAGGCAAATAAAATGGAGCAGGAAAAAAATAGGCAATAAGCAAAATGTGTGAAACAACAATTTTGATAAATGAAATTAAAATGTAAACAAAATTGACTCGTATGAAAAGAAAATACAAAAATTTCACAACTTTCATCGTTTCAACCTTTTAAAATGCCATGACCTGCAGTACGAGCTCAAAAAAACTTGATTTACGACTCGAGCCTGAAAAAGGATCTTTAATTAACTTTGTTAATTATTTACAAACGTGACATATTTAGACAAACATTCCCCCTTACACATATCTAATGGTCACTCTTTCACATTACACTCCAAAACAACATTTCCCTTTACAGTCAACATGAACACTATTACAATTTATAATTATTCAGCGTCACCATTTCATTTGTTTGTTTGTTTTTTTAAAAAGCTGTTCTCCCTCATAGGGAGACAAAAAGCAACATTATTATTATCATCATCATCATCATCATCATCCTTATCACTATTATTACTATAGGTGATGAAATAATGTCATCATGTCTAACGTTAACACAGGTTTCAGCTGGAGCTGGAAATCTGTGAGATTTGCAAATTAAAGAAATTCTCTAGTGTGCGTAATAAACATTACTTAGCTCATGTGCTGCCCTGTGTTGTTGTTTGTGGCTTTATTTTTATTTTTTTTGTGCAGTTCTATTCTTTTGGCCAGCAGGAAAACTATTTTTCAAAACACACGGCAACTTCTCAGCCAGTCCACTTCTCCTCCATTTTCTCGTCTGGCCTCCACTCGTTCACCCGGTCTTTGTCGTTATCCAACGGGTGAGTGTGCCTGTGCTCCCACAAGCGAACTGCACCGTCCCACTGAAATAAACAGATCACGGTATGTATGTATATATAGATATATATATATATATATATATATATGTATGTGTATATATGTATATCTATATATATATTATATATGTATATATATATATATATATATATATATATATATATATATATATATATATATATATATATATATATG
>JACRUU010000018.1:14548068-14580568 GCA_030449085.1 Kryptopterus vitreolus
ATGTGTCTGTCTGTCTCAGGTATTTCCGTCTGTCTGTCTCAATCACATCCTTTTGTCACAGACAATCACTTGTCTGTCTCGGGCAACTATGTCTACTGTTTCAGGTGCATTTACCCGTCTCAAGCAGGTCTGTCTTTCCATCTTAGATGTGTCTGTGTACCCGTCTTAGCCACTTCTGTCTGTCTAAGATATGTCTGTCTGTCCAAATCTGCATGTATGTTTTTCTCATGTACGTCTGGGTGTCTGTCTGTCCACACTGCTACTATTTAATTTCTTTGTGTCTCGATTCCTCACTAATGTCAGTGTTCATGTCTATCTGACCGAACAGCTAAAGTGTCCAAGTGCGAGTCTTACTGAAATCAGACCAGCTGGAGTAGAGAACGGAGCGTGAATCAGGTGTGAAGCACACGTCTAACACGCTCCAGCCTACGTCTCTGGCCTTCATGGTGCGCTTGAGATGGAATCGACCCCGGCTGGTGTCGTACAGCCGGATATTCTGATCTGCACACGCAGACACCATAGATAACACCGTTACACATCGGGTTTTCTCACTGACAAAGTTTGCACGTATTCAGAAGCAAGCGTCTGCGGTAGCACCTTGACAAGCGGTGAGGAAGAGGTTTCCGTCTTCACTGTACACCCCACAAAACGCCTTCTGCTGGTAGGTGTCTTTATGGGATACGTAGTTGGGCAGGAAACTGCAAACGCACAACAAGAAGTGACCAAATGGGGGGGGGGGGGGAAGGGGAATGGGGCCTCGACTGTGATCTTGTGTGCGTGTGTGTGCATGTGTGTGTGCGTGTGTCTCCAAAACTCACTGCGAGCGAATACGGCTGCATTCCCCATGAGAGAAACTAGACCCACGACAACGACCCTGTTCCCGCTGCAAAAGACACACAAACACACACACACACACACACACACACACACACACACACACACAAAACCATTAAACCTATAGTGTAGTGTACACTTCATTTTTACAGCCAAACCCAATGCTATTATTCATCTGTTAAGCCCAGAATCACAGATAATGTAGGTGCGCCTGTGCTCGTTTCTATACGCGTCTCTGACCTGATTAAGCATGTGTGTGAAGCTGTGCTGCTTTTTCAGGTGTGAGGACGCCGTGGCTAATAGGATCTGAGTGCGGATCTCGCTGCGGTCCAGCTCCTGAGTATCCGGGTGCGAATCCACTGTAACACACACATGAAATGCCACGCTGTATATGAAACAAGATTCAGATTGTCCTCAGGTTGGTTTTGGGATTCAGGATGCACAGTATATATTAATGTACTCTTACAAGATACAATACAGGCATTCTACACAAGGCATTTAATGAGACAGATTTCTCAGATATATTAATATGTAATAAAGGTTAACAATGTATATATATATATATATATATATATATATATATATATATATATATATATATATATATACACACACACACACACACATACACGCACACATCGTTTGTTGTATATACCTCCATACTTTAGCCATGCTAGATTCTGAAATATGATTGGTCAAAAGATGTAACTCGAGTAAACAGGTTTAACTAGTGCTAAAGCGCAGAAAGGTTTTCCGTATATTTACTTCAAAAGAATATTAACAACCGCTTATACGTTTGTTATAACATGACAGAAAAACAGGAACCACCCTTGCCTCATGAACACGCCAAAAACCATATAGTATTTCAAAAACACTCAGATTGTGCTTGGAGCTGTAACATTGAACACTTGGGGGCATTCTGATAGCTATATCTTTAATCACTAAGAAAAATGCAATGTATATGTACATATAAAATTAGCGAACAGAATGTAGTGTGCATGGTCCTTTCACCTGCATCACACCACCACTCAATAACTGTAAAAGTATTGTGTTACGGTGGTATTTTGTATTTCTATTCTAGATTCTAAATGCTATCATTATTATATAAGTAGTATCCCCAACACCCCCCCCCCCCCACACACACACACACACACACACACACACACACACAAAAGGAAAGACTGTGAAAATCTTTGAACAGATTACCAGGGGGATCATAGCGATGTCCTAGCCGCCCCTCCCATGCCCCGTCGCTGTCCTCGTCCGAATCCGATATGGACTGGACGAGCTGTAACCCCGTCGCCCCGCTGCCATGGACCAGCCTGACCTGGCCCCTGCAAAGACAATGTTCTATGATTAGATCTCCGAGCTTCGAAACACTCCCTCGCGTCACCACAAACGACATGTATCATGTATTAGTCACCTCCTCAGCAGGTACGCCAGCACTTGCGCTAGATCGACGTCCTCCTCAGATGCCGACGCTCTCTCGGATACCGTGTGGCTCCTCGGTGTTGACGTGGCCTGGTTTTGGTTCGATTCGGGTTCTGACTGGTCCGGGTTTCCGCTTGGGTCGCGACCGGACATGCCAGAATTAGACTGGGAGCCCATAGACCAAGCACCTAGAAGAGAAACAAATGACAAATATGATCCAGTGAGCTATAAACCAAACATTTTATAAGTTCTCCATAGACAAAGGGTGATTCAAATAAGCTGCATAAACCCTACCGGGAAAAGAATAGGTTTTAATTGAACTCTCTATCTATCTATTTTAACCAGGCAGCAATTATGAACCAGGTGCATTATGCAAAGTGTATCATGAATATAAAATGGTGTCAAATGTTTTTGTTTTTTTTAAGCAGGACAGAGAGGGTGGATCAGTGACACTAATACAAATGCATTCCCAGACACTCGATGGAAAAGAAAGCATCCGAACCGCAGAGCTGTTCCCGTTTTGCGTGTTTGTTTGTTTATTTGTTGCACCCTAGAAATGACGATTCTTGTTTACAAAGGCTCGTAGTAGGTTATATCTGACCCTTTTCCGCGCTTGATCTGCTTTCCCGCAGCGATCCGAAGTGAAAGGCAAACACGCTGCACCGTCACCGACTGCCCTGAAACACGGCCCCGGCTTCCCTCGGTCAGATTTCCGCTGTCAAGTGCGCTGTCTCAGCTCCACTCGAGTCCGGGACACGCCATGTTGTTTACGGAGCGCAGACGGACGCTCTGCTCTTCTGGCAGCTTTATCGCGACATCGCTGCTATCGCGAGAATATTCGCGAGATTTGGACACGAAGCCTTATTTTGTTGTTGTTGTTGTTGTTGTTGTGCGCGTTTTTTTTAGCGTTTAGAATAAAAAAGGAATAATAACGCGTATCTCTAGAACAACGGCTTTTGTGGAAAATGTAATGCATGTCTTACTATTTCACTCCTGGTTTGAATTCCACGTCTCTGTCATTCTGGTATCAGCTGTGTGGCGAAAAACAAATGTCACGTGTCCACTTCTAGTCTAAATAACGAAAAGAGGGAGGGGGAGGAGGGAGAGAAAGAGAGAGAAGAGGGAGGGAGAGAGAGGAGGCAGGCGAGAGAAAGGGAGAGGAGGGAGGCCAGGGGGGGAGAGAGAAGGAGGGGGAGAGTGGGAGAGAGGGTGGAGGGAGAGAGTGAGAGGGGGGAAGAAAGGGGAGGAAGGAGGGAGAGGTAGTGAAGAGAGGGGCAGGGAAGGAGGTGTTAGAAGGAGAGATGGGAGGAAGGGAGAGAGAATGAGAAGAAAACCTTTTTTTTTTCATAACCAGACTTGATGTAGAACTCATTTCACAGCCCAGAATCAGCAACAAAAGACACTGTTTAAAAACAACAACAACAACAACAACAACTTTAGTTTGAATTCTGTCTGGAAATCAAACTGATGATAAACTGGAATATTTATCAGCGTAACTTTTGTAGATAGAGTCATAAACCTTAAACAAGTTTTAATAATTGAGATGTTTAAGGGGCCTCAGTGTATTTTATTAATGGATCATCAATTCAGTTCGGTTTTATTTATATAATGCTTTTAACTGTTAACATTATAAATAGTTAACGTTTTAAATAGTGATTATGAGGTTATAAAGTTGTTATTTATTACATACATTACAGGAGCGGTTGTTTGGTAGAGCTGGGATTTAATCTCATGACCTTCAAAAACCATAGTCCAATGCTTTAATTACCACCCGAAAATTAGTTTAGTGCATATACATATCATTTTATGCCTAATGAGCAATAGAAGTGTCAAGTAATTAAATAAGTAATTAAATACTTTATTAACTTCCTTCTTAATACATTTTTACTTTTTACTTCTTCCTACTGCTTACATTTATTATTTTTTTTTTTTACCTATTTCATTTCAGCTCGTTTTTATTCCGGTTTGTCATCATTCAAAAAAAAAAAAATCCTATCCAGATAAATGGCTCCATCCGGATGAATGTGATTGTAATTGGATGAGATGTAAACCAGACGTGGACAAAATTGTTGGTACCCTTTGGTCATTTGGTCAAAGAAAAAAAAGTCACAATGGTCACAGAAATAACTTTAATCTGACAAAAGTAATAATAAATAAAAATTCTATAAATGTTAACCAATGAAAGTCAGACATTGTTTTTCAACCATGCTTCAACAGAATTATGTAAAAAAATCAACATGAAAAAAATAAACAGGCATGGACAAAAATGATGGTACCCCTAACTTAATATTTTGATTTTGAGGCCAACTTAATATTTTGTTGCGCACACCTTACAATCACTGCAATCAAACGCTTCCATTGTGCAATGAGACCTGCAATGAGACACCTCTCAGACACTCCTCATGAAAACAGTCCAGCTCCAGCTTTGTGTTTTGGGTCATTGGTTTGAAGGATTGTGCCTTTTCCACTTTCTGACACTCCAAAGATGCTCAAAGGACCCTTGAGGTGCAGAGGCTAACCACTTTTCAGAATAGTCCAATTTTTTCATCTTAGCCATTCTTGGTGATTTTTTCAGCTGTGTTCTCACAGTATTTGGCTTGTCAACTGTTGCAAAACCCATGACCTGCGATTATTTCTTTGGCTCAGACCTGAAGCTTTCTTACACTTAGTCTTTCTCTAGGCTTTTTAATTCGGATTATCCTCTTAGATTTGTCATCAATTTCCTCCTGCGGCCAGATCCAGGGAGGTTCATTGGATCTTAAACTTCTGCACTGACACTGAGATTCAAGCCTTTACCTTTACATGCTTGTCTATAATTTTCTTACTGTCTCTTGAGACCTCTTTCCTTTTCTTCCTCTGGTCCATGTCGAGTGTGGAACACACCATATCACCAAACAACACAGTTATTACCTGGAGCATAATATAGCAGCTGATTACAAGGTTGTAGACACATAACACACCTTCAATGGCTCCTCCATGTTTCATGCCTGTTTCAGTATTTTTTTACATAATTCTGGAAGATGGTTGAAAAACAGTCTGACTTTCTTGGTTCTTTGTCAGATAAAGTATACCATTCCGTGACTTCATTTTTTTCAGTCTGTGAACATACAGCTGATTTTCTTGGCAAAAAACGATTCACACTCCAGCAAAGGATCTCAATCTGTCCACACTCCACATGTGATTATGTCCAAAGCTTTGTGGTCTTGTCACATGTGTTTTGCATATTCCAGTCTTGCTTTTTTATGATTCGTTGTCAACAATGGGTCCTCCTTGGTACTTCTGTAGAGAGACATCTTGAGCAAAGTTCAACGAATAAATTAGACAAAGCCAAAGCTTTTGCCCTTAATAGCATTTGTTTCCCCTTACATTACTTTTATACTTTAAATAGTTAAAGTAAATAAGTAGTAAACCAGCACTTTTACTTGGGCTGATACTTCAAATCTCTTTAAACCCTCGTGTCTATACTTGTACCTGAATAAAGCATGTGAATACTTTTAACAGTAATGAGCAATGAAAAATACCCTGAAAAGTCATGTGGAAGAAACCTTGACTTCATTCCCATTCATTACTCGGGTAGACGTATAGATACTCGAGTTTTAAAAGATTTAAAGTATCAACTCAACGTTTTTAACTCACGTAAAAGTGTAAAAAAACTACTTAAACTACTAAAATAAATGTAATGCAAGGGAAAAACATGTGATTTGTGCAGGTGAGATGGATCACTGACAAACCAATAGGCTGTCGTTATGCTATATGTTTATATCTCATCCAATCACAATTACATTCACTCTATCCTGATGAATCCGTTTATCTGGATAAGTTTTTTTTTTTTACAATGACAAGTCGGAATGAAATAGAAGTAACAGGAGGCAATCTTTAAAATGCAAGGAATAGAAAGTACAGATAATTGCGTGAAAATGTGGATTCCATAAAGTCAAATTCCATAAAGAGGTGTCCATCCGAAGAGAAAATGGGACAGTAACGCATGTCACTGGTACCTCAGGTACTTCTTTGTAATCCAAAATATAGAATTAGAGTTAAGATGGACGTCCTGATATATCTGACAGGTCTGATCACTGAATCAATCAAGTCATGAATCAGTGGGAAGCTTTTATGACGGTCATGAACTGTTGAGAGTTCAGGGACAGAGCAAAGCGTGTACTGCAATAACTCACAGATCCAGTTTCACAGTTAGTGTGTGTGTGTGTGTGTGTGTGTGTGTGTGTGTGTGTGTGTGTTGTGTGTGTGTGTGTGTGTGTGTGTGTGTGTGTGTTGCTGATGCAGGGGCTTCCAGCATGGCGTCCATGCAGGTAAAGGTGTCATCAGTTACCTTCTATCATTTCTGCTTCTAAACGGTTTATTCTCCACATTTGTGCATCGAACATGCAAAGAGTCCGGGTGTAATTATATTGTATTTTAGTTAAAAAATAAATCAAGGTTGCACCAGCTGTACGTTAATAGCTCTCGTGGACAGACATCCTTCCTAGCTATATCTAATGCTGGTTAGCTATAGTTTAGCACGCTAAGCTAAAGAAAGCTTTAAGCTAACTTGGCTACAAGAAGGAGATTAAAAAGAAATCTCCTCTTTCATGTGGCCGGCTGAAATTATAATTAAAAAAATATTGCAAATAAACGTATGAACAAGCTGTCAAATGGGTTTTGTGGACGTTTCGGGAAGGTTAGCTTGTGCATTTTGGGAGCTAAACGGGTTGCATTAGCTTACTAGTGGGCTGTGTGTTATTACCGCGCTTAACGCACTAGAGGTAGTGCGCAAAGCTTGCTGGTTCGTACACTACCTAGTGGATAAATCTAGCGCCTTGGAAGGGTGATTGGAATACGGTGGCAGTTTCATAGCCTCTACGGCTAAACGTGTTTGTTTGCTTGGAAGTGTTTGAAGGCTTTTCGCGTCCCTGGTTTGGATAAAACCATATTAAGACAATCAGATTTGTTGAAAGTTAATCCAGCAAGTGTTTCTTACAAACGCGCTAATATTTAGCTGTAGGTTTAAAGCTCAGGATAGTGTTGTGTGCAGATGCCGAATTTGTTTCAGGGGAAAGTGTCCAGTGCATGCTCAGACCTCGTTAAAAATCCCACACGTGACGTCACTTGGTAATTTAAATATTCATTGTATTGTTTGCATATCGGAACGTGTTAGTTCAAGATACGCCTTCATCTGAATAGCTGATCTCTTTCTTTTCTTTCGTTCTATCTCGCTTTCTCCATCTTTCGTTCTTTCTTTCGTTCTTCTGTGGTCTGTGAAACGCTGTTAAGAACAACTCCGATCAGTGGTTTGTTGTTCGGGAAAACGATGATCAGTGATTGGATGTTAAGGACGACTGCGATTATAGATAGTTATAGCTTATAAGTTTGTTATAGTTTGTTTTCTCACAGTATATGTGCTAAAGAAGTGTAAACAAATTTGGAACGACTATTGCGATCACTTGTGGGATTATTCCACATGCTAACATGTTGTTTTTTTTGTATTCCTGCCCACTCGGGAGCAGAAACGGCTTCAGAAAGAGCTGTTGGCGTTGCAGAACGATCCTCCTCCAGGAATGACTCTGAACGAGAAAAGTGTCGAGAATACTATAACGCAGTAAGTGTTCGAACCCGGACGGAATGATTGCGAAAGGATTATGAAATGGTAACTTCTAGACAAGTAACTAATAATGTGTCTTTCATGTGACGTAACACTCGTATGTCATTTATATTCCTGGGATTAGTGCTTTAATGCATTAACTTAAGTTTCCTCGTTTTTTTGTTGTTTTTTTTAGGTGGGTTATTGATATGGAAGGAGCCTCTGGCACGCTGTACGAAGGAGAAAAATTCCAGCTGCTATTTAAATTCAGTAGTCGATATCCGTTCGACTCGCCTCAGGTTTGTTCAGCGTCTTGCGCATCTCTAGCACAGGAGGTGTGTCTAATGTTCTTATTAATGTTAGGGGTGTGGCTTCTCTCCAGTAGTATCTATAAAAAAATGGCCTGTTCCTAACAATCTGTTTTTGGAGGTGTGGCCTTTGTTTTTTATGTTAAAGTGTTAACGGCGTGGCCTCTTTCTAGCAATCTGGTTTTGGAATTTCAGCATTTGTTAATCCCAATGTAAGGGGTGTGGTCTTTTCTAGCTGTGTCAGAGAAGGAGGTGTGGTCTGTGCACTTGTTAATCCCGATGTAAGGGGTGTGGTTTTTTTCTAGCAGTGTTAGAGAAGGAGGTGTGGTCTGTGTACTTGTTAATCCCAATGTAAGGGGTGTGGTCTTTTCTAGCCATGTCAGAGAAGGTGTGGTCTGTGTATTTATTAATCCCAGTGTAAGGGGTGTGGTCTTTTCTAGCCATGTCAGAGAAGGAGGTGTGATCTGTGTATTTATTAATCCCAGTGTAAGGGGTGTGGTCTTTTCTAGCCGTGTCAGAGAAGGAGGTGTGGTCTGTGTACTTGTTAATCTCAATGTAAGGGGTGTGGTCTTTTCTAGCAGTGTTAGAGAAGGAGGTGTGGTCTGTGTACTTGTTAATCTCAATGTAAGGGGTGTGGTCTTTTCTAGCTGTGTCAGAGAAGGTGTGGTCTGTGTATTTATTAATCCCAGTGTAAGGGGTGTGTTCTTTTCTAGCCGTGTCAGAGAAGGAGGTGTGGTCTGTGTACTTGTTAATCCCAGTGTAAGGGGTGTGGTTTTTTCTAGCTATGTCAGAGAAGGAGGTGTGGTCTGTGTATTTATTAATCCCAGTGTAAGGGGTGTGGTCTTTTCTAGCCGTGTCAGAGAAGGAGGTGTGGTCTGTGTACTTGTTAATCCCAGTGTAAGGGGTGTGGTTTTTTCTAGCAGTGTCAGAGAAGGTGTGGTCTGTGTACTTATTAATCCCAGTGTAAGGGGTGTGGTCTTTTATAGCCATGTCAGAGAAGGAGGTGTGGTCTGTGTATATATTAATCCCAGTGTAAGGGGTGTGGTCTTTTATAGCCATGTCAGAGAAGGAGGTGTGGTCTGTGTATTTATTAATCCCAGTGTAAGGGGTGTGGTCTTTTCTAGCCATGTGAGAGAAGGAGGTGTGGTCTGTGTATTTATTAATCCCAATGTAAGGGGGCATGGCTTCATCCTAGCAGTGTCAGAGGAGGTGTGGTCTCTGTATTTGTTAGTCCTTATATAAAAAGTGTGGCCTCTTGATAGTGTTGCCTATGTGCTTAACCTCAGTGAAGGAGGTGTGGCCTCTTCCTTTTAGTCTCAGTGATTAGAGGTCTGGTCTATGCTCTTGTTACTTCCATTGTAAAGGGGTGTGGCTTCTCTCTAGGAGTGTCAGTGAAAGAGGTGTGGCCTATCTAGTACCTTTCAGACATGCCACATGCTGTAAGAAATCTGATTTAGAGAATCTTTGTGTTTAACTGTGTGTGTTGTTGTTTGTGTGTGTATGTGTATGCTTGTGTATCTATGCAGGTAATGTTTACAGGAGAGAACATTCCTGTCCATCCTCATATTTATAGCAACGGCCACATCTGCCTGTCCATTCTAACAGAGGACTGGTCACCAGCACTGTCTGTCCAGTCTGTGTGTCTCAGTATCATCAGCATGCTGTCCAGCTGCAAGGAGAAGGTACGAGCGCGCACACACACACACACACACACACACACACGCACATTAAATCAATCAGGAAACTTTATATCTAGTGTACAGTATCCTGGTCATTTCTGCTGACTATTACAGAAAAAAAAAGGTTTTAATTTTCCAAAGTCCATGTAACTCTTACTCTAGTGCTGAAGGAAATGCACTTACTAATGTTTTAGTTTGTTAGTTTCTATTGTGTTGCAGTTCTTTCTACCTGTAGTCCAAATATAATTCGTAGGTTTTTAATGTCGTAATATAGGTGTTAAATTTCATTCTTGAAAAGGTCTTAAATGGGACCTGGTGAAACCTGCAGAAACACTGTATACTCTTCTCATCACCTGGACCCGCTTTGGGTTCAGTCATTAATGTTGGTCTTTAAAAAAAAGAAAAAAAAGAATGCAAGCGCAAGTTGTGATTTGACACTGGTCCGAAAGCGTCAGGATTCCGGGTTGACCCGATTTTCCAAACCAGTTGTGGAAAAAAGCACAGACTGGTTTGTTTAACACGGCAACGTTCCACAGAGGTGATGAAATCATTCAAGCGTAATCTCCAGATCTTGCGCGGCTTCATGGATCAGATTTGAATCTGTTTTCAATGTGGCCGTGGAGACATTTACATCTCTGGTTTGTACATATATAGATATTCCCAACACCTATATATGTGTTGGGGGGGGGGGGGGGGGGGGGTGGGGATTGTGTATGGTGAACGTTGAGTAGTCTTTCATTAGAGGTCATTGAATAGTTTATATTAGTTGTATTATTTTTATAATTTGTATTAGTTGAATTTTTCTTATGTTCATCAGCTTTCATCATTTTTTTGTTTGAATATTCCAAAAACGTTCATTCATTCATTCATCTTCTACCGCTTTATCCGATCTTCCCTCGGGGAGCCTGTGCCTATTTCAGGCGTCTATGGGCATTAAGGCGGGATACACCCTGGATGGAATGCCGACACACACACTCACACATTCACACACAAGGGACAATTTTTCCAAGGTGCCAATCATATTTTTGGACCGGGAGGAAACCGGAGAACATGCAAACTTCACACACACATGGCCGAGACGGGAATCGAACCCGGACCCTGGCGGTGTGAGGCGAGCGTGCTAACCACTAAACCACCGTGCCCCTATTTCAAAAACAGTGCAAGTTTAAATGTTTAAATCTAATGTTCCATACAATGCACATATTTTGCCAAGAATCATGTTAGCGGGAAACAGTTTGCCCACTTCTGCCTTAGAGAAACCTTTATATGCAATGAAGGTCCTAGTTCAATTTTTTTCCATCGGCCCGGAAATTAGACCCTTAAACACTTTGTGAAAAAATTCCATAGTAAAGTCGATTCGTGTTTTCATGTGTTTCAGAGACGGCCTCCGGATAACTCGTTTTACGTACGGACGTGTAACAAAAACCCAAAGAAGACTAAATGGTGGTACCACGGTGAGAACATCTGTGTCTGTGCATATCATCCAAATCCCCATGTCATTAGTTACATCATATGTAGATTAGATATGCAATAGGGTGTGAGTAAAAATAAATAATAAATGAGTAATAATAAATTCCACTAACAGGATCTGTCTGTCTGGATGTCTGCCTTGACTCTCTTTCTGTCTCTCTCTATCTAGCCATATATCTAGCTAGCTAGCCAGCTAACTGTCTGTCTGTCTGCCTGCCTGTCTGCATGCCTTATCATCTATTCATCCATCTATCCATCCGTCCATCCATCATCTAGTCAGCTAGCTAGCTATCTGTCTGTCTGCCTGCCTTGTCAGTCTGTCTGTAGCTGTCTGCCTGCCTTCAGTATCTGTCTGTCTGTCTGCCTGCCTTCTCTATCCATCCATCCAGCTAGCTAGCTATCTGCCTGCCTGCCTGCATGCCTCATCCATCTGTCCATCCATCTAGTCAGCTCGCTAGCTGTCTGCCTGTCTGTCTGTAGCTGTCTGCCTGCCTTCTCTATCCATCCATTCAGCTAGCTAGCTATCTGCCTGCCTGCCTGCATGCCTTATCCATCAAGAATCCGTCCATCCATCCATCTAGTCAGCTAGATAGCTATCTGTCTGCCTGCCTTCTGTATCTGTGTGTCTGTCTGCCTGCCTGCCTTCTCTATCCATCCAGCTAGCTATCTGTCTGCTTGCCTGCCTGCATGCCTTATCCATCTATTCATCCATCTACTCAGCTAGCTAACTGTCTGTCTGCCTGCCTTATCTATCTGTCTGTCTGAGGCCATTTCGACACATAGCTCATCAAACGTTGTATGTTCCGTGTTTTCCAGATGACACATGTTGATGCTGAACTCGGCAACGACGTTTAGAAAGAAGTTCCTGCTGACGTACATTAGCACTTTTTAAACTTTTGAACTCTAGCCTCGGACTGAAACCGGAGGACGCGAACTTTTCCTCAAGGACCAGCATTACGCTAATTACAAACCGGCTTCAGCGAAGACGTCAAGAATTAAACACCCGCAACACCAACTACCCCCCCCCCCCCCCCCCCCCCCCGCCCCTCCTCTCACTCCCCCAACCACCACCACCACGATCAGGATCAACTCCAGAAAGATGCCGGATTCTGCAACAAGTCTTAATTCTGTCATTTTGCGAATGTTTGGTTTCTCGGCTTTGTCTCAAAACGCATGCTGGTGTGGCGCACTAACCCCTTTCAGCGCGTGTAAAAGGAGCGCTGCCGAGCCGCTTAGAGAGACCGTATGGTTTATGGAGGGCGATCAGATGATCAGAAAAGCGTTTAATTTGGTGTATCCTGATTTAAGTCCTGGAATTAAAAGATGTTGGATAAAATTAGCACAGCAGTATGAAATTTGAGACAAAGCCCTCGTCCTATTATTTTTTGTTGTTTTGTTTTTTTTTTTTTTTTTTTTTTTTTAAAGATTCGTTTCTGTTTCCTTTGTGCAATAATGAATCCAAATTGTTCGGTTCATCCTGAAATGACTTGCGAATTGTTTAATATTATTTCTTTTTGCGCATCCGCTTTAGTTTGCAGAGCCTGTCAGAAGGAGGGAAAGAGAGAGTCTTTTACAGGTTTTGAAACACCTGCGAGTTCCTTTTGTTTCTATGCAAAAAAAACGAGTGATCAGACAAAACCACCCAATGAACGACTGGACATTTTTGCCTCTAACGGAAAAAACGGATATGATGTTAGCAGACAAAACGTGGCGGTGGAATCTGAAAGCTTTGGGTTTGTTTTCCAGCTGTTGGAACTAATATGGCTACCGTTGTCCATGTCAACATCATGCAATCCAATCTGACTAATTGAAACAACTTCCCCGTACGACCAGGCAATGATCCGAAGCATCGGTCCAATTTCCGTAAGCGTTATTTCGAGAGAAAAAAACCCACTAGGCTGGAGTGGAGTGTGTCATAGGACGGCCTTCCCATTCACTACACCTAAATCCTGTTGAACTGCACTCGGATGAACTGAATCACAAGATTCGGCAAACTAACAAAGAAAAAAACATGTGTTTTGGTCAAAGTAAATACTGTTAAATTACCCCGTAAATGTTGCATACAAGCAAAGGAAACATGCGCGTGTCGCCGAAAGACTTCTGCCAGGCGCTGTACATGCACTGTGAAATTCTCAACGTAGGCACAGAAGCGTTTCGGATCGAAACCTCACTCACTTATTTATTTCTAGGCATGTGTCGATAATCATTTAGGTTTAAATTGCATGACGATTGTCGCTGTGAATACTTCAAGGAATGATTAGAGCCAACTCGATATTTATTGCATACGATTATTTAATGACGCTGTTATTTTCATTTGTATTTATATATTTCTTCTACTGTTTTTTTTTTTTTTTTTTTCAATTTACGCACTGCTGTTTTTTTTTTTTTTTTAACACTGTATAAAAAATCCACTCTATGTTCATTTACTAAGTTATTGGAAACAGCAGGTTGAATCAGGAGTTGGTAATACAGGTCAGGTGACTGGAACTTTTTCCAATGTTGAACTGGTTGGCGTGTGCACACTGAGACCTCTGATTTCCTGTCTTGTGGGAGGGTTTAATGTTTTTGTTTTTGTTTTTTTTTTACTCGTCCAGCTCAGGTGTTCTACTTTCTGAGATGCTTTTCTGCTCACCACAGTTGTAAAGAGTGGTGATTTTTGGCTTCCTGTCATCTTGCACAAATCTGACCCTTCATCTCGGATTATTTGTTGCTTTTCCACACCATCCTGTGGAAACTGTATATTTTTTTTTTCGGGGGGTGTCGGATCTCAGGAGCAATACAGTTTCTGACGTTTAAGACGATACATTGCTTCGGTCCAAATCACAGCGCTGATACCTTTTCCTGATCCTAACGTCCACACCGGACATTTAACCGAAGTTAAGTTTACACCAGACGCAAGAACGTTCCTAATAAAGTGTCCGGGGGACGTACAGTACTGCTATTGCGATTTGTAACGGTAACGTCGGCACACGCCCGTACGCTACTGTATTTCGTCTTGGTTCTGCTTTTTTTCCCCTTCTCGCGGCTTCACTGCCGCCTTTATTCGTTCGTGTCCACGAACGTTTTTCAAAAGGGCTGCTAGTTTAGCAACGGTTCGCTAGTTTCGCACGTAGCCGCACGATTTCCGGTATGTCAATCCCGATCGTCTATAACGTTATATATATCCAAGCCTGCGACTCGACCGCAATATTACGATACCTGTTCTTATCGAACAGGCCGTCGCTAGTAAGCAAGCGGACTCGCAAGTAACTTTAGCTAGTTTTATGTAATCGTAAAAATTTACAGCTGTAAAGTTAAAATGAGCAAGATATATTGTTTAGAGATAGTTCTGATTTGAAAAAAAAAAAAGTTACCTCACATAGTTACAAATATAGCTAACTAAGGAGTACCGGCTAGCGCTCGAAACACGCAGCTAGCTCAAATAGCCTAAATTCACTACGTTTTCGAAGCGTTCATGCTAGCAGTAGTGGGAACGGGGAATTATCGGCACATGTCTAAATTGTTTTGATCCTGATTATAGAAATATTATATATATATTTGGCTCTCCTTTGTGTTTGTTCTCCTGGTCACACTTTTCAGACTCAGGTACTACCCCCTGTTCCCTCCCCGCGATGAAATCAGCTTTCCTAGCGTTATATTGTGTTATCATATATATATATATATATATATATATATATATATATATATATATATATATATATATATATATATATATATATATATATATATATATATATATATATATATATATATATATATATATATATATATATATATATATATCTATAATAGATTTATTTGATTTTTTTTTTTTTTCCAGAAGAAAAATATTTTACGAAAGAATCACTATGTATATTTAAATTGTGTGCGTTACTGTTTAGCTGAATGAAACATGTACTATAGTAAAGAACGATTATTTAGACTTTCGAGCAAATTTAGACTCTGAATTGCGATTTATTTATTTATTTATTTATTTTATTGATTTGTCAATAACCAAAAGAAGAAAATCCCAAATATCATTGCTCCTGTTGGAAAAAACTCACAAATCACTGACACTGGAGACTCCTTCCATAGAGGTTCAATAAATGCATCCTTGTCCTGTTTATTAGTATATATACAGTACACTGTATGGACAAAATTATTGGGACACTTGAATTACCCTCCGAATGTGATGATTCATTCTGAACCCACAGTTGAAGGCAGACAATTGTATACGACGGCTTTGGATGTTGGAGCATTACATTTGTTTTAGACCAGTAGTCCCCAACCCCGGGTCTGTGGACCTGTACTGGTCAGTTGGTAGAGGAACACAGGAAGAATACACAACTTCCATTATTTCCATTTTATTTATTATTATCTGATTCTGAACTATGTTTTATTTTGGAAAATTAAGATTTTCTCCGCCACATCTGTCTTATGGCTCTCGCTCTTGCCTCGGTCACATGACTTACCTACATCCGCTAACCAACCCTAAGGGGCTGCTCCGGCCGTTAGCACATAATACCGGTAAATTTATAAAGCCCTGAGCTAGCAAAATGAACAAAAAAACAAATATCTTTGGAAAGAGAAAAAGAGAGCTGCATTTAACAAACAATACCAGGAGTCCTACTTGAAACTTGCGACAGGTCATTCCCGCTCACCAAACCCCGCCCAAAACCGCTTCTGCAAGCCTTCTGCATTATAATAATGTTAAATTTATGATATATATATATATATATATATATATATATATATATATATATATATATATATATTATGTATGTTATAATTTATGCTGCGTGTATCATTTTATTTTGTTGTATTTATCCGTCATAGCTTAAAGGCCGGTCTGTGAAAATACCTCTTATTCACAAGCACCTCATCAAAATCCAATAGATGACCCAATGAGGCAAGCGAGTGAAGGAAAAGCACCCAACAAGCACTTAGCACCTCAGGGAAAGATTGTTGGAGGTCCTTTCTAGGTGACCACCTCAAAAGATAGACACTTTGTGTGTGTGTATGTGTGTTTGTGGGTTTGTTTGTTGTTGGAACCCATAGCCGCCCTGGCTCAGCATAGGTGGAATATGTGTAGTAATCCATTCCTAATATATCTTATTAAGGTACTCCTTCATTTCAAATGAAGCATCCTGAAAAAACACGCTGAGAAAAAACATACATACATGTTATTTATTTCAGTCATGACATGTTCGATGAGCTCAAAGAAAGTGGTTACGTAATAAAAACAAAACCCCGAAGCTCAAGCGTGCCGAGCCTCCCTGCGTTTTCATACTTATACCACATAATGCCTTCTTTTTTCGTGTTATCAAGGTCATTTCCCTTTGTTGCTATTTCCCCCTCTTTTCTTGGACTCTCCTCCCGTCTTCAGTTCTTTTTTTTTCTCCCCCATTTCCCATTAGTTCTTATCACCCAGTCCTCCTCACTTTCTAGACCACCGTATTTGGACTTCCTGTTAACCTTGGTCACCTAGGTTTAGTTACAAAATACAAAATAAACTGGCCTTGTATAGAAAACCCTCTACATTTTGGTCTCTCCTCATTTTATTCTATCCATCAATTGTTTTCTTTCTCGTTTTTTATACAGACTTTTCTTCCTACTTCTGCAACGGGTAGGTTTTCACTTTTATTCTTATTTTATATTGCTGGCTTAGCAGTCAGCATGTTCGCCTCACACCTCCAGGGTTGGGGATTCGATTTCGTGTGTGGGGAGTTTGCATGTTCTCCCCGTGTCCCGTGTTTTTTCTTCTTCTCCAGATTGGCACGTTGGAACATTGTCCCTAGTGTGTGAATGTGAGTGTCTGTGCGCCCTGCGATGGGTCCGGCATTCCATAAAGGGGGTGTTCTTGATACCCGAAGAGGCCTGAGATAGGCACAGGTGAGAACCCACGACCCAAGAAGTCCGGATAAAGTGGTAGAAGATGAAGATATTACCAATTTGAGCTCATATTATATATATATATATATATATATATATATATATATATATATATATATATATATATATATATATATATATACAATTTTATATTCATAAATTTCACTGTATTACTCCTACTATCTGCGCATGTCACAACACACATTAACTACTCTATGTTACTGTATATAATCTAAACGTATCCACCAGCAACCAAAACCGGAACATAATTCCATACCATATAAAGTGGAGTCACATTTAACAATTAAATGTAACAATTAAAATAACAATTAAAGCAGCCGTTAAAAAGTCTACATAGAAATGAAGAAGCAATTAATTAATTAACAAGAAATTAAGATTAAAATAATCATTTCGAGAGTTAAATATAAAATAATGAATCGAGTTTGTGACAATTAATTATAGTATTAAAACAGGTAAAGTATTAATTTATTTATGGTAAACATGGTAAATATGAATTTAATGTATATATATATATGTCTATAATATATGTATATATATATATATATATATAGCATACCGTATAACTGAGTTTGGAAAAGCTCTCGAGCTGCAGCAGGAAGTCGGACTGTACCAATGCGTACAAAGTAGTGGGGGGAGCGTTTGTATCATAACACGCGAATTTAAACTCGATCTTGGCTTTGTTTTATTTGTACAATACATTCCGAGTATCTTAAACTATTTTGAAGCGGATATCTCGTTTCCCCGTATCGCACACACGTGGTTCATCAATGATCGATAATGTGTACAAATCCGGAGCTCATCCGCGTAGTGGTTCGGTCCAGTGTCATTAGTTCTCTTTAGTGTTTGCCAATGTTGGAGGTCTGGCCGCGGACAGAGGTAAAGCAATCCCGCATTGCACGGCGGAGTGTATGTGTGGGGGGGAGTAGAAGGGTTTCGCGCTGGGCTGTGACCCGAGTTCGCTGCGTTTGTGTGTGTTCGAGGTGTGTGTCGGGCTGTTAAAGCTGCTCAGGGATGCGACGGACAGGTTTGGGTCGGATGCGCCAAAGGGGGAGTTGAGAGATTCAGCCATGATGGATAAACCCAGGGCTAGCAGCTAACCGTGCAACGCTGAATTAAAGCGTTGATCAAACAAGGACGCATATGCTTTCTAGCCGTTTGTATCCTGTGTATCAACCTGGAAAGGATTTTGACACTGTCTGCGCGGACGGAAACCCGCACGGGAAAGCAGAGCTCCACGAAAGCAAGCTGTTCCTAATAATCTGGCCATTCAGCCAGTAGAGCTCCGGAGCTGAACCCAAACATCACACTCAGTGCAGAATGAATGATCGTTTTATTTACAATGATCAGTTTTAACGATCGTTGACAAGCTGACGGGATTCCCTGCCTGACTCTTGTCAATGTATGATGATGTGTAGACACTCCGCCAGTTCCATAGATCAATCCCAGTTCAGTGCTTAAAGGGGATTTGCACCTTCAAACACAAACCATGTCTGTCTACTGATACTTCTGGTCTAATGTCATCATCTGTTGGTATTGCTATCATATACGATTTCTTCTCAAAGAGATGATGTCATGATGTCACATGTGGATTCTGATGATTGATGATTATGATGTTGATGGTGCGTTTTGTAAATTCAGCTTTTACGTTTAATAAGGCCTCAGTATTCAGCCACATGCGGTAAGATGGGTATTCTGTACTTTTGAAACTAATAAAAACTAGGATTTAGTGTCACCAGGCGAATCCAGTACGGAAAACGTAGCGTGAACGTAGTGGAATCGGTTGGAACAACAATGAATGGGTCATGTGACTTGATCAGGAGTGCATATAATATATTATGACCTCATGTGAATTCTTGTTTGTGACGGAACGTCCGAAGCGTGAAGGCAAACAAGTGTCAATAATAATAATGACAGCATGGAAATGGTGTGAATGAGTTGAACCTTTGTGTGTCTCGGTTTTGAGCACAGCATATGGGTAACGCAAGTACGTAGGGACGATTCGGACCCCATCACATGAATGGAACGTGAAGGTTTCTTGATTATGGCGACGTCACGTGAGCCGTGTGAACAGCAAATGCTTATGACATCGTAGTGTGAGCGCAAATTGGTCTGGATGTTTGAAAAATAAAATCGTGCGAGTAGAGTGAAAATCACTTCTGGCCAAATTGCTCAAGTGGTGTGAAAACAAACGCTTTGCAGTTATGGCATCACATGAGTAGGGTGAAAGTGATTGATTCATGATTATGACATCATGTGAGTAGTGTGAAAGTGATTGATTCTCGAATTATGACATCACAAGAGTTGTGTGGAAGTGATTGTGACATCATGAACATGGTGTTTATATATGTTCATGATGTCACCAATGTTTCTAAAGTAATTTGAAATAGATTTTTTTAAATATTTTAAAAATTTTGATTAATATTTTTCTGCAATCACGAAAAATGATATATTTTGCATCGTGATCCAGTACGGATCAGGGATCAACCGTGAGCTGTTACACCACTGTTATGTATATACAGTGTGTTCAAAAAGTCCCTCCTCAGTGGCGCGTAGAGCAGGTAGTGGCGCACGTTTTTTTAAAAACTGGGAAATTTCATGCAGCTTTTCTGGAGACAGGAATACCATACACCATACCATGAATATACCACACTATACTGTGCAAGATGTAATAAAAAAATACACGAGTAATGTAATAATATTGAGGTTATTTAAACAAGCACTTTCACATGACTTGCTCTACATGGACACTGGAGGAGATTTTTGAATGCATTGTATTTGTATTTTGATGTAACATTAAATTAACATTAAGCATTAAATGGGTTACTTTTCACTGCTATACTTTCATGCAATTTCAGCAATAAAATGCAGATTTCTTTCGAAAAAGAAAGCTAAATTAGTTTCTCATTTTAAGAGTCTTGCCTTATTTTTTCTCTCCCAGGGAGGTGGGAGCTCAGTGGTTAAGGCATTGGCCGCTGAACCTGACCTCGCTTTGACAATAAACTCTCACAATGCAAGCAACTGTTACGCGCAAAGTGACGGCATCCCGCCACTAGAGTGCAGTGTATCGTTTACCAGCGTTTACCGAGGCCCATTTTTCCAGAGATTGGAATTGAGGATCTCAAAATGTACAGGAAGTGAAAAATGTATGCAAATCGAAGGCACTTCCAAAAAAGATGGGAAAAGCGCTATGTCTTTTGTGTTATGAGGCGGCGTAGCTGATCAAAGACTATACAGTGTCTTATAGTTACAACTGGCCCTACGCGGCGTTCCATAATGCTGACGTGGCCCACGGTGACGATGAGTTTTTTTTGTACCCCTGTTCTAAATGGTCCCCTTGCACAGCAACACATCACTTTCAGTGAGTTCCTGCCTTTTCTGGAATATATGTCCTCGGAAGTCGTCTTTTCTAAGCCTGGATTAGGAGAAGAGCCTGTAGGAGCTAAATCTGGTGAGTAGAGAAGATGCAGAAGTGAGAGCAGGCAACTTGTCCTCCGACTATCATCATAGACAAGTTGCTGAATGGTTTTCGGGAAGGTCTTCTTGTTGCCTACCAACACTGTTATTCTATCTCTGAAGTTCCGCTAAAAAAACACCTCGTATAAAACCCCAGCCTCAAAGGTCCCTGTGGACGATTTGAGCAGTTTTGACGGTCAGAATTGCACTATTTTGATACTATATGCTATACAATGTCTATTTAGCCAGACGCCTTTGGAATTTGCTCAGTTCAGTCACTTCATTATCAGCCAATGAAAATACAGAGTAGATACTGAGCAGGTCGAGTTGAAGGCGAGGTCAACGGCGTCGAAGCCTTAAATTGATGCTGTAAATACGACAATCTCAGCTGCGCCTCGGAAAAACAGCAGCACTATTGATTGTCCGATTCACACCCGGGACACCTGCGAGTCCTGACCTCAATTCTGCAGACGCTCGGCTTTTTCCGCCTCCGCGTCGAAACTGGAGAAGGACATCGTCTTCCCTGGTTTGAAACCGATTTCCTTCGTCCTCTGTTGGCGGACCAGGGGGCCAAAGCAGTTATTCATGTGTTTTGTGAGTGGACAAGCAATTTTTCCAGAGCAGTTCAAAACCACGCTACTACAAATTTCAAACTCTTAAAACATCCGTCTTTTAGAAATGTGTTCATGCTAGTTGGACTTCAAATACCTGGTCGTAAAGGTCTCAGGGCATCTATACGTGTGAACTGAAGTTTTCTCTCTTTTCTCTCGTTTCCAGATATAGAGCATGGCTCAAGTGAAAGTGCAGACCTCCGCACACGCCGTGCCTTCCATCAACGGCACTTTGCCCACCGTCCCACCAGGTGTGTGTGTGTGTGTGTGCTTGTGTGTGTGAGTATTGTTGAAGGACCATTTATTTATTTGTTTATTTGTTGTCATATCGTTACTGAATGTGTTTACGTTGCAGCTCCTCCCCAGGATCACATGGCAAACCCTAAAGAGAAAACACCGATGTGTCTGGTGAACGAGTTAGCCCGTTTCAACCGGGTCCAGCCGCAGTACAAACTGCTGAACGAGCGGGGGCCTGCACACGCCAAGGTGGAGCTCGTTTGCTTCGTGTCCAGAAAACGTCAACTAATCTCAATACACTAATATTATTGTAAAGTAGTAAAAACGAAACACACATTTGTGTATATATATATATATATATATATATATGTGTGTGTGTGTGTGTATATGTATATACATATATACATATATACACAAACACACATGTATATATTAGAGCCGCCCAGATCAAACATCCGGCAACTAAAATTGTCCGTATGGGAACACTACAAAATTGCCGTTTGGTGTGTGTGTGTGTGTGTGTGTGTGTGTGTGTGTGTGTGTGTGTGTGTGTGTGTGTGTGTGTGTGTGTGTATATGTATATATATATATATATATATATATATATATATATAGATATAGAGATATAGAGATGGTGTGGGTGTGTGTGTGTGTATATATATATATGTGTGTGTGTGTGTGTGTATATATATATATATATATATATATATATATATATATATATATATATATATATATACGTGTAAAAATGTATATGTATATATAAAATCCGCCAAGATCAAACATTAAGATTAATCCCAGTTTAATATTCCAATATTTACTGCTGAACGTGTCTCTAATTGTGTGTGTGTGTGTGTGTGTGTGTGTGTGTGTGTGTGTGTGTGTGTGTGTGTGTGTGTGTGTGTGTGTGTGTGTGTGTGTGTGTGTGTGTGTGTGTGTTGTGTGTGTTTGTGTGCAGATCTTCACTGTACAGTTGTGTTTAGGTGAGCAGATATGGGAAGCGGAAGGTTCCAGCATTAAAAAGGCTCAGCACTCAACGGCTAATAAAGCACTGACGGAGAGCTCGCTGCCCCGCCCCCCGCCACGCATCACGAAACCAGACACACACACCAATCCAGGTAAGACAGCGGAACGCATCGGTTCTAGAGCAGCACCCCGCGACCACCGAGCTACCACTAGTGGGCCCTTGAGCAATGACCCTTAACCCTCAATTGCTCAGTCTGTACTTCAGAGAGTGGACTCGATCCCTGCTATACGAATTGCTGGCTCTAAAACTGGTCCGGTTTGGGGAACAAAAAGTGGCCATTCTTGTGCTTTTTGGGACCATTTTGTTCTTCCGGTTTAAAAAGTTCCATCGAGCTGCCCTCATTGGCTGCACATTACGCATATATTACACATATAAACGTCATTGGGTCGACTCCCATTATTCATGAGCAATGTTACATTATACGTGACTCGTCTAATCCAATAACCGCAAACTGTGACACGACCCGTGCTGAAGAATTGCCATCCTCATAATCCAGACTGTACTGTGTTAGAATCTCAGTTCTAGAACCCTGGGTTCCAATGTTCTAGATGCTTTAGTGTCATGGTTCCAGAACCCCAAAAGTGATGCACTCGTTCTCTCAGTTTAAAGCCATATATAATCTGTATTATAAAAGTATTTGCATCGGCCAAGCAAAGATCTACATCTAGGGGTGTAACTCTGAGGTTTTCAGGAGCTTTTTTTTTGTCAAGTTTTGTGGCACAATGGGATAAGGAGTCACAGGGTTCTATTAAGGGTTCTTTTAAGGGTTCTTGGCGCTTTCTCTTTTTCCACTCTAATGTCTGATCGTGCTTCTCAGGCAGCATCACCCCCACTGTGGAGCTGAATGGATTGGCGATGAAGCGAGGAGAACCGGCCATCTACAGACCACTGGAACCCAAACCCCTCCACAACTACAGGGTCAACTATAACTTCAGAGGAATATTCAATCAGAGGTGAGGAACTGAAACGCAGATGCTGCAGTAGGTCTGCGGAGTGTGTGTGTGTGTGTGTGTGTGTGTGTGTGTGTGTATGTATATATATATGTGTATGTATATATGTGCGTGTATGTATATATATATGTATGTATGTGTGTGTATATGCATTATATATATATATATATATATATATATATATATATATATATATATATATATATATATATATATATATATTATTGTTATTATTATTGTGTTGCCTTATAATTTCCAATTATGTCCACATGGGGGCAGAAAAGGTTTATCTTTAAAAGAAACGTTGACTAATTTTTTTTTAATTAAAAATATTGTCAATTCTTAGGCCTCTGTATAGTAGAGTGTACTGCTATAAATGATTAATAATTGTAGTATATGTATATATCTATATAAATCAATTCTGTACCTGCACTTATTATGTACACTTGTATTTTTATGCATTTCACTTCTGATTGATATATATATATATATATATATATATATATATATATATATATATATATATATATATATATATATATATATAATTGAGTCAATTATGGGAGTAAATGGTGTATTTATTAGAAATGATATACCTAAGTATTTTTAGTAAATTGATTATTCGATGGATGCATTGCAGTGCTGCAGTTTTGGCCACTTGGGCCTGGAGTTTGTTGAAACAAACTGACTACATTTGCCATTCGACTACATTTGGTGTGTGTGTGCGATGTTGTGTTCGTTTCTAGCCAAGCTGTTCTTTGAAATTGAATTTCTACACACAGTAATGAATGAATGTCAACAGGAAATAACAGTCCTGCTGAGTTACACAGGCGATTACACACACAGACGGTTTTACACACACACACACACACACACACACACTGTCAGAGCGCCGAGATCAGCGGGGATGAAACAGTGACAGCGTGGCACACGGTCTCATCCTGTCCCATCCTAAACGCTCAGACGGAGCTTTCGGAGCAGTAAGACAGCAAGGAGCCGAGGCAAATCCGATCTCTGCTAGATGACATCATTCCGGAGCAGGCAGACTGGAGAATGAGAGAAAGAGACAGACAGACAGAGAAGATGAAGAGAGGCAACAAAAAAGGGGTGTTGAAGATAAAATGTCAAAGAGAAAACACATAAATGGGAGAGGTAGAGAAGGAAGAGAATAGACGGGGAGAAGAGATGTAAATGGGGCAGAGACAGAAATAGGAAAACAGAGAGGGAGTTGGAAAGAAACTGCGCAAAAAAGAGAAGATAGAGGGATGAAAAAAGTGGGGAGAGGAAGCAAAGAGGGAACATGAAGTGGTCCATGCAAGAATAAAATAAAAGAGAGAGAGATGGGGGACTACAGGAGAGTGAGACAAATAGAAAGGAAAACAAACAGGTGGAGAGAGAGATGGGCAGAAAAAGAGACACATAGAGGAATGGGAGATAGAGAGAAAGTTTGGAGGAAGGATACAGGTATATAGGAATGGGGGAGAGAGAGAGAGAGTGAAAACAGGGGAAAAAACGGTAAATGGTCACAGAAAGAAAGATGGAAAGAAGCAGAAAGAGATACATATGCAGAAAGAGGGATGGAAAGAAGCAGAAAGAGATACATATGCAGAGAGATGGAAAGAGGCAGAAAGAGATACATATGCAGAAAGAGAGATGGAAAGTTGTAGGCAGAAAAACTGAGAAAAGTCATGTTTAGAAAGAAAGAGGAGGGAGGCAGAGGTGGGCAAAAAGAAAGGGAGATGTAGAAAGAGGGAGAAAGGCATGCAGAAAGATAGTGCAGGGAAAGGAAGAGGAATATAGAAGGAGGTAGGCAGAAACAAAGACATAAGGCAAAAAAAAAGAGTTGAGGGATTTATTCTGCAAGATTGGAGATTGTATGGAAGGGAAATAGATGGATATTATCTCTCTCTTTCTCTCTCTCTCCCGCTCTCTCTCTCTCTCTCTCTCTCTCTCTCTCTATATATATATATATATATATATATATATATTTACGTATATGTGTGTATACATACATATATGTATACATATATATATGATATATATATATGTGTGTGTGTGTGTGTGTGTGTGTGTGTGTGTGTGTGTGTGTGTGTGTGTGTGTATGTATGTGTATATATATAGATATATATATATATATATATATATATATATATATATATATATATATATCTATATATATATCTATATATATATATATATATACACACATACACACATACACACACATGCATATAGCAGCTGCCTAATATATCCCACCCACTAGCAGGTTCCATGATGAAGACATAATCAGTTTTATTCACTTCACCGCTCATAATGTTAATGTTGGCGAAAGTGTAAAGTCTGGGGTATTTTTTTTTTCTTGTGTGAGTTTTAGCGTAATATTGTGTCTCCACCAATTTGTATAGCTTCAAGTGTAAACTTGGAAAGAATGACGGACAGTCAGTAAAGGAAAGACCCGATAGGGGAGCCGAAATTCCAAAACAAGGGAACCAATAAGGAACCACAGCGGCCTCCGCCCGATAGCGGGATTATAATAATGGAAATGAATCGATTGCGGTTTGCTTGTTTCCGCTGCTGCTCGACTTCCCTAGCTGATTTGTGTATGAGTGTGCGATTGCGTCAGCGCGGTGGCGTTCAGCTGGAACAATAACGAGGCAAGCCAGCCACGCTGAAAATGATGATATTTCCTGCTCTGATACTGAGCGGAGAGAGAAACATGCTCATGGGAACACCTGAACTGCAGCGCCGTTTTCTTATCATAAAGTCATCATTAGCAAGATGCAACGCAATGTTTTAGCCCGCGTGATTCAGCGTCCGCGACCTTTTGTGGGCCTCAGGCGAATCTCTGCGGAATTCTGGTGGGAGTGTCGGAATGGAATGGACGCATTGTTGCTAAACAACCTTTGAAACGGTTCAGTGGTTGACGATACGATTTAGCATCGGTATAGTTTTCCCACGAAATACGCACAAAAGACACAAAAATTGCAGGTTATACTCAGATATTTGCTTTCCTGCCCACGACAAGTACTTATTGATGTTACTCTAGACTGTGTTCATTCTCTAGTCTGATCTCTGTTAACAAGGCTTGTTTTTTCCCTGAATGTTTTTTGTGTTTTTGCACCACTCTGCGAAAAGTTTTAGAGACTGGTGGGTTTGAAATTCCCAGGCGGTCAGCTGTTTCTGAAGTTCCCAAAACACTATTCCTCCACCTTTTGATGTTTAATAAAAGATAACATTGACCATTTCTCTGTACGATTTTGCTTCAACTTGATTGGCGGCATGGACGTGCAGGTGTTCCTAATAAAGTGGATAACTGAATTGTTAATGCCAGAATTGTGGCTTTAAATTCCGTAGATTAAAGCTAGGTACGGTACATTAGCTAGTACAAAGTAAAAAAGAAAAAGATTACACTAACATTAACGAGCAGCCGTTTTATCAAAACATAGAATTGTAGGGTCACTGCCACACTCCGTGTGTTTGAAAAGAGTGTTTGCTAACTTGGATAATTTACCTGCTAGCAAGCCGTATATATGTGTACAAAGCCTAGGGTTTGGTATCATTTTACTTTCGTCGATTCTGATTCCCAGTTTCGATTCCAAAACATTGCTTAGTCATCGTCGGTCGTGACTCCTTGCTTTCAACATGTTCGTTTATTACGATAAATACACTTAGCTTTGTCCTTGGTTTTTACAAATCTTTTACAAGCCCATCATGTAAATCAGGGGTGTCCAAACTTTTTGTAAAGAGGGCCAGATTTGGTGAGGTGAAACTATGTTGGGGCCGGCGATTCAGTCTGACATTCCTTGAACATTAAAATTAAATGCAAATTAACAAATTAATTATTTTTTTTATTGCAAATAGCAGACTTTTTATTTCTTCACACATAACACACAGAAATCTAAACAAGTTTTTACTAAAATGACTTTGTCTTTCATATATTAAGGCCATATAAACTAAAGAAAACATTCAGGAAGATACATATAAATTTTCATTTAAAACATTATATATTATTCACTATTAAATGGCAAGTGTAAACCTCTAAATCCAAATCCTGTGAATAGGAAAACAACACTAACATTGATCTTATTCTGAAGTACAAAATGAGGGCAGATAAAACTAAAATGTTATTTTATTTGCCTTAATTGATGAATACAGATTTTATAGATTTGCATCCTTCTTCTCTGACCTTTACGCGAGAGTGCAGCTACAGGTATTCTGGTGAAATTTAAAATAGATACTGTTGGTCAACAGTGCTGGTGGGCCGCATATTATTGATTTTATGATGGAGACTGCGGGCCGGGGGAAATTTGAATACGGGCCGCATTTGGCCCCCGGGCCGGACTTTGGACATGCCTGATTTAAACCAATGTTTAGACTACCACATAAGGTCCTGGAAGATTGGACTTGTGGAAGGTCCTGGCAGAGTGCCTTGTGGAAAACAAAATGTACCCAGGTATCTATGAGTAACCGAAATTTTTAATTTCATAACGAATATTCGATCCTTCATCTTAAGTATACGATTCCAGAATAATTTTGCAGATTCATTTTAATAGCACTGATCTTGATTCGATCCTAGAATTACTTAGATAGCAAACTGGGACGGTATCCCTCACAGAATTTCTTTCCCGGTCACCTCACGTAAATCCTCTGGAATGAACCGGATCAGGAAGGCAGAAATAAAATGTACTCCAACCTGTGAAGAAAAAAAAAAAAACACCAAGTTTTACCAGGAGCATAGCAAACCTGAATGTTTGGGGAAAAATAACTGCTAAAACTGCTATTCATGCTAAGAGAGCATTTTTCAATGAAATCCAGCAGAAAACCTGTATTTAAAGCACCATGTTTCTCTCAAAAAATAAAAGTCTAGGTGCCAGATTCAATAAACTCCATTTACACTTTGTTTTTAAGCAGAAATGAATCAAGGCCACCTCAGCATTCAGTAGAAAAACTAGCTAGGCTAGCTAACAGCTAACAGGCTAACTGTGAAGAAACGTCATTCTAAAACACAATACGTCGCGTGTGTGTATTGGGAGCAGCATCAGACAGCATCGGTTTCATGATTTCAGGGTGTGGGTATGTGTTGGTGTGTGTGTGTGTGTGTGTGTGTGTGTGTGTGTGTTCGGAACAGCTGTGTGTGATTTAGAGGTTTTTGTGAATCATCACCAGCCCTCCCTCATAAGCCTCATATCGAAAGCTCGATCGCCAGCGGAGATTTCCTTCTCCGTCCTTATCTTGTTGGTTTAGTAAAGAGCAGCGGCGTCCAAACATTTCGAGGTCAGATAGAGGAAACAAACGGTGCGTCACGGGCGGTGATCTGTACTTACAGAAATAACGCCATCAACAGGTGTAAACGATGTTGGGATTCGTATACTTGTCGTATAGAAACAAATATATTAGAACACCTGAAATTTGCAGCCATTTTTTTTTTAAAAAAGCACCAAACTGGAGGCACATAATTATCTTTGGATGCCCTAGCATAATTTTATTATTTCACGATCTCGATCCATATATATACGATCTCATTTCTAAACGACGGCGATTCACTTTTGAGTATAGGTTAAGTCTGCGCATCTACGCTTACCCTACGCTGTAACATGCCGCGCACCTCTCCAAAAAAGTAACTAGGCATCACGTCGACGCAGAGTGCAACCTCTGTGATTGCTATTTATATTCATTTATATTTATATTATATTATTATTTAAATTATTATAATAATGCAGCTATATATGAATTTTACAGAAACATTAAAGGAATCATTTTTCCGATTATTTTCACAATTTTCTTTCAAACGCGAATCGAACGCCAGTCACTCTACACTTAATGTACCATTTGTCAAAATAAAACAAAACACGGTGTCGCTTCCTGAATGAGGAGTTTTCCTCTTTAATCTTTCTTTCTACTGGAAACCGACTGCTACGCAAAGCTCTCTACCACTATATCCGATCTTCCCTCGGGTCATGGGGAGCCTGTGCCTATCTTGGGCGTCAATGGGCATTAAGGCAGGGGCTGGATATATCCTGGATGGAATGCCAACCCATCGCAGGACACACACACACACACACAATTACACACACACACACACACACACACACACACATTCATACACTAGGGACAATTTTTCCAAGTTGCCAATCTAACCTACCGTGCATGTTTTTGCACCCGGGGGAGGAAACCGGAGAACCCGGAGAAAAAACCCCCTGAGCACGGGGAGAACATGCAAACTCCACACACACATGGCCGAGACGGGAATCGAACCCGGACCCTGGCGGTCTGTGGCAAACGGTTCAGAAACTCCTGATTAGATAATAAGATAAGCCCCACGCACACACACTTGCGCAAACAGCTTTCCGCTGTCAGAGCAACGTAATTTCGGTGAGTTGCGTTAATTGTTGGGTTAATTTTTAAAAACATTTTTTCCTGCTCGGGTTCGATGCAGCTATAATGAAGCTGGAATTGAAAAAAATGAACTACTGTTAAGCCCAATCAAAATGCAAGTCACGGAATGTCTTAGGAAAGAACTGGAAGAAAGTTCTGCCTTTCCCAGCATTAATATCCCTGAAATTATAGCGTGGCGCTATGGGCGAAGAATTAGCACTTTTTTTTTTCCCTTCCCCTCAGAAAAGGAGCACTCTGTTCAAAAAAGCCTTGTATCTTGTATATCATAACACCAGAAGAATTTTAATTTCCTCAAGTTCATTTGAGTGTCAGGACACCCGGATGTTCCTTGCTGCGTCGACGCCGGAGACGAACCCGGGTGAGGGCGTACGGGCCCTGGAGTCACCCCGGAGTCGCATTTTAAGCGGAATCGGCTAAAAAAAAAAAAAAGCATACAGTCTCTTTTAAACCCCCTGCATTCATCGTGTCCAAACACATGAGATTTAGTTATGCAGTGACGCTGAACGTCGTTCAAGAGTGTGATAGTTTGGAAAGAGCATAAACTGCACGGCCGAAATGGCGGATACTTTTTTCAACTTTCTCCAAAGTCGTGTATTGCGTTCGTTTTAGCGATCCCGATTCCAAACGGCGAACCAACCGCAGACGCTTAGTCATGCTTCCTGATTCCTTTAGTTGCCACAAACTTTACAGCGTGGCTTAGGCTTGTTGATTGTCTGAAGTCGCAAACCCGGAGCATTTTCATACGGCCGATGAAACCACGCCCCCTCTTAGAAACGAACTCTTGGGATTCGTCAGCATGTTGTATGTGTTGTAAGCAGCGGGAGGCGGAGAACTACGGAGTCGTACAATGATTTTCAAAATCGCCATAAACACAAATTAATCGATAATGTGAATATTATTATTTTCTCACTGTACCCATAATCGAATTTTGCCAAAAAAAGACGATTCAGTTCAATCACCCAGCTCTATCTTGAGCACCGACCTCCCCCAAATCTAGTGGACGAGTAGAGATTATCGTTGGAACGAACACGTAACTTTCGTCCACATACAACAATTCAATTCAACGTTTAATGGGTGAAATAAATAAATAAATGAACCTCTGAGGCGGGTCACGGTGGCTTAGTAGTTGTCACGTTCGCCTAACACCGCCAGGGTCCGGGTTCGATTCCCGTCTCGTCCACGTGTGTGTGGAGTTTGCATGTTCTCCCCGTGCCTCAGGAGGTTTTTCTCCTGGTTCTCCGGTTTCCTCCCGGTCTAAAAACATGCACGGTATGTTGATTGGCACCTTGGACCTCCATCCAGGGTGTATCCTGCCTTAATGCCCATAGACGCCTGAGATAGGCACAGGCTCCCCGTGACCCGAGGGACGATCGGATATAGCGGTAGAAGATGAATGAATGAATGAACCTCTGATGTGTCTCATGTCGCACTTTTCGCCCTGGCTGATATAAATGTCATTTCATTGCCTCGGGGATGTTTTTAATAATCGTTTTCACCCGATTATCATTTTCTCCGAAGCTCTTTGATGACCGATGTACTCTGGCTGGATTTCAGTCTTCCGCCATCAAATGCCAACAGATGCGCGAGAGATAATAGAACTGTGAGATTTGGGACACAACCCGCGGAGCTGCGAGTTCGCTTCTCTGCGGTAATCCAAGACAAACATAACTCTGATCATGCTAATTCTGATGCGGTTTACGAACAGGACACTGCACTCGCCAAAAACATTGTTTGAGGAAGCATGAACATTATGGAATAAAAAAAAAACAACCTTTTATGCTGTATGTTTTAGTAGATTTGTGTGTGTGTATGTGTGTGTGTGTGTGTGTGTGTGTGTGTGTGTGGCGCTTCTCCCCCTTTCCTCCTCCTGTTAGGTGTTCCCACTTTGGCTAGCGTTCCTTTTTAATTCAGACCAGACGGCCCTCTCTCTCCTTCTCTCATTCTCACTCACTCTCTCTCTCTCTCTCTCTCTCTCGCTGTGTGTGTGGTGTGTGTGTGTGTGTGTGTTGGTGTGTGTGTGTATTTTTAAGCGCAGTTCCTTTCCCACGCTGCGGCACCTGTATTCACCCACCATGACACCCGAATCCGTCCCCCGCACCCCCACCCCCCCCACACACACACACACACACACATACACACCCCAGCCCAAACCCCCTCCTCCTGAAATGAGGCACCCCGTGGAATTCTGGGAGCGACCTGCAGCATCACTGTGTAGAAAGTGTTCTCTTTTACAGCTGGATATAGCGAGAATTGGGAGAAAAGAAATTAAATGAGTCAATTTAATGTATATATATGTGTGTGTGTGTGTGTGTGTGTGTGTGTGTGTGTGTGTGTGTGTGTGTGTGTGTGTGTGTGTAATGTATGTATAAATCACTTCATTTCATAGCTTTTCTCTCTCGTAGTGAGGAGGATATGTTTGTTAGATTTTGTACCCAATCATATTTAAGCCGTCACATCACGTGACCAGGACCAAAGAACTCGTGAGTCCCGAGGCCTCCTGTAGCAGAAAAGTAAATGTTGCTTGAAGCTGTTGATTTAACCAGACGGACTTTGAGTTGCCCCACCCCACCGGGGTGTGTACAATAATGTAGACGCTTTCACAACCTTTGATTGGTCGGTCAGAGCTTCTGCTAG
>JACRUU010000018.1:14588068-14638068 GCA_030449085.1 Kryptopterus vitreolus
GTGTTACCGGAAAGACACCGATTGAAGCAGACGCCCTTATCCAGGGCGACTTAAAACTGAGCAATTGAGGGTTGAGGACCTTGCTCAGGAGCCCACTAGTGGTAGCTTGGTGGTGGTGGGATTTGAACCTTCCAGTCCAGAGGCCAGTGCCTTAACCACTGAGCTCCCACCTCCCGAGTGACACAAAGACAGATGTTGGCGGATTCTTATAACGTCTGTGCGGCCCTGGTGACCCACAGACAGGTATTAATACCGACCCGGTGTTGGGGAGCACTGATTTAGACAATCATCAGATAGACAGACAGATGGATTAACAGATGGGCAATGGGGGACAAATGCAGACACGTTCATTGAAAAAATGATCGGTGGCTAACAGACGGACCAGATGATGATTCGGCTCGGTGGTGGATGAACAGACAGACACAATGATAGAGCAGACAGACAGCAGACGGATGGATGAGCGGAAACGGTTAGGTACACAGACTGTCAAATGGAGAAACAAACAGGAAGACAGACAGATACATGTGATGGACATAGACATTCCGAGTGAGAGGACAGGAATCGGCAGACAGACAATTATAGACAGATGGTGGACAGACGGTCTGCAGTGAAGACGGACAGAGAGACGATGGACATGTGCACAAGCCGAAAGACAGGCGGACAGAAGAAACGGAAAGATCTTTGCGAAGGCTTATGGACAGACCAGACGAGTGTGTGGCTAGACAGGTAAGTAAAGAGGTGGAAAGACAGAGGTGGGGGACAGATGGAAAGACTGCAGGTGTATAGACGGACGGACAGACAAACAGACAGACAGAGATTCAATGACGTTCAGACCTGGATATTTCCCTCCTTGTGTCTGTCTGTCTCTTTCCCTGTCTCTGAGTCATGTGCCCGAGTGTGTATCTCCAGGGCAGACGCATCAACACACCATACAAAAGAGTCTTTCTTTGCCCGCCGTGTCTCGGTATCTCTTCTCGTCCTCACATCCTGCCTTTACACTGATCGGAGCACGCCGTCTTGCCGGAGAACCTGATCCAGGCAGGATAGAAAAACTGGTCAGATCAAAGTGCTCGTTGAAATTCCATCAGCACGCCAAAAGACGCTACACCGTCTGACGCCGAGGACGATGGCTCATCTGCTGCCGACGGATTTAAGGAGTGCCAAGATCTCCGCCAAAGACATTGTTCCTGCCATTAGACAATCGCACGCCGGAGGCAGAAAGCTTCCACTACCCAATTCCCAACAATAAGTGCAGTGATAAAGTCGGCGTGAGGTCAGGTGACTCTGTCTGAGGTCAGGTGACTCAGGGCTTCAGACGTCTTTCCACTAGGGGATTGTCCGACTAGCGCTGTAAATGTTAAATAAATATAGTAATAGTATCCTTATCCAGAGCGACTTACAACTGAGCCCAAGGGCCTGGCTCAAGGGCCCACTAGTGGCAGCCTGGTGGTGGTGGTGGGATTTGAACCTGAGATCTTCCAGTCCAGAGGCCAATGCCTTATTACAGAGGGGGTCGGCCATGATATAGCGCCCCCTGGAGCACAGATGGGTTAAGGGCTTTGTCTAGATACCGGGGGGCTCGAACTCCCCGGCATTCCGATAAGTAGCCCAGCACCTTAAACCACTGAGCTACACCCCTCCCTCCCTTCCTCCCTCTCTCCCTAACTGAACTACCGAAGAAGTCGGAAACTTTCCGATTCCGTAACATCGGAGTGTGACGATGAAATCCCTCCACATGAAAGTCGTGCAAATATTGGACCATAAATTCTGTCGAGTGTGTGAGGAACTGTGTGTGTGTGTGTGGGTGTGTGGGTGTGTGTTTCTTTCGGACTGCTCAGATAAAGATCAAAGTTCCCCGATTTGGTTTAAAACATTTAGATTTTGACATCTTACAACAGGAAAACAAAGATAGATAGAAAGAAAGAAAGACAGAGAGAGTGGCAGATTGATGGACAGATAATAAGATGGCACACAAATAATAATATAGGACAAAAAAATAGACATCCGTAAAGGCACACTGGAGCAGATTCATGCGGCAGATGGCACAAAGATGGACTGATGGACAGTGATGTGGATGGATAGGGAGAGAAAAGAAATGTAAACGAATGGATGGACAGACACAATGAGAATGTGAGTGGAGGGATGGTACACGCAGACAATTAGATGGATGGATGCTTGAATGTGGATGTATTGCTGGACAGACTCGTGTGGCCAGATGACACGGGGGAATAGAGACATGGATGGACATGTAGAGGGACGGAGAGTCAGGCGGAGGGATGTGCAGATGAGCGGTTAGACGGATGAATAGACAAACCCTGGAATGGTCGGCTTGCTTGAAACACAAATAGTTGGGAGTATGTCTCCGGTCCTCAGTATGTCCCCGGTCCTCAGTAACACGCAGTCATGTGGTGTTTTATTTTATTCAGTTCTTTTTGGGAGAAAATGTGTGAGAGAAAAAAAAGAGACAGAGTGTCTGAGAAAGAGAGAGAGAGAGAGAGAGAGAGAGAGAAAATGCCAGAGTGCTTATGTGTATGAGGATAGGATATGAAAGGGAGTCTCGCGAGGGGGATAACTTTCACTGAGTACAGAGACAGCCAGGTTGTGTGTGTGTGTGTGTGTGTGTGTGTGTGTGTGTGTGGAATCGAATCCTCCCCAATCCCTTAACACTGATCTCACCTGCTTTGCTGTTCAATCGCAGATGCCGAAAATGAATCTGAACTTCATTGTGCCCAGCTGCATTCTGGGTAGCTTCAAAGATAGCGAGTGCCTTAACGCATACGTTACTCCCGCGCCTCACTAACGCCCCCGTTCGCGCCCAGGTGCTGAAGGAAAGCGGCCCGCCTCACATGAAGAGCTTCCTGACCCGCGTGACGGTGGGCGAGTTCACGGCCGAGAGCGAAGGCAACAGCAAGAAGCTGTCGAAGAAGCGTGCCGCTTTCACCATCCTGCAGGAGCTGAAGAAGCTGCCCTTCGTCCCCGTAGTGGAGAAGCCCAAAGTGCATTATAAGAAACGGCCCAAGACCATACTCAAGGTCAGGCTGCTTTGCGAGGACGCTACAAACAGCAAGGTAGTAAATGATGCCGATCGAAGAGTGACAAACTACAAACACAAGTACAGACAAATCTACACCGACTGTACCAGTTCAGGCTAAAAGTAGCGGCTGTCAATTCGATCCGAATATTTAACTATATATAACTATATATATAATATATAACTCGTGATTAATCGCACGTTTTCAAAGTACCATAAATGAATCGCGTTGCTAATATGCTAACTAACTAACTATAACGGATGTTATAACTATATACCTTTCTCTCAAAATCTCTCCCTGAAAACAATGTATTGATTATTTAATATTTATTTTATTCTGTTAATATTCATTTCTTGATTTCGTGTTCATTTCGAATGTTACTTTGTTTATCTGTTGTTTTAAGTGGAAAATATGGGACGTGGCTCCTTTAAGAATTCTGTTCCGGTTGCTTTTCCATTTAAACGGGTGCTACGTTTAGGTTAGACGCTGGTTATAGCGTGCCGCAGTTCCGATTCCGTATTACAGAAGCGCATTCTTTCTTTTGTGAATGCGATGCGCTTCCGTAATGCGGAATCGGGACTGCGACACGCTTCCCTAAGGTTCCTTGCGATAATATAGTGAGGAGCTCACTAGTGTTGCGCGGCTAGTAGGCGTCATTCAGGGACATTTCGGAAGCGTGCCTGGATGCACCGAAGTTGTTGTCGGTACACAGCAATGCACGGGAGCCATGCACATAATGCACATAATGCACATAATCTAATTGGTGCCGTTCTAGTGAATGTGCTTTAATGCGTTAATAGCGTTGACAGCCCTAGTTAAAAGGTTAGCACATTGAAATACACGGATGGACAAACGGACAACCTTGCATGCAAAGCTGCATACTGACTGACAGAGAAATTCTGACAGACAAACATACATACTGAGAGAAAGAGGGAGGAGAGAGAGAGAGATGCTGAGAGAAAGGCAGACAGACAAATGATTTTTACTGATAATCAAGTCAGCCGGTAGACAGACGTGCTTATTATTCCGTTTATTATTTCATTTATTATTCCGTTTATTATTTCGTTTATTATTCCGTTTATTATTTCGTTTATTATTCCGTTTATTATTTCATTATTTCATTTATTATTTCATTTATTATTTCGTTTATTATTTCGTTTATTATTCCGTTTATTATTTCGTTTATTATTCATTATTTTTCGTATTATTTCATTTATTATTTCATTTATTATTCCGTTTTTTATTTCATTTATTACCGAATACATGGGAAAATTACGCAAGAGCTACGAAGAAACAATGTTTATGTCCAGATCACAAGAAAGAAAAGAATTATTATAATATATATTTATTTATATATTATATATTATATTATAATGCATTGCCTTGTAGGACTTCCGTATTCTATTGCAGTTAATAGCTAAAGTTAAAGTAAGAAAAAAAAATATTTTTTTTTAGACAGCCAGGATAATGAAAGACTAAGAGAGAAACTGATTGGTCGATAGACAGACTTGCTAACAGACGGGACAATGATTGACAGATAAAGCCACTGATGGAGAGACAGTAAAATGACTGGAGACTGGCACATGACATTGCTGCGTGTCTGTCCGCCAATCTGTCCGTCAGTCATTTGTCTCTCTTTCTGTCAGGATGTCGCTCTACTGGTGGATCTCTTTGTCACTCGTATGTTTGTCTGACTGTCAGGATGTCTGTTTACCAGCGAATCTGTTTGTCAGACCGCAAGACAAATGACTGACGAGTCGAAACCCCGAACAGCCGATACACACAGACTTCAAGCTGTTAGTATTAATTATCAGTGTTTAGTGTAACGCTAATGGTTTTTACACACAGACTCACCATTTTGTGTGTGTGTGTGTGTCTCTGTGCGTGTGTCTGTGTGTTGCTCTCTGTGCGCGTGACTGTGTGTCTCTCTCTCTCTCTCTCTCTCTCTCTGTGTACGTCTCTCTTTGTGTCTCTTTGTGTGTCTCTGTGTTTGTCTGTGTGTGTGTGTGTATCTCTGCAACTGTTTGTATCTGTGTCTGTGTATCTCTGTGTGTATGTGTGTCTGTGTGTGTATGTGTGTGTGTGTGTGTGTCTGTGTGTGTCTGTCTGTGTGTATGTGCCTTTGTTTGTGTGTGTGTGTCTGTCTGTCTGTCTGTCTGTGTATCTGTGTGTGTGTGTTGTATGTCTGTCTATGTGTGTGTGTCTCTTTATGCATGTGTCTGTGTATCTCTGTATCTGTGTATCTTTGTGTCTGTATGTGTGTCTCGTTTGTGTGTGTGTGTGTGTGTATGTGTGTGTGTGTGTGTGTGTGTGTGTCTGTATGTCTGTCTGTCTCTGTGTGTATGTGCCTTTGTGTGTGTGTGTCTATGTGTGTGTATGTATCGTGTCTCTGTATGCATGTGTCTGTGTATCTCTGTATCTGTGTATCTCTGTGTCTGTATGTGTGTCTCGTGGTGTGTATGTGTGTCTGTGTGTCTGTGTGTGTTGTGTATGTGTGTGTGTGTGTGTCTGTGTGTATGTCTGTATCTGGTCTGTGTGTATCTGTGTGTGTTCTGTGTGTGTGTGTGTGTGTGTGTATGTGTGTGGTGCTGTTGTGTGTGTGTGTCTGTGTGTGTGTCTGTGTGTGTGTCTGTGTGTGTCTATGTGTGGCTTTGTATGTGTGTCTGTGTGTATCTGTATGTATCTGTGTATCTCTCTGTGTGTGTCTGTATGTGTGTGTCTCATTTGTATGTGTTTGTGTGTGTTTGTGTGTGTGTCAGTGTGTGAGTGTGTGTCTGTCTGTCTGTCTGTCTCTGTGTATGTGTATGTCCTTTGTGTGTGTGTGTGTGTGTGTGTGTGTTTGTGTGTGTGTGTGTGTGTGTCTGTCTGTCTGTCTGTCTGTCTCCGTGTATGTGCCTGTGTGTGTCTGTCTGTATGTTGTGTGTCTTATGTTTGTGTGTGTCTGTGGGTATGTGTGTCTGTCTCTGTATGTATGTGTCTGTGTATCTCTGTATCTCTGTGTTTGTATATGTGTGTCTCCTTTGTGTGTTTTCTGTGTGTGTATGTGTGTGTGTGTGTGTGTGTGTGTGTGTGTTATCTCACAGGCAGGGCCAGAGTATGGTCAAGGCATGAACCCCATCAGCCGGCTCGCACAGATCCAGCAGGCTAAACGAGAGAAAGAGCCGGAGTACACACTGCTCTCTGAGAGAGGTCTGCCACGCCGCAGAGAGTTCATCATGCAGGTACTACACACACACCACACACACACACACACACACACCACACACACACACACACACACACACACACACACACACACACACACACACAAATACACCCACCCTCATCCTAATCAGGCTTTTATTCAATTGTAGTTCAAAATGTATAAACGCATTTATTTAAAGCCAGAAAGAAATACATTATATGGACACATGGCCACAAGTTTCCTATGTGCTTTTATAAACATCCAATTCCACATTTAGTCCCCAGAAGTTTGTGCTGCACGGGTGGTAAAGACAGGTAGTGAAGGGCCATCGCATCGTCATACGAGAACTTTCGAAAGTTTGTGTCTCCCACATCCACAGACCTCCAACACAGTCTTCAAATTTGTGGTAACAATCAGAAGAAAGAACCACAAATAGCTGGAAAGGTCCAGTGTCCTAAAAATGTCGTTTGTTTAATGTATCATGCACATTTTTCCAGTGTTGTGTCTCGTTTATATTTCGTTTGCATAGACGTCTGGGTTTATTTTGTCCTTTTTTTTGTTTAGTTTAGGTTTTTTTTTTTGTGCAAATTATTGTATTGATTATATAAGGGAGCACGGTGGCTTAGTGGTTAGCACGTTCGCCTCACACCGCCATGGTCCGGGTTCGATTCCCGTCGCGGCCATGTGTGTGTGTGGAGTTTGCACATTCTCCCCGTGCCTCAGGGGGTTTTTCTCCGGGTTCTCCGGTTTCCTCCCCGGTCCAAAAAAAAACATGCACGGTAGGTTGATTGGCACCTTGGAAAATTGTCCCTAGTGTATGAATGTGTGTGTGTGTGTGTGTGTGCACCATCCGATGGGTTGGCATTCCATCCAGGGTGTATCCTGCTTTAATGCCCATAAACGCCTGAGATAGGCACAGAGTCCCCATTACCCGAGGGAAGATCGGATAAAGCGGTAGAAGATGAATGAATGAATGTATTGGTTATGAGTTTAAAACCATACCTGTGTAAAGACATTGGGTAAGACGCATGAAAATAAATTGATTTACAAATATAACTAAAGATTCTTATGATTAAAATATGGCATTTATCCATTCTCTGTCTTTTTTTTTTTAAATATAGTCCCACACTGAGTTTAATTTGTGCTCATTAGTTCCAGATGTCTTATTTTTTATACTTTTTTGTCTGTTAGACTTTTTTTTTTTTTAATCACTGGTTTTATTTTATCACAACAAAGTGTTCAGCAATCAAAGGAAATTGCTGGGAAAATGAAAATGAAGAAAAGGTCACATGCCTTAAATTATATTATATTTCAGATTTTGTACCGTATAAAAGGCAGGATGGATGATGAGTTTTTTTTAAATATTATTATTATTTATTTTATTTTTTTGGTGTATTTTTATTACTACTTTTGTGAAACATTTTCAGAACTACAGGTAGCCATTGTATTATCACTGAATTTATATTATACTCATATGCAAGTGGTTCTGAGACAATAGATGCTTTCTACCAGCAATATTTGAAATAAATAAAATAAAAATAATATATATAGAAAATGTGAAGAAACACAGATTCTAAATACTTGCAATAAAAGATCATTAATTTGAAATATTTCATCTAGTGATTATTGCATGAAACAAAATATACCATATTTGATCCTACTAATAGAAGTGTGTGTGTGTATGTATGAATGTATATATATATATATATATATATATATATATATATATATATATATATATATATATATATATATATATATATATATATATATATTTATAGATAGATAGATATGCATACACACACATATGTATGTGACATTTGAGATTTTGCACTTATTTTATTTTTGGATTTTTTTGTTGTTATAAGATTATTTGCTTACCGTGTGTGTGTGTGTGTGTGTGTGTGTGTGTGTGTGTGTGTGTGTGTGAGACCAGGTGAAAGTGGGTGAAGAAGTGACCTCAGGAACCGGATCGAATAAAAAAGTCGCTAAGCGTACAGCTGCAGAGGCGATGCTGCTCCATCTGGGCTACAAAGCATCCACGCCTATTCAGAAAACACAGGAGAAGGTCAGTCTGCACACAGACACACACACACTACACACACACACACACACACACACACACACAGATGTTTATGACTGTGTGCACTTCCGTCAACTCCTGTTCCGTTCCGAAGACCAGCAAAAAAGATGACATAACCATAGAGCACCACACACAAACACACACACACACACACACAACACACACACACACACACACATACAGAATAGTGAATCAACCGGAACCCTCTATTACAGAATTTGGGTTCATTTGGGACACAGCTGCTGAAAGTGATTATCATGGTTATAAAGAGTCTACATCTGTTACACCCAGGAGTCTAGAAAGCTAATGTTTACAAACCTAGAACCTTCACATACTGGAGTTTAGATCCTTTACACCTCAGTGTCTAGAATATGATATACTGACACTAAAACCCTCACATCAAGAAGTCTAGAACCTTGACATTGATGAGTCTAGAACAGGGGTGTGAAACTCATTGGCACCATGTGCCATATCTGCATTATGGTTGCCCTCAAAGACTATAAGTATATAGTGTTGGATGGGCGACGTCGCCTCATAACACAAAAGACATAGCGCCGTTTTCTCCTTCGCTTTCCCTCTCTTTCTTGGAAGTGGCGTACATCCGCATCAATGTTTCACTTCCTGGACATTTTGGGATACAAACTTTTTGGGAAAAAATCTCCCTGGGTAAACGCCTGCACTCTAGTGGCGGGATGCCGTCACTTCGCCGCTAACATAGTCGCCTGCGTTGTGTGGAGTTTATTGTCAGTGCACCGTTTAAAGCAGCATGGCCTTATTTTAAGATTTTGCGTAAAATGACGCGGCTGGCCACATTCGGTCTAGATCGTGACACCCAGTGGGCGAGAACCTTGAGTCTAGACGCCTTATAGCATGGAGTCAAGAACCGAGATGCTGAAGAGACTCAAACCCTCACAACCAGGAGTCCAGACTTGAAAACTATTGTGGATTACTATCCAACTAGTTAGTTTTAGGAAGTGTGTGTGTGTGTGTATGTATGTGTGTGTGTGTTTTCGCACGTCTCTCTATTCTAATCTACTGTGTAGGATTTAGCCAAGATGTCTCAAATCCCTTCCTCCCTTCCTAGTAAAGATTAACCTATGTGACATTCTTTAAAAAAGTGCTTTTCCCCTCTCACTCACTCACTCCACTACTCTCTCTCTCTCTCTCCGTGTGTGTGTGTGTGTGTGTGTGTGTGTGTGTGTGTGTGTGTGTGTGTGTGTGTGTGTGTGTGTGGTGTGTGTGTGTGTGTGCACGTCATGCATCCACTCACCTCTTCAGCCACACATGGACAACAAAAGCTGGAATGGACAAAGAGCCACTTTCCCTGAAGCCACCTCTAACAGTAAGTGATTTTGTGTGTGTGTGTGTGTGTGTGTGTGTGTGTGTGTGTGTGTGTGTGTGAGAGAGAGAGAGAGAGAGAGAGAGAGAGAGAGAGAGATGCGTGTTCAATCTATCTGACTTGAGGGCACGGCCTGCAGGCTATCCCTATTCATACACACTCAGGGGACTGCTGTTGTTGTTTTTCTGTCGCTCAGGATTACACACACACACACACACACACACACACACACACACACACACACACACACACACACACATTAGGACTAAGGCTGTCAGAAGAGATTTCACCATACCCAACATGTACACCTTTCATAATCAGGCTTTAAAGGGACACTTGCACTGATAGGGAGGTACTTATTTGCTACTGCACAATTTCAGGGTTTTGTTGTTGTTGTTGTTGTTGTTGTTGTTGTTGTTTTGTTTTTTATTTACATAAAAAAATGTATTTACATGTTAACCTTCATCGTCGTCTAACGAACAAAATGATGAGGTTGAATTCTCCGTGGCGCCATCACGGGTGTGTTAAATCGGTACTGTTGAGATGACACCTGTTTTCAGGCTGCATTTTAGGCTTCCATGCAGTGGATGCAGAACTCTTGGCGCCCCTTTCACAGAACAGTTTGAAATGAAAAAGCATAGTATCAACGGAAAATGTATATATTTCTTTACAATATATATCTTACTATTATAAAGGTTCTTATTCTAGAAGCCTAGCGCTGTCAGCCTGTCCCGCTGTCTCCTCCACTCGTTGGCGCCCGGTTGGGTCGGGGATGCATTTTTGCCGAGACGTTTTTCTGGCTGGCTCTTATCACGCCGCCGCTGCTGTAGGACACTATCAGTGCGCACTCGCTCTGTAAACTTTGCAAGCTTTCGCCTGTCACTGTAATGACTGTAATTTACAGTTCTTTCGCTCTGATGGGATCCAGAGCAGACGTGTGTGTATGTGAGTGCACGTTCGTCTTTTCCACCGGTTCGCCCCCAGAATGGGATTTGCGTGCATTCGGTCTTCTCGGGGCTTTAGGACTCCAGGAGTGGAGTTTTAATGCTCAGATATGAGACGCACATCGTTAAAGTCAGGAGGACTTTAAAACGTCCAAACAGTGAGGCTTGATGAACTGTCCGAGATTAATTCGGTTTATAGAAGACATCAGTGTTCAGCATTGCCTTTATACACAGCGCTTTAAATTTCCTACAGTATCTCTGTTTACATTCACACACAGGCAGTGAAAGAGAGAGAGAGAGAAAGTGAGAGATGAGGGGGATAGAGAACGACTTCTCCTCTAATAATAGAGATATTCGTGTCTCAAATCCAAACTTTTGAATTTGGGTCGCGATTAATCGCGAGTTAACTCGAGGCAGTTGCACGATTAATCACGATTAAATATTCGAATCGATCGACGGCGCTACATTACACACATGGGGCGGCTCAAAAATGGTTTACAAATACGTGCAAATTCATACTTTTTTCAAGATCAGAAATGATTATTATTTATTTTTTATCTATTTCTAAAAATCTGTACGACTGCAGAATAATTTCACTTCGCCATGGCTGTTAAAAGCCTCTGAAATACAGGCGTTTTTTTTTTTAGCGAGTAAATATAAACACGGATTTATAATTACGCCCTTATCAGAGCGACTCAAAGCCGAGAAACTGAGGTTTAAGGGCCTTGCTCCAGCGCCCGCTAGTGGCAGCTTGGTGGCGGTGGGACTTCGAATCACGCGTCCTTTTTGCGAGGCCACCTTGTATAGTACGATTTAATCAGTACTTAAAATGTGACGTATAATAAGCGAAACAAGTGTGGGAAATTGTCGATGGAAGTGTTCTCTTTTTTTTGTATATAAAACACGGTGTAGACTGTAAAAGTCAATAAAATGGAAATGTACTTGTTTAAATGTATTTATTTGTTTTTATTGTGGACCAGTACAAAATAATAACATGGCCTGGCACTGGTCTGTGGCCTGGTCTTTGGGGACCTTAGTGTGTAAATTAACGTATTCTGTCAAACCAGAATAGTAAAGAAAAGCATATTTTGCTTTATTCATCACTCCAAATAAAGACATCGGGGGTTAAAAAGAAACTAGGAGATTTATTGTCTTTATTAGGCCATTTATTTAATGTCGCTGCTGAAGTCATCCTGGCTCACACTTCAGCTTTAATATTGTTGTTGAGTGAACCTGTATTCATCACTGCTTATTATTATTATTATGTAAAAAAAAAGCCCAAGCAAGACCCCGAGCGCATATTTTTATGTGTAATGAGTTACAGAAATGCAGCCCTGGCGAACCCCAGCGTTTACCCCTGTGATTTAATGGCGTCTTTAATGCACCCCCTTGACCACGGCAGCACCGTAAATATCGGGCCCAAGCATTTGGGAAACATCCACATGATCTGGACATGCCTGAGTATTGAGAAATGCCAGTTTTATTGTGTTTTTTTTTTTTTTTTTTTTTTTTGCTCTGCTGAGGCCAGCTGTCTTACACCACTTTAAACTTGTCACCCAATTTAAGGGGGGGGTGGGGGGGGGGTGGGGAGCAAAGCTTGCACTTTTTCCCCCTGCTTAGCACATGTCAGTGGCACTGAGTTTAATTCCATTAATCTGAACAATACAATTTTTTTTTTTTTAACCCCGAAACATTACAGAAGTCCAGATGTAGCCTTTAGAATCAGTATTCAAAGTAAAAAAAAAACATCCCTATGACATCATGAAGAACTTGCAAAAGAGACCTATGTAGGAAGCTACGGCTTCGTCTGGATGAACAGCTTTTTGGATTCTACATTTTAGCCCCTTTGCTAAGCTAATTCGGCTAATTGCGTCTTTTTTTGTTGTTGTTTTTTGAAAGATGATAGTTCATTGCAAAAATATTCATCCCCTTTAAACATTTCCACATTTGGTCACGTTATAACTACAAAACCTAAATGTATTTTATTGGGATTTTTTGGGGGGGATAGACCACCTCAAAGTATTGCATAATTGTGCATGATGTCATCACTCTGAGTCAATACTTTGTCGACCCACCGTTCACTGCGATTCCGGCTACAGCTTTTGGGGTATATGTCTCTATCTGATTGGCCCATTCTTCTTTGCAAAATAGCTCCAGGTGACTATTGGATATTGTATGTTTAGGGTTGTTGTCCTGCTGGAAGGTTAACCTCCATCCCAGTCTCAAGTATTTTGTAGCCCTTAATAGGTTTCCTTGCCCTGGATTTCTCTCCATCCATCTTCCCTGATCAACTCTGACCAGTTTCCCTGTTTCCTGCTAAAGAAAAGCATCCTCACAGCATGATGCTGCCACCACCATGTTTCACAATAGGGATGGTGTGTTCGTGCTGATGTGCAGCGTTAGGTTTCTGTCACACATTGCCTTTGGTCTCTGACCGCAGCACCTTAGGGAGGGGGTGGAGCTCAGCGGTCTAAGGCGCTGGGCTGCTGATCGGAAGATCCGGGTTCGAGCCCCGGTATGGCCAAGCTGCCGCCCTTGGTTCCTTGAGCAAGACCCTTAACCCTCTGTGCTCCAGGGGGCGCCGTATCATGGCTGACCCTGTGCTCTGACCCCAGCTACCAACATCAAGCTGGGATATGCGAAGAAAAGAATTTCACTGTGCTGTAATGTATATGTGACAAATAAAGGATTATTTCATTATTTCTATTTCTTTTATTTCTTCCACCTGTTTTCTGTATCTCCTACATGACTTCATATGGGACTTCTCTACCTGTTGGAGTGCACCACTAATAGTTATCCTTGCCGACAGAGATCCGCAGCTCCTCCGGACTTTAGGTTGTGTTGGTCTATCAAATAATATCCCGATTAAATACGTTTGAGTTTGCGTACAGCACTATGTCCTGGCGAAGTCGTTTCCTAAAACCACCCCTAAAACCTCCACAGCCCTTTATTGCCTGATTTTGACGCCCGTTCTCTTTCCTGGTCCTGCAGCGCAGAAAGGAATCCTCCACCTCTCGCCCGACGTCTACCAGGAGATGGAGGCCAGCCGGAATAAAGCGGGCGCCGCCCCCTCAGTCACCCCTATGATACCCATGTCCTACATGAACCCGAAAGAAGCGATCCAGGCACCGTATTACAACAACACCGCCTCCAAGACAGCCGCCATCGCACGGGAGCTGCTGAGCAAAACGCCAAAAACGCCCGCGATCCCCTGCAGCTCCGTTCAGCCATCGCAGCAGCTCGAGTACCTCGCTCATATTCAGGGCTTCCAGGTAAGGAGAACCAGCCGTGCGTAGTGGTATAGTGTACTTTAAGGGGGCACGGTGGCTTAGTGGTTAGCATGTTAGCCTCACACCGACAGGGTTCGGGTTCGATTCCCGTCTCGGCCATGTGTGTGTGGAGTTTGCATGTTCTCCCCGTGCCTCAGGGGGTTTTTCTCCGGGTTCTCCGGTTTCCTCCCGGTCCAAAAACATGCACGGTAGGTTGATTGTCACCTTGGAAAATTGTCCCTAGTGTATGAATGTGTGTGTGTGTGTGTGTGTGTGTGTGTGTGTGTGTGTGTCCTGCGATGGGTTGGCTTTCCATCCAGGGTGTATCCTGCTATAATGCCCATAGACGCCTTCTATAGGCACAGACTCCCCGTGACCTGAGGGAAGAACAGATAAAGCGGTAGAAGATGAATGAATGAATGAACTTACTATAGTCATTTGGGACGTAGTAGATCACATGGATAGGATAGTTTGCGGTTTGGAACGCAGCCGCTTTTGTAAAGAAGCTTAAAATCAGTATTTAGTGTATTAATTGTAAAATTGTGGGTCTGTATTTATGTAGTACTGTATTTAAACAACAGATTACAGTAAATATTGTAATAAACCAAAGAAATAATGCCATAAAAATGGAATAGAAAATAATAAAATCAAGTAAAAAAAATGTTTTAAATTAAATCAATGAAATGAATTCAATACAAATCAAATCAGTAAAATGAAATCTTGAAATGCATCAAACAAAATAAACAAAATATATAAAAGATTTCAATACGCAATAAAACTCACTAAAGTCAACATAAAATACATACGAACAAAACAAAACAAGCCAAATATATTTACTTGTAATTTAATGTACGATTGTGGGTCAATACGATGTACAGGTCACACACACACACACACACACACAGTTTGAGTGTACATAGTGTACCTGTGTCACTGGATGAACCTGTAGACATAATAACAACAAAAATCTGACAGAAGGGCCCCCGTGCATTTGTTTTGCCTGGGGGCCCCACATCGTCCAGGTTCCATCACTAACAAACAGTCTCACACACACACCACACACACACACACACACACACACACACACACCACACACACACACACACACACACAGTGCAGGTGCACACTGTAATCACTCCTCCCCCCTCTCCATCAATCACTGCTTTCCCTTGCTTTCTTGTTTTTTTTTCCTTATTGTTTAGTGTCCTTTTCTTTTCCTCTTTTTTTTTTCTTGTTTTTCCCCATCCCTCCTTCCGTATCGTCGCCCTTTTACAAATACAGATCTGGTTGTTCTCTGGTGTTTATTAGCATAAATCATGTTAAGCTGTCTCACACACAGATTAGTCCTGTAACTAAAGGAAAAGAAAACAGCGTCTATTTTCATTTCTTGACAAAAGGATAACCACCTGTCCTGACCTCATCACCGTGTGTGTGTGTGTGTGTGTGTGTGTGTGTGTGTGTGTGTGTGTGTGTGTGTGTGTGTGTGTGTGTGTGTGTGTGGTTTGGGTCTTTCCCTTTGGCTACATGCTATTTAAAGGAAATCTGGATGATGACTAGAAACACTTGTGTGTGTGTGTGTGTGTGTTTGTGTGTATGCGTGTGTTGGTGTGTGTTTAACACCAGGTGTTTTTAATAACACGCAATACAAACATTCGATATAACCCTGCTCGATTGTGGAAGCGTTTGGGTTTTTTGTAAATTCCACCTGAGACCAGAGACAGAAACAATGCAGGCTTGAGTTAAAGATCGCGGGCCGTCGCACCGAAGGACTGCATGGAAGAGCATGATACGGGAATATGGGTCATAAGTATTATCATCAAAAATATCAAAACAATATAAAACCGAAATGCATTAGATTTCATGTCATTAAATGCAATAGAAAATGTAATAGAAAACCTACAATAAAATCAGCGTCAAATAAAATGAGCAAAATATATGATAACCTGCAATTTAATCAAATGAAAAATGTATAAATAAGAAATAAATTATAATAAAAATTATAAATAAAACAAGATAAAATGCTAATAAATGATTTTGCTATCTTCAAAGCAAATAATAAAATGTCAGAAATCAACACTGTGCTTTTTCCTTGTTTTGAATTATGACTTAATTGTGAGTTATTTAGTATTAATGTATTTATTTATATCGTTTTTGAATAGAGTTGCACATGAGAAAAAACTATTCATTGGGAAATCGACTCTAGTTTACACTGTGTAGGAAAAAAGGGCACTGAAAAAGAAATTTTGAATCTCTAAAAATGGAAAAAACTAAATTGTTTAATACTTTTCATATAATTTTTATTTATTGATTGATAGTAACGCTGATATAAACACTGCATCACAAACTGCATAGCAAACCCTATAATGTGCTTTTCCTCGATACGAGCTCATCTCCAGGACAAAAATGGTGAAATGTTTGGATCAGGATAAATGTGTGTGTGTGTGGGGGGGGGGGGGATGGGTCATTGGTGGAGGACTTCCTACTCGTATTCCGAAGCCAAACGATACGGGATATAAAAACGTTCCTGTTTTTCTAGACTGAATGTCATTATTAATGTAAGAAACGAAACGCCCTTGCGCATGTTGTTGTAGGAAAATGCTCCGTGCCACAGCGGTGTGATACGATGTCATCACAAAGTGGATTATTTTCCTATAACAGCATGTTTTAGTGAAGTTTAGCGTCTCTTAAAACCATGAGTAATGAATCGTACGTCACCAGGTCACGTTACATGTTATTCGTCCTCGCTTTTTCAAGGTAGCTTAAAACAATCAGTCAATCAACCGATAAATAAATAAATAAATAAATACCATATGACCAAATCTCTGTCCTGGGTATCGTCCGGGTGGAGACTCCTTCGGTGTATACTAATGGAAATGTCACTATTCAACTTTATTTCAACAACTAGCGCATTTATTTAGCTGTAATTGTATTAGTTTAAGGGGCACGGTGGCTTAGTGGTATCACGTTCGCCTCACACCGCCAGGGTCTGGGTTTGATTCCCGTCTCGGCCATGTGTGTGTGGAGTTTGCATGTTCTCCCCGTGCCTCAGGGGGTTTCTCACCGGGTTCTCCGGGTTTCCTTCCCCGGTCCAAAAACATGCACGGTAGGTTGATTGGCACCTTGGAAAATTGTCCCTAGTGTATGAATGTGTGTGTGAATGTGAGTGTGTGTGCCCTGCAGATGTGTTGGCATTCCATCCAGGGTGTATCCTGCCTTAATGCCCATAAACGCCTGAGATAGGCACAGACTATAGCGGTAGAAGATGAATGAATGAATGAATGTATTAGTTTATACTTCAATATATATACTTTATTATTATTAGTAGTAGTTATTATTATGTAGAATCGTGTGTGTGTATCTATATATATATATATATATATATATATATATATATATCTATATATATATATATATATATATATATATATATATATATAGTGCTTTAGACAAATATTGGCACCCTTATTAAATAGACTATATGGACATTTTCCCATTTTATATTTATGCAGTCAGTGTTCCATAAGGATTGAGGTCAGAGCTTTATAACAGGTCACATATATCTTCCACTCCAGCCCATGTAGATCATATCTTTATGCAGGTCTATGAGTTGAAGGGAAGGAAATTTGAATGATGCAGCAAAAGGTTTTTACAGTTTCACATGTAATTATGGCCCTTTAAACACATTTAAGTGAAAAATCTCGGTACAGGAAATAAAGTGAAATGATGGGATGAAAATATTCAATGATTTCAGCCTATTGTTATTCGCTTTATTTCTAATTGTGTGTGTGTGTGTGTTCATGTATGCTATTATTTCCCTCTTGGCTCTGCCTCTATCTGGTGGAAATAGGGCAGAAATAATGGAGTGAGTGTTGTAATTTATAACACATGCGTTCCTACTTTCTCTCTTTCCCCATTCGTTGGTCATTATTTCCAGCAAATGTTTACTCCATGAACCAAGCAATATGTTCTCGTTCGGTTTTAACCGAGCCACTAATCATCCTTTACATTTACATTTGCGTCGTTTGTCAGACGCGGGTTACAATTCTGTGATTTTACACAACCAAGCAGGTTGAGGTTTAAGGGCCTTTCTCAAGGGCCTAGGAGGCATCCATATGTCACATGAATACAAGGCGATTCCAGTGAATTTGCTGGACAATGGTCGTTGTGCCAAAAGTAGCTTCACAGAGAAAAAGTGGTTGGTATGTGTGTTATAATGTGCGGTAAGAGGGTTTATAATGCGTGATAAGAGGTTATAACGTATAATTATTGGACAATTAATGGCAAGAAGTTTATCCGTGAGAGAAACCAAAAGGTAGCCCATTTCTCAGCTGTGTTGCATCGGATGACCGTTCATTATAGCAGACATTACATTGATGGTAAATAATAAAAAAAATAGTAGGTAAATAACAATAGCATGCCTACTATTTTCTTTTTATATAGTAACTCGAATGCAATTTAATCTTAACGAAATATTTAGTACATTTCAGATACTTTTTTGGATGTAATCTTCATTGTCTTAAAAACAAGTGACTAGATTTGAAATTTTAAAAATGAAGATTGCAATGACGTTCTGTACTGAATATTTAGTTAAGGTTCAAATTCGAGTTACTATTTAAAAAAGAATTGTGTTCAGTATAACAAAAGAAAAATACTAGGTTGTGTGTGTGTGTGTATATATATGTATATATATATATATATATATATATATATATATATATATATATATATATATATATATATATATATATATATATATATATATATAGGAGGCACGTTGGCTTAGTGGTTAGCACGTTCGCCTCACAACCTCCAGGGTCCGGGTTCGATTCCCGTCTCGGCCACTGTGTGTGTGGAGTTTGCATGTTCTCCCCGTGCCTGAGGGGTTTTTTCTCCGGGTTCTCCGGTTTCCTCCCCGGTCCAAAAACATGCACGGTAGGTTGATTGGCACCTAGGAAAAAAATGTCCCTAGTGTGTGAATTGTGTGTGTGGTGTGTGTGTGTGTGTGTGTGTGTGTGTGTGTGTGCTGCTGTGCGATGGGTTGGCATTCCATCCAGGGTGTATCCTGCCTTAATGCCCATAGACGCCTGAGATAGGCACAGGCTCCCCGTGACCCGAGGGAAGATCGGATAAAGCTGTAGAAGATGAATGAAGAATGAATGAATGAATATATATATATATATATATATATATATATATATATATATATATATATATATATATATATATATATTATTTATATATATTTTTATAGCAATATTTGCTATATATTTCATTAGCATTAGATTTATTGTATTCTTCAAGACTTTACTCATGTCTGAGTGCTGGACTGAACTTCAGCTGAGTTGAAGCGAGTCTTCAAATGGCGTTTTTTCAACAAAAAAAAGAAATTCTCTTTCTATCTCTTCCTGTTCCATAAGTTTTGTATAATTAGTCTTAGTTCGTGTCCTGATAAACCAGAATCCTGGTGTATTTATTGACTGAGACTTCAAAGCACTTTTCCTGTAAATTTGGGCGTCTGCCAAATGCCATAAATGTAAAGGAGTTGCGGCTGATGACTGGAAGCACCTGTGTGTATCACGCCCAGTGAGTCGAGTTTGTTTAACACCAGGTGCTTTTAATAACACCCCTGTAAAAACTTCACACACACACACACACACACACACACACGATACACTTTTTCCTCTTTTTTTTCACCCTGTTGTGAGAGCAGTAGGATGATTCAGAGCGGCACAATACCAGTTTTAATCAGGGGCTTTACCCATTTTCACTTCATTCCAACGGAACAAATCATTTCAAGCAATTCACGAAATCGTGCTCTGTACTTTTGGAAGCAACTGTGTGTTTTAAATCCAAAGTTGATATTCTGGGGCTGATGGAGTTAAGATAAAAGTTAAGCCAGTTATTTGACTGATTCAGTTTTCTAGGAAAGAGTATATATGAGTATATATGTATATATGAGTGGGTGTGAATGTGCATGTGTGTGTGCATACTGACATACATACACACACACATATATGTGTGTGTGTGTGTGTGTGTGTGTGTGTATATATATAAACACACGTGTGTGTGTGTGTGTGTGTGTGAATAGAACTTAAAAAGTAAACAAAAATTCTGGTATGAATAATAAGCATCATTGAAGATTGTGTTGCTATGGAAGCATAATACACACTGAACTGGACAGTAATACCTCCATAATACCAAGAAGGTCATGTTTATGGGAAAAGAAGTGTCGGAATGCAGTGTCAGGTGGACACACACAGAGGACCTCATTTTGTGTGTGTGTGTGTGTGTAGCAGTGCAACTGGTGTAGTGTAAAAAATTGACTTGCATCCAAACTACTATACACTAGATATTGGCTGATGTCCATATCAGTGGCATTTGTCCCTGGTTCAATGAGATGGGTTAACTATAATTGTTTGACTGCTGAATGCCATTACTATATATAAAACAACGAAACAGCGACTCATTGTGCACGCCGAAGATGACGTCGAGTCATAAATACATCCGAGTTACAGCTTTTGTTGTAACTCGAATCATATAATACTTGTTCAAACAAGCGAGTGGATCGAACGCTAACTGGCTAAGCCGCTGGGTACAATGCGAGACAACAGCGGGTCGTTGTTGTGGTGACACTGACGCCAAACACTTCGGCTTACCTGTAAACAAGGGGAACAATGCTTTGACTATACCTTGTATATTAAAGGTGATCGAAAGATCGGCTTCGCATTGGTTGGAATAACTTGAGTGACCATCTTTGGCATGAATGTGAACTCGGACTGTACCCCAAACCTCCTCAACTCACCAAAACTCGTCTGGTTAATTTATTTAAATGAATTTTAATTACATTTTTAATTAATTGCTAATTTCCACATTCCAGTGTTTATTATAACAGAAAATGGGCTCTAATTGCTCTAATCTTCAAAAGATACCCAAGAATCTTCCGGTCAGATGTCCATAAACATTAGTCTCCTCATACAGTGTGAAATTTATGCTGATTTTTTTTGTTTAAATTTGTTTACCCAAACGCTTTATTTTGTTTATTTTGGGCTCCTGGTATTAGAACGCACACATGTACCAATTTACGAATTCTTTCCTATTATTTTCCCCGCACCGTTTTTGCTTGTTGTATAGGACACCGGTCTGTGTGCACCTGCTTCCCCTGTAACCGTATCGCGGCACGCTAATGGCCGAGCACTGACTGATGATTGGCTGCTCAGCGTAGCGCATCCTGCGCCTCAATGTGCTCTTTGTGCGAGTTTAATCTCGCCCGTTCGCGGCGCGGCGTCGGAGCTCAGTGATCAGAAACGCCACCTGTTCGCACACATTCATTACCGGCTCACTCGCAGTCACTTCTAATCAGAGCAACGGTACGCGCACACACACACACACACACACACACACACTGTTGCGTCATCTCATCACTTTGCATGGACTGCACCACTGTCACATGCTAACGTTACTCACTTTTGTTCTTTGGCGATTTAAGTTTTTAGGTTTAATTAATAGTTTAATTGATTTTTGTGGGGCTTTACATAATAGATGTTTGTCCCAAAGGAATCTCTAAATAGATGCCCGATGCTCAAGTTGGTGGTTAGAGGTGGGGAAGGAAGTCAGCCTTAGAAGATGCACGAAGAAGAAATGTCAAGTGGACGCAGTCCCCCGTCCCGTATTCATTAAGAGTGTTCTGTGAATCTCTACCTCGGGTACATACAGTATTGGGACACCCAGCCATATATAGGTTTCCTTCAACACCCCTCCCTCCCCCTGCCATGATGAACGCTTGGAGGCACAAAATTGCATCCAGTCCGATGGCATTAATTTTTCTCTTTAGAGTCAAACCTACTCCTGCATTATAATGCTTTGTGAAGATTTGGGTTGAACTCGGACCTCAACACTCTCCTAAATGGGATGTTTAAAAAGCATTCCCGAACCTTATAGAATAGCCTTTAAGGCACGTATACATTAACAGCACATTGAAATTCTTTCTTTGCATATCCCAGTGCAGGGTCAGCCAAGATACAGCACCCCTGGAGCACAGAGCGTTAAGGGCCTTGCTCAAGAGTGGCAGCTTGGCGATCCCGGGGCTCGAACCCCCACCCACCCCCCCCCCCCCCCCCCTTAACCCCCCTTAACCACCAAGGTAAACTCTCCCAGACATGGTCAGGTGTCCCCCAAACCTTTGTCCATATGCTGTGTGTTGCTTGTCAGTGGACTCCGATTGACCCTCCACGGGAGAATGGTTTCCATCTTCATTTAAACACGAATGTCCTTCTCTGGGTCAAAGTGGGCCAGACGGACAGCAACAAAACACGCCTCAACTACGCTATGGACACGTTCTACCCCTCGATTCTCTCTCTCTCCCACATTGGTGGAAAAACCAGGACGTTTCCAGAAAGGCAGAAGTTTTTCCAGACTGTTTTTTCCGAATCAACCTTGACAATAAGCATCTGTCATGTGTCTTGTGTCTCTTCCAACCTCTTTCTTCCTGCTGCCCTCTGTCTGTTTAGGCGCCCGCTCTATCCGTCTCTCGCTCTGGCTAAACAACAACGTAGTCAGTTATTAATTGAATGATGGTGTGTACACGTTGCGGGCGCTGTGTGAACGGGACGATATGTGCATCTCCATGTGACTCGGATCAGCCCCCTCTGTTGCTCGGCAGTGTGTTTAGAATATTTGGACCCTGAGCGACAGTTTGTTCTTTCTCTCGTCCCTCTTTTTCCCCTTTTTGACGTGTGTGTGTGCGTGTGCGCGCGCTTCCTCCTCTATCGTATGTGAAACCGCACATCGAAAAAAAACCCAAAACAAACTGCCACTCGGCTCAGTGCTCTGTCTGTTCTCCACATCAAACGCTCCTCCTGTCTCACCTTCGTCGATCCGAGCAGCGGGTATTCATCAGCAAACACAGCGCCGGACGCGGTTTTGACTTTCTGACAAGAGCCAGCTGTTGTAGCCTTGGTGTGAAGGCAAGGAAGAGCTGGTCGTGGATCAGGTCTCCGAAACGGGCCCGCTTTGTTTCATTTCGCTATTAATAGTATGACGATCTGGGCTTTCTGCGCCAAAAAACAACCCAGACAAAACTAACATGTTTACCTCAGATAAGTTTGTAAACATCGTCTCGAAATTCCCTTCCCCATTCGTAACATGTGAACGCCTGCCGCGATTCGCCGCGTCCCTAAGTGGCCTAATTGCCACCGACTGCTGTTAACAGGCTACTAGTGCGGATTTTAGCTAGCCCTGTGGCGCCACCCGGTGCTTGTAGTTTAAGATCACGACTTCATCCACGACTCGCCTGTAGCCTCTGCAGCATTCGGTCCAGCGATCTCATTTGCAGCTACTAAAAATATCCGTCGCTCCCTATTACTTACCTTTGAATGTGTTTACACACTTTCTATCTCTTTCTTTCTCTCTACCCATGTGTCTCTCTCTCTTTTTTTTTTTCTCCCTCCCCTTTCACTCTCTCTGTCTGAGGTGTATTTAGGTCAGGCATGAAATGATTAAAAAGTGCCTGTGGTGAGACTGGATACTTTATACACACACACACACACACACACACACACATATTTACACTCCTCCCGGTGTTGAGTAAAGTTGGACATGTTCTCGTGTCCTTAAAAGACCCTAAGAGTTTAAACTTGGCTGGATTTCCCCATACACACCCTGGCAATACAAACACACACTATCAGAGTAGTAAAGGAAGTGCACTGTTGTACATTTAGGATGAAACCAAACAGTCACTCATTATACACTGTGGGGTCCATAAATAGGGTACTCTGTGGTTAAGGCGCTAATCAAGAGGTTGGGGGGGGGGGGGTATCGCCAAGCTTGCCACTTTTTGGTCCTTGACAAAGGCCCTTAACCCTCTGTGGTTCCATTCTAGCTGTGAATCTTATGTTGCAGGTGCAGTATATGGACAGACAGACGGACACAGAGTTTGTGACGTATCTCACTCTCTCGCCCGTTCAGATGACGTTCCATGGCATCGGGAGCTCCATACAGGCCAGCCACGACCAGGTACCCCAGTTGCTACATCAGATACACTTGCTATACCCAATGATTCAGTCCTAGAGAGTATCTCTCGCAATACAGTCGAGCCCGGCGAAGTCACGGTTCAGGGTTTCCGTTGTTTGTTGTTGTCTTTAGATCCTAGCTAATCATTTCCTGAGGTAGCTGCAAGTAACATTCATTCATACCATTGATTATTGAGTACCCATTTGAACATATTTTTATTCAATGAAACTATTGCAGTTTATTTTCTAAAATTCAATTTGTACAGTGTTACCATGACAACAATCATAAAGGTTCTAGTATTATTGACTTCAAGTTCATGGCCATAGGAATTTGTTTATATGTTGTGTCATTTGTGTGGTTAGTTGCTCATACACAGCGGTAATGTAGTCACATCTCTCTTTTTTTTACTGGGGTACTGGCAAAGAGGCAATGCTGTCTTTTTTCTACGGACTGACAAAAAAGACTCGCAGAAAACGCTTTGTTTCTTGGGACTGACAAAGTAGCCATGCCTTCTTCTGAAAGAGAGGTAAAAAAAAAGACCACGCCTCCTTACCTGGGACTGACAAAGAAGCCACAACTGACAAACAACGAACCAATACCTCCTTTTCTTTGACTATTAAACCTCTTTTCCTGTGTCCGACAAAGATGCCATGCCACTTTTCGGGGACTGACAAACAAGTCCACACCTACTTTTTTGCGATTGACAAATAGGCCACGCCTCCTGTCCTGGGACTAACAAAAAGGCCAAACGTTTCCTTGGGCTGTCAAACAAATAGGCCACACCCCTTTTATTGGGACTGGCAAACAAATAGACCACACCTTCTTTATTCGGACCAGCAAACAAATAGACCACACCCCTTTCCAGTGACTGACACAGGGGCCACGCCTCCTTTCATGGAACTAACAAACAAATAGTCCACACCTTCTTTACTTGGAGAGGGGTGAAAAAAGGCCACACCTCCTTTGGCATACAAGTACACCAAGCCTCCTTTGATGGCATTGACGCAAAGAACACAGCTCATTCACAGTGATTGGCAGACGTTTGGGCCACCACCTCTTTTCTACTCGTTCACTTCTGAAGGCAGTAGAAATGTCACTTGTGTTTGTGCGTGCCTTTGTAATAACTTGTCCATGCAGAAAAGCACTGCTTAGGTTACCTAATCTAAACATGGGATGCCCTTTTGTTCTGCCCTTCCGAGCTCCTACTCTGATTAAGTGCACGTTCTGTAGAGGGAGGGGGCAATGACAAATTAAATGCAATTTAGGACACAGCCATGTATTTGCTAGGGGCAGTAGGGCCTCGCGAAAGTTTGTTGATAGTATGATTTCTTTCCCCCATACTCTGCAATGTGCAATAAGTGTCCGGGTTCGATTCCCGTCTCGGCCATGTGTGTGTGTGGAGTTTGCATGTTCTCCCCGTGCTTCAGGGGTTTTTTCTCCAGGTTCTCCGGTTTCCTCCCGGTCCAAAAACATGCACGGTAGGTTGATTGGCACCTTGGAAAATTGTCCCTAGTGTGTGAATGTTGTGTGTCCCTAAAGTGTGTGTGTGTGTGTGCCCTGTGATGGGTTGGCATTCCGTCCTGGGTGTATCCTGCCTTAATACCCATAGACGCCTGAGATAGGTACAGACTCCCCGTAACCTGAGGGAAGATTGGATAAAGCGGTAGAAGATAAATGAATAATACCAGGTTTCATATATTCAGTGTGTTTGATTTCAAACATCACACATGTACGTGGAGATTTATTGGATCGATAGAACGCTAGAAAGTCTATAGAGTGCGTTGTCAAATTATGAATATCTGTTCATATTAATATACCCACTAATGAACACACATAAAAGTGCATAGAGTAATAATAATGTGTATAGAATCTACCCCATACAATAAATATTAGCACACTGTATTGAGAAAATCTCACAAGTGGACAGCTGGGGTTCTCGTTCACTCGGCAGAGGAAGAAACCATTAGGCAGATAAGAAAAGTTAAAAAACGACTGGTGTGGGCGTCTCGCATAGCACTGATCAAACTCCAGTGCATGATGGTTTGATTCCAACAAGTGTGTGTGTGTGTGTGATTTGCTGCAGGCACTGGTGATAGCCATGCTTATCTGTGTAATTAGATGTCAGTGCATTGAAGGCCTGCACGATAAACGTTTCCTGGATTTTACAGTCATGTGCCGCATTTTTAAACGGACCGAGCGTCATAAAGGGACGTCTGGGTTTTACAGTAACAACCCGTTTGTCCTTTTAACGGTCCTTTAACGGAGAAAACCACGCTGGGAAACGAATGACAAATCATAGCTTCTGCAATGTCAGTGAAAACAGGATCTTCGCAAGTGAGTTAAATGTGTAAGAAGTCATAACGTCATGTTTGGCAAATTTGTGTTGACGGAACCCTGACAATAAGGTTGATATGTGACTTTTTTTTTTTTTTTTTTTTTAAACACATCTCATTCTGTAATGTGTCAAAACTTATATAACCTGCCGTGGAAAGCGCAGTAGGCTGGTTCAGTCCGTCAGCATGTTGACAGTGAATTAAAGTGTTTCTATTGTTTAAGCTCTAAATAAATTGATCACATTTGAGCATCTTTAACAAAGAAATTTTAAAATTATTTAAAAGATACCGTATACATTCATTCATTCATTCATTCATCTTCTACCGCTTTATCCGATCTTCCCTCGGGTCACTGTGTCTATCTCAGGCGTCTATGGGCATTAAAGCAGGATACACCCTGGATGGAATGCCAACCCATTACAGGGCACACACACTCACTCACACACATTTATACACTAGGGACAATTTTCCAATGTGCCAATCAACCTACCGTACATGTTTTTGGACCGGGAGGAAACCGGAGAACCTGGAGAAAAAACCACTGAGGCACGGGGGCAACATGCAAACTCAACACATACATGGCCAAGACGGGAATCGAACCCGGACCCTGGCGGTGTGAGGCGAATGTGCTAACCACTAAACCACCGTGCCCGTAAATGAGACAATATGTAAATAATTTATATATCACTTTGTTGCAATATTTATTTACCTTTAATTCTGCCGAAAAATGGTCAAAATTTTGCCCAAATAAAAAAAAAAGTGTATCCTTTTTTATATTTTTGGTATATTTCGTTCACACTGTGAAGCGTAGGATCTCGCTCGTCATCATTCCAGACTGTAGAACGATCCAAAACTGACATGCGCAATAAACAATGATTGTTTTCCTCTGAGCCGTTTAGACCTGCGATCTCACTAACGGTTAACTAGCAGTAAACAAAAACATGTTGCCTCAATTTTGTTCACGACTTTGTTCACGGCATCGATGATGAAAATGTCATACAAACTCTTTTTTTTTTTCCCCCCTCCTCTTTAAATCAGTTCTCTTCCGTCCAGCTGATTCGTTTCGGCAATGTCGCCCTAATTGCGTCATCAGGTCCAGCGCTCCTGTTGATTCTTGTTGTTGTTGTTTTTTTTAATGGTTGTCAGAGGGAAAGTTCACAATCTAACAATGCCAGAATTTAATCAGGGATATAAAAAGATTAGTGACTTTAAAAAACACGAAGATTTTCTAAATTTGTCTCAGATGACCAAATGCATTGGGGGAGGAAAAAAAAAAATCGCCCTGGATTAAAGGCCTAAAGCCCTCCTATGCAGTTGTGTTGGGGAAGGATTAAATATTTGTCATATGTTTTAATTATTAATTCGGTATATTTCCAGTTTCAGTTCAGGTTCCCTCTCCTCGTTTTTCCAAACGACAAATGTCTTTCTTTCTTTCTTTCTTTCTTTCTTTCTCTCTTTCTGTGGTCACTGTTATAGCACACCTGCTGTTTAGAGCCTTCTGGGAAAATCCCGTCACTCGTTTAGTTTTACTTTCCTCTTTGACTCACCTCAACTTATTTACCGTCTCTGTGTATCAGCATGGGCAAGCATAAATATGCCCCCCCCCCCCTCCCTCCACAACAACATTCGCTGAATCCCATATTTATCAGGTGTACATTCCTTTCCAGTGGGAAGTTTCACTTTCATGATGACCGGGATTTCACAAACAGATTGACCAGCAATCTTGAAATGCTTGCCCTCGGAGATGAGTTCCATTCACAAAAGAGAATATTTAGGGGATTTCCACTGGAGCTTATCATAAAGATTAGCCAGTTGGTTAACAAGTGTGGGAAATGGTGTGATTTTATGGGAAGTGGGGGGGTTTCTATTTTTGTAAATACTGGTAATACAATCGGACAATTTCAAGATATGTTGCGTAATCCATGCTGACAGCTTGCTTAATGAAAACGAACCAACAAATCCACATGATAAAGGACAGCAGACTGTTTTTTCCCCCCGATATGTTAGAGAAGTATAAAAATATTGTCAAGCAAATGCTTAATTTTTAGTATTATGTTACTTCTTGGTTTTTCTCCGGGTTCTCCAGTTTCCTCCCCTGTGCAAAAACATGCACGGTAGGTTGATTGGCACCTTGGAAAATTGTCCCTAATGTGTGAGTGTGTGTGTGTGTGTGTGTGTGTGTGTGTGTGTGTGTGTGTGTGTGTGTGTGTGTGTGTTAGTGTTTGTGTGCCCTGCGATGGGTTGGCATTCCATCCAGGGTGTATCCTGCCTTAATGCCCATAGACGCCTGAGATAGTCACAGACTCCCCCCCGTGACCCGAGGGAAGATCGGGTAAAGCGGTAGAAGATTAATGAATGAATGAATGAATGTTACTACTTCTATTATTACCACAACTACTACTCATTTTTCTGCAAGTAGTACTTCTTTTAGTGACACGTCTACTATAATACAGCTAATATTGCAAATAATATTGATATTGATAATATATAGTAGATATAATACATATAATAGTATAATAAATAATATTGATATGATTGACCATATAAAAAATTGATATTGATATGATTTACCATATTTAAAAAAAAGTAGAAAGGAAAGAAAATAATGAAAACTACAGGAAGAAAGGAAAAAAGAAAAGAACCGAATGATGATAAATCAATAACAAAGAAAGAAACTTTATAATCACCACCTCCTCCATTAATTTGAACACAAATTCTATACTAACGCTCATTAAAATATATACTATCGCAGTTGGGATATACTAAAACTAGCACTACAATTACTATTATGACTTATGCAGCTACATATTATGCAGCTTTTTGTACGGTTTACTACATCTACATTACTACTAGTGCAGCTACTTGTACTAACATTTTTACTTCCAGTATTACTACATCTATACATTTATATATATATATATATATATATATATATATATATATATATATATATATATATATATATATCTATATATATATATATATATATGCTATATATATATATATATATATATATGTATATGTGTGTGTGTGTGTTGTGTCTATGTATATATATATATATATATATATATATATATATATATATATATATATATATATATATATATATATATATAGTGGCTGTACTTTTCTGGTAATTTTTTTTTATATATTTTAGATTATATGTTAATATATGTTAATATATGTTAATATATGTTATATGTTTTAATACATATTATTATGTATTAACGCCCATCTACAATTTCCCCAAACCCGAGTGCCCTCGCCCGAGTCCATATTTGCGGCCTTATCCATCACGTCTCGCAGTGTAAACAAAGAGTCTTCTCTCTCGCGCTCATCCCTCCATCATCCACTTCACTAAGAAAGATGGAGCGAGCCCTCGGCAAGACGAGTGAGATGGAGAGACAGAAAGTGAGAATGACCGGGGCCTTAAGTGACAATGTAAACATGAACTTGCAGATGAAGAGGAGTGCGATGAAAGCTGAAGAGCTTCACAGAGCCTGATAACGGACCGCGCTAGAGCAGTGCGGGGCGAAGTCGGGTTAACGCGCACTTAGCGCTTTAGATCTCTCTCTCCCTTTTTTTTCTTTTTGAAAGAAATAAAGTGGAGAGGGTAAGTGGGTGATTGTAATTACACACTGGGGGGGGGGGGGTTAGAGTTGGTGATTAATGACAAAAAGCTCTTCACCCGAAGCTCTAGTAGGTCAGGTATCGCATGCTGTATTTATTGCGGAGTTTTAAGTGCCTTATGACACATTAAAGCCCAGAAGAATGCTCAAAGGAAGTACAGGCTGCGTCTCAACACAAGTCTGGTAGATTCAGCTGAGCGAGTCGTGTGCAGCGAGAACTGTTTAAAGAGCATGTGGTTTGGGACGGCGGTAATAAATACTGCATCGCTAATACAGCAGGAGAGCCGCAACGAGAAACACTTTGTGTTATCTGAGCCTGAGAACTCGCCGGCAAATTAGTGGTTATCATGAGAGCTCGGGTTTCTCAGTACTACAGATCATAGCGAGATTAAAAAGCAAAAAGAAAAAGAAGTAGAAAGGAAAGAAAAGAATGAAAACTACAGGAAAAAAAGGAAAAAAGAACAGAACAGAATGAAAATAAATCAATAACAAAGAAAGAAAGAAACTATAGCACCTTTATAAAAAGATTTAAAGCAAAGGAATGTAGATTAGAACAAAGGTAGGAGAAAATGAAGGAGGGAAAGAAAATGGGCAACAGTAGAAAACGAGTGAAGGAATGGAGGAGAAATGGAAGAATGAAAAGAATTCAATGCAAAAAAAGGAACAAAACAACTATGAAAGAACGACAAAAAAAGAAAGAACGAAATCAAATAGAAAACGATCAATAAATCAAAGAAAAGTGGAGAAAAAAAATCAATAAACACTTTCTTTTAAACCCTCAATAAACGAGTAAATAATATAATAAGAAAGAAAAGAAATAGTTCAACAAGCATGTAGAAACTGTAGAAGAAATAAAGGGAAAGTGTACAAAAATATCAATATCTAAATATATAATAGCAAATAGAAGTTCAAATTGAACAGAAGTGAAGAAATACATTTATAAATAAGCAAACAAGTAAAAACTATATTGTTAATGTAGTAGAAATGACGCAAGGTGACAATCGTCTAAAATTGAAGCATCTCCACATTCTTCTGTAAATAAAAATAAATAAATAAATAAAAATCCATGTGTCCATTTAAAAAAAGAAATGAAAGTAAACCAAAACGCCAAATCTTTTTCTGAACCGAACCCCAAACCCAAGTGTGAAGAGACTTTGTCGTTCCTCACACCTCGTCACTCGGTACTGTAATGAGTCCAGAATAAAGTGTTTTAACACAGTGTTGGAACATTGCACTGAATGAGGATTAAATGTCTCACAGTCACACACACACTTTCTTGTCAGATTTGTAAAACAAGCAGTCACTCTCTGATGTGGTTTAATCCCGTCTACTGTGACTCAGCTACACAAAGCGTTCAGACTTGCACTGAATTATGGGTAATAACAGGTTTTCTTGGAAACATTTAGGCCCCGGATCCAAGTTTAGATCTATGTTACATCATTCGCACACACACACACAGTTACACAAATGACTGCAGGTTAGGCTTTTATTTCACACACTAATTCAGAAACACTGACAGATATGCCCTGCTCTTAACTTTGATTATCTGTTTGTGGGTGGTGTGTGTGTGGGGGGGGGGGGGGGTGTATGTGTTGTGGCTGGGTGGGTGTGTGTTGGAGATGATACAGGCGTCAAGCTCTGCTTAGTTAGGTGTTAAATTTATTAACACTACAGTGCTAACAGGAGTCAGTGTTTAGCCAACAGTCATTGATTGGTGATGTTATAGGAGCGTGTGAATTCACACACACAAACACACACACACACACACACTGTTGAATGTGTGCTGATTAATGGCTTCTGCCACTCACTGCCCTTGAAATGGAGATTTAGTCAGAGCAGGCCCTACATTAAAATTTAAATGAACGCCACCTTGCCTTCATCTGGACCTCAAAAGTTTCTCGACTTTTGTCCTTGTGTTCACTTTGTTAAACCGTTTTAAACAGCAAACACAAAATGCTTTGTTTTACTAAAAATCCGTCAGTCACCTGGCAGATACACAAGACCATAAAACCAGTGAGGGACCCGTGTCCTCATAATGTTCGCATTGCCTAAAGCTGTGTGATCTTAGACCCCGTAATGTCATGTATTCCAATGAATGTGTGTTTAATGGTGTTGTGTGTGTGTGTGTGTAGAGGGTAGTATATAAATATCCCCCCTAAGCAAAAAAGCCCTCAATTCATTCTTTCATACTTGCTTGTCTATTATAGAGTCATTTTTCTTGTACACACAGCCATAAAGCCAGTGTGTGAACTGTGTCCTCGTAAGTTCTGTACATAACTGTGTGTGTTTTTTTTTTTTTTTTTTTTTTTTTTTTTTCCTTTTTTTTTTTTTTTTTTTTTATAACATTTATGGCATTTGTCGGACACTCTTATGCCGGGCGACTCTATTTTCTTATTTATACAAATGACCAGATCAGGGCCTTGTTTGAAGGGTCCAACATGGGTAGCCTGGTGGTGCTGGAATTCCTACTAATGACTTTCCGATCAGAAATACAACATATAAACCACTGAGCTACTACCAATCTTGTGCTTTTATGTCAATAATTGACAAATATCCCCACAAAGCTACTGTTTTATTGGCGTCCTCATTATGTCCCATTTCCTAGGAATGTGCTAACACACCTCACGATGCCTTGACATTGATTATATACTTTTTCTATATATTTTTCCTTGTTTATTGCATTGTTTAATAGTACACATCACACAGCACAAAACTGTCTTTGCTTTGCTAGTGTTTTCACATCCCAAACTGTTCATGTTCTTTCATGTTGACTTGACTACTGTTTCTTGGTAGCGTGAAAAGTTCAATTACACTTTATGAAACCTGTGGGACAGAGCCAGAGTGGGTTTCCTCTAGGCCTCGGTGTCTGCCTTAGAGACAACACAGGTTAAACACGACGCTTGTACTTGATACGTGACGCTTGTTTTATGGTGAATTGCCTTTCAGCATTAATCAGCCAACAACAAAACCCTGTCAGGGTGTAATTACGGTCTCACACATGCACAAGCGAGAGGATAGTGAGTGTTATTGTTCCGTAGCTTAAAACCATATGCTGATGTATTCTCCTTACACTTAATTTGATTTCTTTACGGTTCTCAAACCTTACACACAAACCACATCTCTCTCTCTCTCTCTCTCCCTCTCTCTCTTTTCTTTTTTAAAGATGAGTCCGGCAACCTGAGAACGTCTCCCTGTCTGTCTCTCAGTCTCTCTGTTAATGTAATTTCATGCGTCAGGAAGCAGACATCATAAAAACGGGGTTAACACCGATTACAGACGAGGTGTCACACACTCCTGTGGTTAAAACAAACAGCACCTTTGTGTATGTTTGTGGGTGTGTGGGTGTTTGTGTGTGAGTGAGTATGGTGTGTGTGTGTGTGTTTTATATTATTGTCGTGTATATAAATCAGATCTGTAATAATACGCCCATGTTTTACTAATATCCCTTTACACCCAGAATGAGATCCGAGTCCTTTTAATGTAATCTTGTCATGAATGTGTGTGTTTGTTTGCAACAGTGACTATTTTCTTTAGAAAGCCGTTATGAAAACGTGTCCAGTTGTACTAACTTCAACACAAAAGCCACGGTGTCATCCGCGTCCTCATAATGTCCACCTTTATATGAATGTGTGTATGTGTTTGTGTAAATATAATAATCATTTTCTGTAGATATCTAGTCTCTGTTATAGAACACTATTGTACTAATATCCTCACAAAACTGTGTGTGTGTGTGTGTGTGTGTGTGTGTGTGTGTGTGTGTGTGTGTGAGAGAGAGAAAGATACACACTGTGTTATGTGTCCTAATATTTTCTACGTTCGTTTAGTTGTTTTATATGAAACACAGACACACACACACACACACACACACACACACACACACACACACACACACACATATATATATTCATATACATACATACGTATATAGATAGATAGATATATACATACTAATGTCCCCACAAAGTGTTTGACGCGAGTCTCCACAACTGTTAATTCTAGTAATGTGTAGCTAATGTGTGTGATCCAGGTCTCCCTAATGTAATATTTCTGGAAGTGCGTGTAAGTGAGGATTAAAATTCGAACAACTCTGTCATGATAATAGTGTAGTTAGACAGGTACCAACTTTAGTGGATTAGTTCCTAGCTACAAAATTGTTTGTATTTAGAGAAGCACATTGGCACAAATAATTGACATTTTCGTCACCGTTTTAGTAAATAATTAAATATATGGTCCATTTGTTAACTTAACTATAGCTATATCAAAAGTTATTTATTAGAGCGAACCAGTTATTCGATACCTAGCTAGCTCAATAGATAGATAGATACATAGATACATTTTTGTAAAATGAGTACATTTGCACTTGACTGTGACCTGCTGTATGAAATAACGATGAGAGCAATTATAATAATAAAAAAAAAAAAAACGTATATAAGCGCAGTGCCGGTGTACCGTGTGCGCGGGTCAACATTGTGCACGAGAAGCGGTTGAAATGCAGATCGGCAGACAGACTGATAGACGGTGAGCACGGGGTGATTTATATCGGCGAGTGTGTGAGGGAATGTTTGGAGAGGCTCAGAAGGCCGTTAACACTCTGACCTCTGATACGGCGAGCAAACGCAGGAATTCTGGAGGGAAGGGGGGGAGAAGAAAAAAAAGAAAGAAAGAGATGATGAGTCGCATGCGCCGCCGCCGCGATCTGTTCTTTTCGTTTAGGGGCAGCTGTGCAGCCCTACTCCCATCCCTCACTCCCTTAACTCCATCCACCCCTCCACCCCATCCTCCACCCCCCCCTCTTCTTCCCCCGGCTTTACAGCTTTCCTCTAGTTCTAATTAACAGCATCTTAATCGCGTGTTAAATCCCATCGCCTGGTGTTTACTGACTGTTTGCCGTGTTGTAAAGTTGTGTGAGGGAGCTCATAAACCCGAGTGTGTTAATGCATATTTAAAGTGGTGTGTGAGTGTGTGAGTGTGTGTGCTCTCACGTCTTAAACCCTGTAGGCCCTGAGCTTCTGCATAATGTTAAGATATCGCTTTTTTCTTTAAAAATTGTTATTATATGTGAGCTAGTAATTACACTCTGCGATGTATTATTATGCTACTTATATATATATATATATATATATATATATATATATATATATATATATATATATATATATATATATATATATATATATATATATATTCAGATCATGTCCTCATCATTCACGTGTGATATTGGTAAATCGTTTTTGCCAGTTGCATTGTGATTTGTATATTTTCCTTTTGTTTTCTTTTTGACTGTCTGGCTCGAAAGATATTTCATTTTTAGCCGAGTAACTAGTTATTGAAGAATGATATGTATGTAAACATTATATTAGTTAATAATTACTTTGTTACATTATAGCACACAATAAGCAAAGAAATAAATAACATTTGGAAAACTCACACATGTCATGTATTTGGTTCATGTGCATGTTTGCGCGCGCGTGTGTGTGTGTGTGTGTGTGTGTATGTATGTATATATATATATATATATATATATATATATATATATATATATATATCCCCTCAAAGTGCTGCATTTTGCTGCAGTGCTGTAGTTTATTTGTGTGTGTGTGTGTGTGTATGTGATATGTGTGTGTGTGTGTGTGTGTGTGTGTGTGTGTGTGTGTGTGTGTGTGTGTGTGTGTATACGGGATTCATAGAGCTGAAAAAAGACCAATGTTCACACTCTTTTCATGGAAGATGGTTGCTGTGTAAAGTAGAAAATGTGGATCATTTTCAGATGACACTTCTTAGTGTGGGAATGTGATTGTCACAATAAAAAGGAGTGTAAATACTTGCTTGTTGTATCGACACACACACACACACACACACGTCCTACAATCGTGTAGAATGACCTGTGGGCTCTCAGCGTGTGATCATTTATGCTCGTTTATCTGTCTTGCAGTGTCTCAGTGTCTCCCAGTGTAAGCTAACGCCACACGGAGCATCTGTTCAATAATCCAAATGGCAGATTTTTTTTACCTGCTGATGGAATTTAAGGTCACAAAAATGATTCCCAACGGAGCGAGAAACACACTGTTAAGGAAGTCATAAATTACACACACAGCAGAACAGTTTGGTTCATTTACTGAGAAAAATCGACAGACAGATTGACTGCAAAAGACGTGTTTGTGTGTGCCTTTGTGTGCCTTTGTTTTTCTTATCACAATGATGCATCGTCTTGAGAGACCACTAGTGAGCGGGCATCAAACTTTTGCGTTTATATTGTTTTTGTTTTTTTTTTTGTTTGTGTTTTGTTTTGTTGGTGTTGGCTGGAATTTTTTCCCAGTTGTTCACCTGCTCAGTTCCCACAATTCCCAGTTGCTTACTTTAAGATCTCAGGCAAAACTGCTGCTCAGTTCGAGGCCTGCGCCATGTCAGCCTTCTTCCACATACATGAGCTCACACATTATGTTGTATTTTGATATTTATGCATGTTTGAAAAATGTCATTAAAATTTGAGTAAAATGTGAACATGAATGGAATGAATAAATGTAAGTGTCTCGTATGTGTGTCTGTGTGTGTGTATATATGTATATGTGTGTGTGTGTGTGTGTGTGTATATATGTGTATATATATATATATATGTGTGTGTGTGTGTGTAGGTATATATTCCCCTTGCTGCTCGCTACTCCAGTTTGAATGTAGGATCTATAAGTGAGAGTGATTGTGATATGTGAGAGAGTCAGATATGGAGATATGGACATTTGCATGTTCAATTCTATGCTGGATAAATGGCATAAGGATTCCCCTCAACCCTCAGGCGCCAGTGTCACACCCATACACACACGCTGCAATATACATAAAGATTACATTGTGCGAGGTGGAAATCTGTGGGCGGAACGCGCGTACGTAAGAGCATGAAACCCTGAATACACCACACACCCCGAGAGGAGGAAAGGTCTGACCCTTAGATAAAACGCTGTACGCATGCAAATCACACCTGTGCTATCAAGCTCAGTGGGCGGGGCATTTGACCCGGCGGCCACGTGGCGGAGCAGTGTGGGCGTGCAATCACTCTAATCACTTCCGGCATTTGCATGAGTAATAAAGCGAGGCTTGATGAGACCCTATCGACCCATTACAGCCTGGAGCTGTAATCAGAGGACGCTCATTACAGGTCTTATTCAACCTGCAGCAGCCGGACATTCTGACACACTCCTGATGTGTGTACACACCGGGTTTTCACAGTTTCGCACAGTTTCCATGAATTTTGGAGGATTCAAATAGAAATTCCTGCGTTCATATGTAATCTATGTTGAAAGTGAAATGATTTTACTACCAGATTTGATATATAAGACTTATATAAGAGAAGGTCCTGTGTTTGTTCAGCCTTCCGAATTGTGCAGGTTGCTCTGAGCTAACGAATCAGCTTTTATTTTATTCATGGGTATTCTGTGGTTGTAGCAAGACGTGAAAATGACGGTATACAGAAATATATTCTAATATATCTGCTCTTATATCTGTTAAGGGACATTACAGGACTATTTTAAATATTTCTAAATACTTTTAAATGCTAAAGGTGTGATGAGCTGCTTTTCCTTTTAATGTGGTAACATGGAAAATCCAGGTAATTGATACATAAAGATTCTTCCACTTGATGCATTAGGACGCTTCCAAAAGCCTCTTTAGAGGCAGAGGCTGGTTGGAAATGTCGCTCGCTGAAACTGGGGCATCTGCACTTCCTGCGCATGTGATTGGCTGGTGTAGGTATGTGAATAAATATGGAAAAAAAAACATATTAATATTTGAGTGGATGGCTGTTGATAACCAGGCAATAATGATGAGGATTTTTTTGCGAATGGGAAAAGTGTAAAGATCAAGAAAAAAAAAAACATTTCTCAAACCTTTTTCAGTTTTGGGGATAGTTTCATGTTTTTTGTTTGTTTGTTTGTTTGTTTGTTTGTTTTACCAAGACCTGGCAACCCCTGTAATCTGAACAACAATGTCTGACCAACCAATTAATGCCCAGCCAAACTTCTTAACATCTCAGTTGTCTTATTGCAAAGGAAATCATTAAACATGCCGTCTTCAGATCTTGCCTGACACTACACCTTTCCTCACACCTGTGTGGAGAGAAAGAAGGAGAAAGAGAGGTGTATGTGTGTGTGTGTGTGTGTGTGTGTGTGTGTGTGTGTGTGTGTGTGAGCGCAAACTGGACCCGAAATTCCACGGCTCCCTCCGATCGGCTCCCTTCCTTCGTTCCCTCCCTCCTTCCATCGGTGTGATTTCACAGCTCGTTGAGCCGAGCGCTCTGGAATGTCCTGTCTCTGATGAGCGGCTCGTTTGAAGCCGAGCTTGTGCGCTACAGCTGCACAGACCCTTCTCAGACGTAAAGTTCACTTTGAGCACGTGCAACTAACTCGCGGCAAAACAGGCCGCGGATTTACGGCTGCGTCCAGAATTCACTAATCTGGGGTGGAGTTTGGGGTTATTACTAGAATATTTAAAGTCCCTGTCCTGATTTCATGTCCAGTTAGGGTCCCTACTAGAATAGCCACCGGGTTAAGGTCAAATTCAACTCTGTATTGTGAGCTCTTATTAGTGAAACGTAGGAGTATTGTGAATAATAGAAAGCATTACTATTTGGGCCCCGTCCTAAATCTAAGTCTGCAAATGTTTGTATTCGAATGAGGGTGGTTTGAAGGCCGTGTTTCAATTTCCAAAGATCACTAGAGTTTTTCCAGTCTTCTTTTTAGTGAAGCAGTTTTATGAGGCCCAGTCCTATCTAATTTACAATCCGTTACTTTTAATATTGGAATTTTTTTGAGGCCCTGTTCCAAATCAAAACCAGTTTGAACCAGTCCTACTTTTCTCTGTCAGGAGATGGAGATAGAACATCCATCAGGATTAGCTTGCTTGCTCAAGAGATGCTCACTTGCACTAGCCTCGTTTCCTTGTGACAGTAATTAGTACATTTGAGTCGTTTTGATCCTGCTTTCTGTACCTAGACCGTGTCGCACCGAGCTCAAGCTAAAACCTCCTCAAAGAAAACATTTCTGTTATTTCCGATGGATTTTTCGGCACCAAGAAAGAAGGGATTCAGCTTTATGTACAGCTGCCCAGGAGAACTGCGGACTCTGTGACATCATCAGTTGTGTTAGGTTTCCTCTGATGCAGCCAGCGTTGTGTAATAAGAAAAACGAAGATGTGATTTTCCATTCAGCCTGTGGTTTGGACAGTATCACCGCCCAGAATGTGCTGGGAAAAGACCCGCTGCTTTGTGTGTGTGTGTGTGTGTGTGTGTGTGTGTGTGTGAGTCAGTAAGAGAGAGGGAGAGAAAGTGTGTGTGTGTGTGTGCACCTGCAGAGTGTTTGATTGTGTTGCAGCCCGTAAGTCTGTTTATAGTCGTGCCAAAGATGCTGAGTGTCACCGGTGCTTAATGGAAGACTAAATGGGCTGTGTCCTAATAACGATGAGGTGGCAAGCAAAACAAATGATGGACTTGGCGATCAAAGGGCAGCAGGGAGCCGACGCTGATTCTCTTGGATTGGGACGGAGCCTCACAGTGGTGGGAAACTCTGCTGGATCATGAAGGGGAAAACACATACACACGCATACAGGGCTTGTGCGCCATCCAAAAACACACACACACACACACACACACACACACACACACACGCACTTCTAGATTATTTTAAATGTCGGGCATTATTAAATTCATCCCCTCGTTCTATTGAGGGGTGGGAAATTCCCTGACATTCAAACCTATGGCTCTGTCCCAAATGCTACTGCTGGATAGAACGGTTCCTCACTAAGATTCTCGCTTACAGTACACTTGAAAGAGCATGTAGTGTGAGTCAATGAAACCTGCTCTTTTATGTAATATACATGAAAATTAAAAGTTATAAGTTTGCTCTAACACTAGTTTTGTAGTAAAAATGTTTACAGGTTTGAGGTAAAACTATTTATTTAAATTTCTAGTTTGTGGCTAAAATATTTTTAATAGCATTATTTTGAGGTTTTAATGTTTACAATAAGTTTAATTTGTGGTAAATTTATTTATTTATTTTTTTACTTTAGTGCTAGTTTGGGATAAATCTGTTTACAATATAGTTTACTATAACACTAGTTTCAGGTAAAACCGTTTACTAAGTTTGTGATATTATATATTTTCAATAACAATATCTTGAGGTAAGACTTTATTTTAATGCCAGTTTGAGGCTAGTTTGAGGTAAAGCTGTTTCTTATAATCCTAGTTATTGGTAAACATGTTTTCTGTAACTCTGGTTTGTGGTAAAACTGTTTTATAATGTTGTTTGAGGTAAAACGTTTTACCACTAGCTTGTGGAAAATAATATTTAACAGTAGCTTGAGGTAAAAATGTTTAAGGCTAGTTTTTGGTAGAATTGTTTTCTGCAAGTTCCTCAAAGTATTAGTTTGAGGTAATGTTTACAATAAGGTTAGCTTGTGGTAAAAAAAAAAAAAACAAAGCAAAACACAAAAAAAAACAACTTTACTATTACACTAGATTCAGGTAAAACCATTCTCTAGAACACTAGTTTGTGATAGAAATATTTTCTAAAGCAATCTTTTGAGGTAAAACTGTTTATTGTAATGCCAGTATGAGGCTAGTTTGAGGTAAAACTGTGTACTATAATGCTCATTTTTAGCAAAAATGGTTTCTGTAACTGGTTTGTGGTAAAACTATTTACTGTAAGTCTAGTTTGAGTTAAAACTGTATTTTAATGCTTGTTTGAGGTAAATCTTTTTACCACTACCTTGTAGAAAAAAATATTTAACAGTAATTTGAGGTAAAATGGTTTACTTCAAGGTTAGTTTGTGGTAGAATTATTTTCGAAAGTATTAGTTTGAGGTAATGTTTACAATACAAGGTCAAATTGTGTTAAAAAAAAAAAAAAAAAAAAAAAAAAAAAAAAAAATATATATATATATATATATATATATATATAATATATATATATATATATAAAGTTTGTACTGCTTGTTTGAGATAACCACTAGCTTTTTTTTTTTTAATATTTCAAATATTATAAAAAAAAATCTATATAAATAAAATATTTCGGTAAAGTATGTTTGAGGTAAAATTGTTTCGTTAAATTCAAAGCTAGTAAAGTTGTTCAAAAGGTAATGGTAAATTGTTTTCAATAACAGTAGTAGTTTTGAGGTAATGTTTTACAATACAAAGCTTGTGTAGTAAAAATAAATAAATATATATATATATATATATATAGATATTATATATATATATCTATATATATATATATATACGAAGTATATATATATATATATATATATATAAAGTATATATATATATTTGAGGTATGTTTTTATATATGTTGTTGATAATGTTCTTCTAATTTAAGTAATATATTGGTTATATATCTAATAAGTATTATAGTACATTATATATATATATATATAGATATATATATATATATATTTATATATATATATATATATATATATATATATATATATAAAATGTGCTTGTTTGAGGTAAAACATTTTACCAATAGCTTATTATAAAAATATATATTCTAAAATATTTAAAAGTATTTTGAGGTAAAATTGTTTACTCTAAGGTTAGTTTGTGGTAAACTTCTTTACTATATCGCTGGTTTGAGATGAAACTGTGTATTATTGTACAAGTTGGCATTTAAAGTGTTTACTGTCTACTGACTGACTTGGGGGTATAAAATTTAACCACAGTGGTTCGTAAGAATTCTGAAAGTAATATTGTGCAGTAGTGGTTAGGAAAAGTTAGTTCTGGTCACACACACACACACACACACACACACATTTCTTTGTTGTGCATGTATGTGAGACAGATGAAGTATCCATTTTGAAGGGTTCCATGTTCCTCTGGGACGAATCGCGACTGTTTAACCAAGACGAGGGTGCAATCAGGGAGGCCATTAAAGCACACGAGAAAAATGAGGCGTCACTGTCCTCTGACACACTCTCTCCGTCCTTCTTCCAGCGCAGCCTTTTAGTGCGCTCTCACATATTTACATATTCAGCCTGATGTCACATTCCCCATCCGTCCTGTCCCCCCTAACACCACCCACGCCCACCCCCTGCTGGCCTTTGAACTCAGCGGCGAGGTGATGAATGAAACCCGGGCTAGTGTCTTTAGCCTGGAAACATCCATTCTGCGGCTTAATGTGCGCGTGCTGAGAGGTGGTGTGTGTGTTATCTGCGTTAGCGCCATTTAGCGTCTCGGCTAACTCGTCTGATGTCTCTGTGACTGAGACGAACCACTTCCAGGTTGTCGCTCTAAAATAAACATGGTTCCGCGGGCCGATGTCTCAGCCATCCTCACTCCGTCTCATTAGAAAAAATAACGATGCGGCTGACGACAATTAGGAAAGATAACGGCTTGTTTATCTTACGCTGACGGATGCCGAGTGTGTCCTCCTGTCTTTCTTCCTTTCCTTCATTCTCTCGCTCGTTCCCTTTTCTCTTTCTCCCTCTTTCCCTGAGGCCCGCAGCTAATCTGAATCTGTAGAAGCTGATTATTTACCCAGAAACTCTAATCGCACAAACACATCTGTAATCAGTGCTTTAATGGCACGTTATTAGTCAGGAAAGAGAGAGGGCAAGATTTTCCCAGCATGCATTGAGCTGGAAGTTTGTCCGTAATACACATTCTGGATTAAAAAATAAATAAATCTCTACAGCCATTAATGATTATTGTGATAGTTAGTAGCCAAATTGTGTGCTAGAAGTAAAATAATATACAGAACCCACAATTTTTGATACCGGGTTTATTCTACTGCACTGCATTATGGGTACACAGACAGTTAATCAATCACAAACTCGAAGATAACCATGACTTGTCTCGATAGAAAAAAACAGGAATCAGTGTTAGGAACTAGTAATAATACAGCTACACATATTTCCAGTATTGGACCTGAAGCTTTTAACGGCCAACATTCCATCAAAACCACTGTCTAATCATGATTCCTAGAATGTTGTAGTAAGTATGCTAACTAGGCGTAATTTGGTACGTTTTTGAGAGAAGCCTGATAATAAATCATAGTTGCTCTGACTTTTCTAAAGGTTTTTTTTTCCCCCTGCCGTATTGAAAAATTCTTTGCTAAAAAGCTCCTCCTTTTTTGACCTACACACTCTCCTCATCAATCACAAACAAAATTCAATTTAAGTGTGATTTAGAGCAGATCCGGGGAATTCGCAGACACTCGTACACACACACACACACACACACGCACACACACACACACACACACACACACACACACACACACACACACACACACACTGTAACTGGACCGCATGTTCCTGTGCAGATAAGCTCTCATTATTTACACAGATCTTACAGATAGATAAGTTTAAGTCCATGCAATTGGTGTGCATGTGTGTGTGTGTGTGTGTGTGTGTGTGTGTGTGTGTGTGTGTGTGTGTCTGCCACTTATCTAAATGTTTCTGAATGTGGCTGTGTTCTATGTTTTATCATGCCGTGACATTTTCTATATCTGTTTTATTCCCCTTGTACCTATATTAGGATTTAAACCAAAGTGGGTGTGTCCTGAATCAGAACAGCCACCTTTATTTGATATATTATTGGATGATTATACTGTTATTTCCCAATGTCAGTTACTAAGTCTGAATCAAAATGACTAAAGCATGTTACAGAACACTGTATTAGTTCACATGGGCTCCATATAAGATTGTACTTTTTCAGCTTTTCGTATTTGAATATCTAATGGATTTGTAAGGCGACACCGTCCCAAATAGAGCATGTGATGTACCTTGTTGCACATCATCCATTTTTAGTTTCTGCTAGAAAGTAAACGCCTTTATTTTGCCTTCTTCCATAAAATGACCTGAAACAAAATATACTAAATCTAATCAAGACATGTTTGTGATAATCAGTAACATGAGGCAAGTCACTTTAAGTAATCAGATTGCACTCTGTCCTCTGTAGGGCGCACTAGTTTTGCAGGGGTTTTGCCGTTTCGTAGACATGTCCGAAGGCGTAGTGGAGAATATCCAGTACACTTGTGTAATCCCACAATGCATCAGGCTATTGTCCACACAAGTTACCTTTAAAAGGAACAGAGTCCCGATAATGTAGTTTGGCGTTCGTTGGGAATAGTGTGTCAAGCACCATTTTAGACACAGGCAAGATGTTAGGACATTTTTTGGCTGTGCGTTTAATATTTACACTTAAAGAGACAGTTAAACATTGCAGGTCAGTTTTGGACAATCGGTCTCTGGTTGTCAATTTGTCTTTCTTCTTTGTAGTGTGCTTTTGTGAGTGTGTGTGCAAGGACGTGTTTTAAGACTTACAGCGTATGGACTGGTAGGTGAGACAGTCTCACCCACATCTGTGAGTGTGTGTGTGTGTGTGTGTTGGGAGGCTCAGTGTGTTGTTAGATTTATGTTCTGCTGCACATCTGGTCCTCATTGGCAGCGTCAGAGCATCGAGTTGCAGCCAGGTGGATCTGAACACACACACACACACACACACACACACACACACACACACACACACACACACACTCACTCAGCCAGTTCAGGCCTACCTATTTTATAAGCACAAGAGCTATATATTTTGTTTAGCTCTCTGCACCCTGTCTGTCCTTATATCCATCCATCCTTTCCACCATCCATCCATCCATCCATCCACCCGTCTGTCAATATATCTATCCGTTTGTCCTTTAGTCTATCTTTAATCTGTCTTGTGGCGCTGCTGCTGTTTGAGAGGTGGCTGATGGAGTTGTATTTCACCCATCCTCTCTATCTGCAGGCGGCTCTGAGTGCCTTGAAGCAGCTTTCGGAACAGGGACTCGACCCAGTGGACGGAGGGGACAAGGTGGAGAATGGATCCTGTGAAATGTAAGTCTCCCCCTTAGCATGTTCTGCCAGTGAAACTCTCATTAGGATTGTACGATGTGGCTGTTCATTAAAAATCTAAAGACGAGCCGTGATCACCTAACAATCACTATTGAGCCTAATGACCAATCACCGACTCTCCATTACTAATAACGACCAATCATTAGTCACCATTACTCCCAAGTGCTAAACAACATAGTTCTTCACTGAGAATCACTGATCACTGTTGTTCCCAACAACCAATCGGTGATCACCATAGATCCCGATGACCAATCATTGATCCCCATTGACTCTAACAACCAGTCACTGGTTATCATCTTTCCCCACTGTGGCTACTAGATCCATATCTGAGTACCTGATCCATAGCGGAAATAGTTTACCAGTAATTCTCTTGATATAAATACAAATCTTTTTGGGTCAAGTAGATGCATTTGCGCACACGGGCAGTACAAATAGAGTGTCCAATACGGATCAAGCACCCACAGTGGAGAATTGTTGTTATTAGTAATGGCGTTCAATGATTGGTCATTAGGATCAATAGTGATAGTGTTTTTCATTATGCATCGGTGATCCATACCAATTACCAATCGCTGATCACTATTAATCCTAACGTCGAATCACTGATCCCCAGTGGTCCTAAGGGCCAATCCCTGAGCACCATTTGTAGCCATTCATTGCTCCAAATGGCCAATGACTAAACACTAATGTTCCCTGTGGCCATTCGCTTATAACCATCGATTGTAATGACCATGATAGTATCCCAGTGACCAAAAATGTGGTGCATTTTATAACTAATAATCCATAACAAAAAAATTGCATGTCCACACACCAACCACCCCCCAACCTTCTTTCTCGTCATCTCTCTCTTCTTTCTTTCTCTCTCTCTATCCTACTCCCACACACACACTTATACATTTCTAACCTCATTCCAACTTCATTCCCATCGAGGGCCGTGTTCCCAATCAATTCCACTGCAGGGGCTGCATAGGCCCTGTATAGGCTCTAAGCTATTCTGTGATTCCTGTAAAGATGAAGGCTGTCTCTCCAATCAGGAAAGCTTCCCCCTAGAAGGACCACACCTTCAGTCAAGGTCGTTTCTCCTATGAGGGATGTATCCATATTTAGGGCTGTGCCGCAAACCAGCGCTGTCTTCATTCCAGATAAGCACCCTTCAATCAGGGCTGCGTCCTCTAAATCCAGACTCTGTCTATCAGCATTAACACAAAAACACACTGGAATAAAACCCGACTAAATCCTGAGCCTTGTCTTATATTAATTGAGACTCTGGTGACTTCTTAGTGACATGACATTAAAGCACAAATCACAGATGTGTGTGTGTGTGTGTGTGTGTGTGTGTGTGTGTGTGTGTGTGTGTGTGTGGCGACTTAGCATGATCTCCTTTTCTCAATACAGTTTTCATACAGGCTTCAAATGTGTTGGAAATATTTTTTACTATGTGTTCAAGCAGGAACTACCTTATAGTGTTGTAGTCTTCAAGAAAAACAATATTGCTAACATAAAAAGGGTTTTAATGGAATTTAAATTCAGTACTTTTTATTAATTTATAGTTACACTTTAATGAATGCAGTTAGTTCAAATTGGAGTCCAGTTCAAATTCAGAAAGTAATTATTATTATTATCATTTAACAGCTTTACCGTTATACGAAGTAAATCAACACATTTTGACCAATCGAGCAGTCAGCAGGCTTGTGGTGTCTGAATTGTGTCCGATTCATTGCAGCATAATTCGGTGACTCCGCCTCCATTTTTAGAAGATTGATCACAGATGACAGGAGCTACCTCATGTTGGTGAAGTCATTACTGCAGAATGATGTTGATGTATGTGTGTGTGTGTGTGTGTGTGTGTGTGTGTGTGTGTTTTACAGACCAATGAAGCATCCAGAAGCGAAACAGACTAACTCAGGCTCTCAGGACTGCGCAGATCCGAACGCTGTCGCGTAGAAAATCGATTCTCCGCGAACGCCGCCGGATCCCTTCGGAACGTCGACACGCGCTAGGGTGGATGTGTCTCAACAGCAACACGACGTAGAACAACACACACTCGCTCTCAGTCTATGTGAAGACAACACTATCTTAACCTTTAGTTATCATGGAGAAAAAAAAAAAGAAAACTCGTAACAAATGTGTAACAAAACAAAAACAAATAGAATGAAAACCAATTGAAAAAAAAAAAGAAGAACTAACATGATAATGCATGGTACTGTGTTGACATTCGGGGAAATTGAAGTATTACACCTTTCCCTGATAGATGTTTTATTTGGATTTTATTTTCTAGTCTCTTACAGATAAAGCAGGTGTGTATCATGCCATGGAATTGGAAATTTCTGTAACGGCCAGGGAGGGTAGGGGAGGAGGAGGAGGAGGGGGGGGGGGGGTGATGACGTACCTAATGTTATTTTCTTAATAGCAGTGCTCGAGTGCGTGAAGATTAACAGACGATGGCAGTGCTGTAAAAGTTGTAGTTGTTGTCTTCATATATAATCACCCAGCTTAGCGTTTATGCTGATGTTCATGTATCTGTACGGATGTGTACAAATATCACGTGAAGGAGAAATGTGAAGAAAAAAAAAAAACAAAAACAACAAAGCGAACAAATCCAACGCCAGAGACAGAATTAGCAGACAGGTCCGTTAGGATGCGTAATGTCTTATTGTAAATCAAGCAAGTCCACTAGATTTGACTCAGCTCAGTGTTTCATGAGCGATGCAAGTTCTTCAGCTCCGCCTTTGCACTCTAAACCCCGCCCCCTGACTCGTTCTCCGACCCCTTTTTCTAAACATGTCTCCACCCCCCCAATTAACCACGGTTCTACGACTGTTTTAAATCTCGTTTCATTTCTTTTTAATTGTATAACTAGCCACATCATAACCCCGCCCACATCCTAAACAAACAAACAAACAAAAAAGGGTGGATTTGCTGTAACAATGTAACGGTCTGTCCGTGCTAATTCTGTTACTGTGCTTTTTTTTTTTTTTTTTCCTTTCCTCCCAGCACACCTTCACCCTAAACGCTGTGTGTTGTATCGACGTAATGCATCAACTGAGTGCTTTTAATCACTGCATCGTGGAGACGTTTTGCGAAGAGAGCCTGCATTAGCTTCTCCTTCCAAACAGCTCGATTACTTGAAGTTTTCCCTCTCCGTGTTCCGATTTTGAGTTCAAAGATATGCAGTAAAATCACATCAGTTTGTGTTGAAACGGTGTGTGTGTGCGCGTGTGTGTTTTTTTTTTATTTGCTTTTACAATTGTGCCTCAAGCACTGGACGTAACTGGTTTCGCGTCACGAAGAACATTTAGAATGGCAAAATGTAACCTGGTTTACCCTTCGGGCACAAACCTGTAGTGGTGGGTGGGGCTTAAGAGCACTTTCCTCTGATTGGTTAGTGAAATCTGGATTAGTAGTAGAGACTTCTGTGAATTTTGAGTGCTGTAATGTTTGTATTTTGTAGTCAAAGTGGCTTACTGTTGTCCTTATTTAGTTAACATAGTAGTTTGATTGATTGATTGATTTGAGGTTGGGAATTGCTCGATGAACAGCCCCAGTCGTATAATTGCCACTACACATCGCAAATAGTATAATTAGGTAAAGAACCGTTCTCCAAAACCCGCTCAAGTCTTAACATCTGGGAGCAGTCGAACCCAATCCCACCAGCCAATCAGAGTAAAGTAACGCCAAGTCCCGCCCGCCTGGCCCCCCATCAGAGGTGTATACGGGTACGGCAAACATAAACATGCGGATCATAAGCGTAATCTCAGCCGGTGCGTTTATAAACCGTGATCCGCAGAATTCTGTTTATTCAAAAATGGTCACACTTTTATTTTTTTTTAGTTACTTCTTTCTCATGAAATGTTGTTTTTGAAAAGTAACTTTCAGTCCTTTTGCGTAATTCCATTGGGAATTCAGCTCAGAGGGCGATAACTTTCTCACAATATACACCAATTATTTATACAGACTAAAAGATCGCTTTCCATGAACGTGTCAATTGGAATAATCAGTGGAGGAAAACTAATAATAAGCTGTCAAGAAAATCATTCGAAGACTATAAAGTCAAGTAATTAATATTACGCGCACACCCACCCTTGGCACATTATGACATTCATTTGCATATTCGGAACATGATTGGCTCTTAGCTTTTATGATGCAATAAGTCATATGTTTATGAAGTACAACACTGATTCCGTTTCAGGAAGAAAAAAAAAAGTGGAGTATACCATTTTAAAGCCACATATTATCGTTATTATTATTATTATTATTATTATTATCATTATTATTGCCAATCGATATAATTAATGATGGAAATGGGTCCCCTCTTTGTTTTACGTGTGTTTTCTTGCCGACTGTAAACAATGAAAAGTACAGTCTTTCCTCTGTCCCCAACTCATATATGTAAAGGGAGAATTAAGGCTAGATTATGTAAAGTATTAAAATATAGTGGTTTGTTTCTTGCTATATGGAAAGTTCATAAAACAGACAAGTATTACAGCAGAGGGAATCCATTGAGGGGAAAACCAAAAAAAAAGAAAAGAAAAAGGTCTTGGAAAATCAGAGGCTTCAATTTGATCCCGCTATTGATTTCAGGCACACTGTGTACATTTTGTTCGTTCATTATTAAACAAAATCCCACTATTACAAATATGATTGTTTATTCATAGTAACATCTGTCCACGCTCTTGTTGCTTTTGAAAACCCCACATAGCGATCCATATGAACCTCTCAGAATGACCACTAATGGTTCAAAAGTAACACAAACCAAATAACCTCGAGACATTATATACGTCGCAAGAACCTACAAATGAGGTGCGTGTTTTTTTATTGTTATTTTATCATTTGTTTTTGTTAAATCAGGCGTCGAATGGAAATGCGTCGTTGTTTTTTTTATCCGGGAATTCCTTTAGCACCTCGTCGTTGTCCCCCACGTGTTTGTGTTTTTCTCCCGCCGCTCGCGGCTGACTAAAGTAAACGCACCTTTTGCTGGAGCAGATGGTGCTGTGCGAACACACTGCATGCACCTGAACCTCGGCGAGTGCTCAGACCTCTGAAGTCCAGAGACGGTGAGTTCACACCGTGTGGATGATGAGGGTCAGAGTCGCCTTCAACCCGTATGTTCAAATTCACTTCCCAATGGGCCACGCCCGTACCTGTCATGCTTTGGAAATATGTAGGTGGGGGGGGGGGGGGGGACGACGACTCCCATAATGACAGGACAGACTAGAAGTGTGTGTGTGTGTGTGTGTGTGTGTGTGTGTGTGTGTGTGTGTGTGTGAATGGATTCTAAATGTGTATTTGTAGTTGTGTGTTAAGATTCTAG